>CAXDIW010000061.1:0-319000 GCA_963989415.1 Cerceris ruficornis
ATGGGGCTCGTAGTTCACTTAAACTTGAAGAACAAAAAATTGGCGAATGGTACTGTTTGGATGCTTTGCATATATGTTTCTTAGATTATATAGAAGCAATATATACAAAGATTTCAACCGTCTACCTGTTCCATTCATTGTTCTACTTGTCGAAAATTACAAATAATTTCCGATAAAGGATTAACAATGGGTCTCATTGTTCACTTAAACTTGAAGAACAAAAAATTTGCGAATGGTACTGTTTGGATGCTTTGCATATATGTTTCTTAGACTATATGGAAGCAATATATACAAAGATTTCAACCGTCTACCTGTTCTATTCATTGTTCTACTTGTAGAAAGTTACAAATAATTTCCGTTTCATGATTATCAATGGGGCTCGTAGTTCACTTAAACTTGAAGAACAAAAAATTGGCGAATGGTACTGTTTGCATGCTTTGCATATATGTTTCTTAGACTATATGGAAGCAATATACACAATGATTTCAACCGTCTACCTGTTCCATTCATTGTTCTACTTGTCGAAAGTTACAAATAATTTCCGTTTCATGATTATCAATGGGGCTTGTTGTTCACTTAAACTTGAAGAACAAGAAATTGGCAAATGGTACTGTTTGGATGCTTTGCATATATGTTTCTTAGACTATATAGAAGCAATGTATACAAAGATTTCAACAGTCTACCTGTTCTATTCATTGTTCTACTTGTAGAAAGTTACAAATAATTTCCGTTTCATGATTATCAATGGGGCTTGATGTTCACTTAAACTTGAAGAACAAAAAATTGGCCAATGGTACTGTTTGGATGCTTTGCATATATGTTTCTTAGACTATATAGAAGCAATGTATACAAAGATTTCAACAGTCTACCTGTTCTATTCATTGTTCTACTTGTAGAAAGTTACAAATAATTTCCCTTTCATGATTATCAATGGGGCTCTTTGTTCACTTATACTTGAAGAACAATAAGTTCGCGAATTGTACTGTTTGGATGCTTTGCATATGTGTTTCATAGACTATATGGAAGCAATATACACAATGATTTCAACCGTCTACCTGTTCCATTCATTGTTCTACTTGTCGAAAGTTACAAATAATTTCCGTTAAAGGATTAACAATGGGGCTCGTAATTTACTTAAACTTGAAGAACAAAAAATTGGCGGATGTTACTGTTTGGATGCTTTGCATATATGTTTCTTAGACTATACAGGAGCAACATATAGAAAGATTTCACCCGTATACCTGTTCTATTCATTGTTCTACTTGTAGAAAGTTACAAATAATTCCCGTTTCATGATTAACAATGGGGCTTGTTGTTCACTTAAACTTGAAGAACAAAAAATTGGCAAATGGTACTGTTTGCATGCTTTGCATATATGTTTCTTAGACTATATAGAAGCAATATATACAAAGATTTCAACCGTCTACCTGTTCCATTCATTGTCCTAGTTGTCGAAAGTTACAAATAATTTCCGATAAAGGATTAACAATGGGGCTCATTGTTCACTTAAACTTGAAGAACAAAAAATTGGTGAATGGTACTGTTTGGATGCTTTGCATATATGTTTCTTATACTATATAGAAGCAATATATACAAAGATTTCAACCGTCTACCTGTTCCATTCACTGTTCTACTTGTCGAAAGTTACAAATAATTTCCGTTAAGGGATTAACAATGGGGATCGTAGTTTACTTACACTTGAAGAACAAAAAATTGGCGAATTGTACTGTTTGGATGCTTTGCATATATGTTTCGTAGGTTATATAGAAGCAATATATACAATGATTTCAACCGTCTACCTGATCCATTCATTGTTCTACTTGTCGAAATTTACAAATAATTTCCTTTAAAGGATTAACAATGGGGCTCGTAGTTCACTTAAACATGAAGAACAAAAAAATGGCGAATGGTACTGTTTGAATGCTTTGCATATATGTTTCTTAGACTATATGGAAGCAATATATACAATGATTTCAACCGTCTACCTGTTCCATTCATTGTTCTACTTGCCGAAATTTACAAATAATTTCCTTTAAAGGATTAACAATGGGGCTCGTAGTTCACTTAAACTTGAACAACAAAAAGTTGGCGAATCGTACTGTTTCGATGCTTTGCATATATGTTTCTTAGACTATATAGAAGCAATATATACAAAGATTTCAACCGTCTACCTGTTCCATTCATTGTTCTACTTGTCGAAAGTTACAAATAATTTCTGTTAAAGGATTAACAATGGGGCTCATTGTACACTTAAACTTGAAGAACAAAATATTGGCGAATGGTAATGTCTGGATGCTTTGCATATATGTTTTTTAGACTATACAGAAGCAATATATACAATGATTTCAACTGTCTACCTGTTCCATTCATTGTTCTACTTGTCGAAAGTTACAAATAATTTCCGTTAAAGTATTAACAATGGGGCTCGTAGTTCACTTATACTTGAAGAACAAAAAATTGGCGAATGGTACTGTTTGGATGCTTTGCATACATGTTTCTTAGACTATATAGAAGCAATATATATAATGATTTCAACCGTCTACCTGTTCCATTCATTGTTCTACATGTCGATAGTTACAAATAATTTCCGTTTCATGATTATCAATGGGGCTTGTTGTTCACTTAAACTTGAAGAACAAGAAATTGGCAAATGGTACTGTTTGGATGCTTTGCATATATGTATCTTATACTATATAGAAGCAATATATACAAAGATTTCAACCGTCTACCAGTTCCATTCATTGTTCTACTTGTCGAAAGTTACAAATAATTTCCGTTAAAGTATTAACAATGTGGCTCGTAGTTCACTTAAACTTGAAGAACAAAAAATTGGCGAATGGTACTGTTTGGATGCTTTGCATATATGTTTCTTAGACTATATAGAAGCAATATATATAATGATTTCAACCGTCTACCTGTTCCATTCATTGTTCTACTTGTCGAAAGTTACAAATAATTTCCGTTAAAGTATTAACAATGTGGCTCGTAGTTCACTTAAACTTGAAGAACAAAAAATTGGCGAATGGTACTGTTTGGATGCTTTGCATATATGTTTCTTAGACTATATAGAAGCAATATATATAATGATTTCAACCGTCTACCTGTTCCATTCATTGTTCTACATGTCGATAGTTACAAATAATTTCCGTTTCATGATTATCAATGGGGCTTGTTGTTCACTTGAACTTGAAGAACAAAAAATTGGCAAATGGTACTGTTTGGATGCTTTGCATATATGTTTCTTAGACTATATAGAAGCAATGTATACAAAGATTTCAACAGTCTACCTGTTCTATTCATTGTTCTACTTGTAGAAAGTTACAAATAATTTCCCTTTCATGATTATCAATGGGGCTCTTTGTTCACTTATACTTGAAGAACAATAAATTCGCGAATTGTACTGTTTGGATGCTTTGCATATGTGTTTCATAGACTATATGGAAGCAATATACACAATGATTTCAACCGTCTACCTGTTCCATTCATTGTTCTACTTGTCGAAAGTTACAAATAATTTCCTTTAAAGGATTAACAATGGGGCTTGTGTTCACTTAAACTTGAAGAACAAGAAATTGGCGAATGGTACTGTCTGGATGCTTTGCATATATGTTTCTAAGACTATATAGAAGCAATATATACAATGATTTCAACCGTCTACCTGTTCCATTCATTGTTCTACTTGTCGAAAGTTACAAATAATTTCCGTTAAAGGATTAACAATGGGGATCGTAGTTTACTTAAACTTGAAGAACAAAAAATTGGCGAATTGTACTGTCTGGATGCTTTGCATATATGTTTCTTAGACTATATAGAAGCAATATATACAATGATTTCAACCGTCTACCTATTCCATTCATTGTTCTACTTGTCGAAATTTACAAATAATTTCCTTTAAAGGATTAACAATGGGGCTTGTGTTCACTTAAACTTGAAGAACAAGAAATTGGCGAATGGTACTGTCTGGATGCTCTGCATATATGTTTCTTAGACTATATAGAAGCAATATATACAATGATTTCAACAGTCTACCTGTTCCATTCATTGTTCTACTTTTCGAAAATTACAAATAATTTCCTTTAAAGGATTAACAATAGGGCTCGTTGTTCACTTAAACTTGAAGAACAAAAAATTGGCGAATGGTACTGTCTGGATGCTCTGCATATATGTTTCTTAGACTATATAGAAGCAATATATACAATGATTTCAACAGTCAACCTGTTCCATTCATTGTTCTACTTGTCGAAATTTACAAATAATTTCCTTTAAAGGATTAACAATGGGGCTCGAAGTTCACTTAAACTTGAAGAACAAAAAATTGGCGAATGGTACTGTTTGGATGCTTTGCATATATGTTTCTTAGACTATATAGAAGCAACATATAGAAAGATTTCACCCCTCTACCTGTTCTATTCATAGTTCTACTTGTAGAAAGTTACAAATAATTTCCGTTTCATGATTATCAATGGGCCTCGTTCTTCACTTAAACTTGAAGAACAAAAAATTGGCGAATGGTACTGTTTGGATGCTTTGCATATATGTTTCTTAGACTATATAGAAGCAATGTATACAATGATTTCAACCGTCTACCTGTTCCATTCATTGTTCTACTTGTAGAAAGTTACAAATAATTTCCGTTTCATGATTATCAACGGGGCTTGATGTTCACTTAAACTTGAAGAACAAAAAATTGGCCAATGGTACTGTTTGGATGCTTTGCATATATGTTTCTTAGACTATATAGAAGCAATGTATACAAAGATTTCAACAGTCTACCTGTTCTATTCATTGTTCTACTTGTAGAAAGTTACAAATAATTTCCCTTTCATGATTATCAATGGGGCTCTTTGTTCACTTATACTTGAAGAACAATAAATTCGCGAATTGTACTGTTTGGATGCTTTGCATATGTGTTTCATAGACTATATGGAAGCAATATACACAATGATTTCAACCGTCGACCTGTTCCATTCATTGTTCTACTTGTCGAAAGTTACAAATAATTTCCGTTAAAGTATTAACAATGGGGCTCGTAGTTCACTTAAACTTGAAGAACAAAAAATTGGCGAATGGTACTGTTTGGATGCTTTGCATATATGTTTCTTAGACTATATAGAAGCAATATATATAATGATTTCAACCGTCTACCTGTTCCATTCATTGTTCTACATGTCGATAGTTACAAATAATTTCCGTTTCA
This sequence comes from Cerceris ruficornis, assembly GCA_963989415.1. Lineage (NCBI taxonomy): Eukaryota > Metazoa > Arthropoda > Insecta > Hymenoptera > Crabronidae > Cerceris > Cerceris ruficornis. The sequence goes on from CAXDIW010000061.1 coordinate 5,198, forward strand.
TGATTATCAATGGGGCTTGTTGTTCACTTGAACTTGAAGAACAAAAAATTGGCAAATGGTACTGTTTGCATGCTATGCATATATGTTTCTTAGACTATATAGAAGCAATATATACAAAGATTTCAACCGTATACCTGTTCTATTCATTGTTCTACATGTCGATAGTTACAAATAATTTCCGTTTCATGATTATCAATGGGGCTTGTTGTTCACTTGAACTTGAAGAACAAAAAATTGGCAAATGGTACTGTTTGCATGCTTTGCATATATGTTTCTTAGACTATATAGAAGCAATATATACAAAGATTTCAACCGTATACCTGTTCTATTCATTGTTCTACTTGTAGAAAGTTACAAATAATTTCCCTTTCATGATTATCAATGGGGCTCTTTGTTCACTTATACTTGAAGAACAATAAATTCGCGAATTGTACTGTTTGGATGCTTTGCATATGTGTTTCATAGACTATATGGAAGCAATATACACAATGATTTCAACCGTCTACCTGTTCCATTCATTGTTCTACATGTCGATAGTTACAAATAATTTCCGTTTCATGATTATCAATGGGGCTTGTTGTTCACTTGAACTTGAAGAACAAAAAATTGGCAAATGGTACTGTTTGCATGCTTTGCATATATGTTTCTTAGACTATATAGAAGCAATATATACAAAGATTTCAACCGTCTACCTGTTCCATTCATTGTTCTACTTGTCGAAATTTACGAATAATTTCCGTTTCATGATTATCAACGGGGCTTGATGTTCACTTAAACTTGAAGAACAAAAAATTGGCCAATGGTACTGTTTGGATGCTTTGCATATATGTTTCTTAGACTATATAGAAGCAATGTATACAAAGATTTCAACAGTCTACCTGTTCTATTCATTGTTCTACTTGTAGAAAGTTACAAATAATTTCCCTTTCATGATTATCAATGGGGCTCTTTGTTCACTTATACTTGAAGAACAATAAATTCGCGAATTGTACTGTTTGGATGCTTTGCATATGTGTTTCATAGACTATATGGAAGCAATATACACAATGATTTCAACCGTCTACCTGTTCCATTCATTGTTCTACTTGTCGAAAGTTACAAATAATTTCCGTTAAAGTATTAACAATGGGGCTCGTAGTTCACTTAAACTTGAAGAACAAAAAATTGGCGAATGGTACTGTTTGGATGCTTTGCATATATGTTTCTTAGACTATATAGAAGCAATATATATAATGATTTCAACCGTCTACCTGTTCCATTCATTGTTCTACATGTCGATAGTTACAAATAATTTCCGTTTCATGATTATCAATGGGGCTTGTTGTTCACTTGAACTTGAAGAACAAAAAATTGGCAAATGGTACTGTTTGCATGCTTTGCATATATGTTTCTTAGACTATATAGAAGCAATATATACAAAGATTTCAACCGTATACCTGTTCTATTCATTGTTCTACATGTCGATAGTTACAAATAATTTCCGTTTCATGATTATCAATGGGGCTTGTTGTTCACTTGAACTTGAAGAACAAAAAATTGGCAAATGGTACTGTTTGCATGCTTTGCATATATGTTTCTTAGACTATATAGAAGCAATATATACAAAGATTTCAACCGTATACCTGTTCTATTCATTGTTCTACTTGTAGAAAGTTACAAATAATTTCCCTTTCATGATTATCAATGGGGCTCTTTGTTCACTTATACTTGAAGAACAATAAGTTCGCGAATTGTACTGTTTGGATGCTTTGCATATGTGTTTCATAGACTATATGGAAGCAATATACACAATGATTTCAACCGTCTACCTGTTCCATTCATTGTTCTACATGTCGATAGTTACAAATAATTTCCGTTTCATGATTATCAATGGGGCTTGTTGTTCACTTGAACTTGAAGAACAAAAAATTGGCAAATGGTACTGTTTGCATGCTTTGCATATATGTTTCTTAGACTATATAGAAGCAATATATACAAAGATTTCAACCGTCTACCTGTTCCATTCATTGTTCTACTTGTCGAAAGTTAGAAATAATTTCCGATAAAGGATTAACAATGGGGCTCGTAGTTCACTTAAACTTGAAGAACAAAAAATTGGCGAATTGTACTGTTTGGATGCTTTGCATATATGTTTCTTAGACTATATAGAAGCAACATATAGAAGGATTTCACCCGTATACCTGTTCTATTCATTGTTCTACTTGTAGAAAGTTACAAATAATTCCCGTTTCATGATTAACAATGGGGCTTGTTGTTCACTTAAACTTGAAGAACAAAAAATTGGCAAATGGTACTGTCTGGATGCTTCGCATATATGTTTCTTAGACTATATAGAAGCAATATATACAATGATTTCAACCGTCTACCTGTTCCATTCATTGTTCTACTTGTCGAAAGTTACAAATAATTTCCGATAAAGGATTAACAATGGGGCTCATTGTTCACTTAAACTTGAAGAACAAAAAATTGGTGAATGGTACTGTTTGGATGCTTTGCATATATGTTTCTTATACTATATAGAAGCAATATATACAAAGATTTCAACCGTCTACCTGTTCCATTCACTGTTCTACTTGTCGAAAGTTACAAATAATTTCCGTTAAGGGATTAACAATGGGGATCGTAGTTTACTTACACTTGAAGAACAAAAAATTGGCGAATTGTACTGTTTGGATGCTTTGCATATATGTTTCGTAGGTTATATAGAAGCAATATATACAATGATTTCAACCGTCTACCTGATCCATTCATTGTTCTACTTGTCGAAATTTACAAATAATTTCCTTTAAAGGATTAACAATGGGGCTCGTAGTTCACTTAAACATGAAGAACAAAAAAATGGCGAATGGTACTGTTTGAATGCTTTGCATATATGTTTCTTAGACTATATGGAAGCAATATATACAATGATTTCAACCGTCTACCTGTTCCATTCATTGTTCTACTTGTCGAAATTTACAAATAATTTCCTTTAAAGGATTAACAATGGGGCTCGTAGTTCACTTAAACTTGAACAACAAAAAGTTGGCGAATCGTACTGTTTCGATGCTTTGCATATATGTTTCTTAGACTATATAGAAGCAATATATACAAAGATTTCAACCGTCTACCTGTTCCATTCATTGTTCTACTTGTCGAAAGTTACAAATAATTTCTTTTAAAGGATTAACAATGGGGCTCATTGTACACTTAAACTTGAAGAACAAAATATTGGCGAATGGTAATGTCTGGATGCTTTGCATATATGTTTTTTAGACTATACAGAAGCAATATATACAATGATTTCAACTGTCTACCTGTTCCATTCATTGTTCTACTTGTCGAAAGTTACAAATAATTTCCGTTAAAGTATTAACAATGGGGCTCGTAGTTCACTTATACTTGAAGAACAAAAAATTGGCGAATGGTACTGTTTGGATGCTTTGCATACATGTTTCTTAGACTATATAGAAGCAATATATATAATGATTTCAACCGTCTACCTGTTCCATTCATTGTTCTACACGTCGATAGTTACAAATAATTTCCGTTTCATGATTATCAATGGGGCTTGTTGTTCACTTAAACTTGAAGAACAAGAAATTGGCAAATGGTACTGTTTGGATGCTTTGCATATATGTATCTTATACTATATAGAAGCAATATATACAAAGATTTCAACCGTCTACCAGTTCCATTCATTGTTCTACTTGTCGAAAGTTACAAATAATTTCCGTTAAAGTATTAACAATGTGGCTCGTAGTTCACTTAAACTTGAAGAACAAAAAATTGGCGAATGGTACTGTTTGGATGCTTTGCATATATGTTTCTTAGACTATATAGAAGCAATATATATAATGATTTCAACCGTCTACCTGTTCCATTCATTGTTCTACTTGTCGAAAGTTACAAATAATTTCCGTTAAAGTATTAACAATGTGGCTCGTAGTTCACTTAAACTTGAAGAACAAAAAATTGGCGAATGGTACTGTTTGGATGCTTTGCATATATGTTTCTTAGACTATATAGAAGCAATATATATAATGATTTCAACCGTCTACCTGTTCCATTCATTGTTCTACATGTCGATAGTTACAAATAATTTCCGTTTCATGATTATCAATGGGGCTTGTTGTTCACTTGAACTTGAAGAACAAAAAATTGGCAAATGGTACTGTTTGGATGCTTTGCATATATGTTTCTTAGACTATATAGAAGCAATGTATACAAAGATTTCAACAGTCTACCTGTTCTATTCATTGTTCTACTTGTAGAAAGTTACAAATAATTTCCCTTTCATGATTATCAATGGGGCTCTTTGTTCACTTATACTTGAAGAACAATAAATTCGCGAATTGTACTGTTTGGATGCTTTGCATATGTGTTTCATAGACTATATGGAAGCAATATACACAATGATTTCAACCGTCTACCTGTTCCATTCATTGTTCTACTTGTCGAAAGTTACAAATAATTTCCGTTAAAGTATTAACAATGTGGCTCGTAGTTCACTTAAACTTGAAGAACAAAAAATTGGCGAATGGTACTGTTTGGATGCTTTGCATATATGTTTCTTAGACTATATAGAAGCAATATATATAATGATTTCAACCGTCTACCTGTTCCATTCATTGTTCTACATGTCGATAGTTACAAATAATTTCCGTTTCATGATTATCAATGGGGCTTGTTGTTCACTTGAACTTGAAGAACAAAAAATTGGCAAATGGTACTGTTTGCATGCTTTGCATATATGTTTCTTAGACTATATAGAAGCAATATATACAAAGATTTCAACCGTCTACCTGTTCCATTCATTGTTCTACTTGTCGAAAGTTAGAAATAATTTCCGATAAAGGATTAACAATGGGGCTCGTAGTTCACTTAAACTTGAAGAACAAAAAATTGGCGAATTGTACTGTTTGGATGCTTTGCATATATGTTTCTTAGACTATATAGAAGCAACATATAGAAAGATTTCACCCGTCTACCTGTTCTATTCATAGTTCTACTTGTAGAAAGTTACAAATAATTTCCGTTTCATGATTATCAATGGGCCTCGTTCTTCACTTAAACTTGAAGAACAAAAAATTGGCGAATGGTACTGTTTGGATGCTTTGCATATATGTTTCTTAGACTATATAGAAGCAATGTATACAATGATTTCAACCGTCTACCTGTTCCATTCATTGTTCTACTTGTAGAAAGTTACAAATAATTTCCGTTTCATGATTATCAACGGGGCTTGATGTTCACTTAAACTTGAAGAACAAAAAATTGGCCAATGGTACTGTTTGGATGCTTTGCATATATGTTTCTTAGACTATATAGAAGCAATGTATACAAAGATTTCAACAGTCTACCTGTTCTATTCATTGTTCTACTTGTAGAAAGTTACAAATAATTTCCCTTTCATGATTATCAATGGGGCTCTTTGTTCCCTTATACTTGAAGAACAATAAATTCGCGAATTGTACTGTTTGGATGCTTTGCATATGTGTTTCATAGACTATATGGAAGCAATATACACAATGATTTCAACCGTCTACCTGTTCCATTCATTGTTCTACTTGTCGAAAGTTACAAATAATTTCCGTTAAAGGATTAACAATGGGGCTCGTAATTTACTTAAACTTGAAGAACAAAAAATTGGCGGATGTTACTGTTTGGATGCTTTGCATATATGTTTCTTAGACTATACAGAAGCAACATATAGAAAGATTCCACCCGTATACCTGTTCTATTCATTGTTCTACTTGTAGAAAGTTAAAAATAATTCCCGTTTCATGATTAACAATGGGGCTTGTTGTTCACTTAAACTTGAAGAACAAAAAATTGGCAAATGGTACTGTTTCCATGCTTTGCATATATGTTTCTTAGACTATATAGAAGCAATATATACAAAGATTTCAACCGTCTACCTGTTCCATTCATTGTCCTAGTTGTCGAAAGTTACAAATAATTTCTGTTAAAGGATTAACAATGGGGCTCATTGTACACTTAAACTTGAAGAACAAAAAATTGGCGAATGGTACTGTCTGGATGCTTTGCATATATGTTTTTTAGACTATATAGAAGCAATATATACAATGATTTCAACTGTCTACCTGTTCCATTCATTGTTCTACTTGTCGAAAGTTACAAATAATTTCCGTTAAAGTATTAACAATGGGGATCGTAGTTCACTTAAACTTGAAGAACAAAAAATTGGCGAATGGTACTGTTTGGATGCTTTGCATATATGTTTCTTAGACTATATAGAAGCAATATATATAATGATTTCAACCGTCTACCTGTTCCATTCATTGTTCTACATGTCGATAGTTACAAATAATTTCCGTTTCATGATTATCAATGGGGCTTGTTGTTCACTTGAACTTGAAGAACAAAAAATTGGCGAATTGTACTGTTTCGATGCTTTGCATATATGTTTCTTAGACTATATGGAAGCAATATATACAAAGATTTCAACAAACGACCTGTTCTATTCATTGTTCTTCTTGTCGAAAATTACATATAATTTCTGTTAAAGGATTAACATTGGGGCTCGTAGTTCACATAATCTTGAAGAACAAAAAATTGGCGAATGTTACTGTTTGGATGCTTTGCATATAGGTTTCCTAGACTATATAGAAGCAATATATACAAATATTTCAACAGACTACCTGTTCTATTCATTGTTCTACTTGTCGAAATTTACAAATAATTTCCTTTAAAGGATTAACAATGGGGCTCGTAGTTCACTTAAACTTGAAGAACAAAAAATTGGCAAATGGTACTGCTTGGATGATTTGCACATATGTTTCATAGACTATATGGAAGCAATATATACAATTATTTCAACCGTCTACCTGTTCCATTCATTGTCCTAGTTGTCGAAAGTTACAAATAATTTCTGTTAAAGGATTAACAATGGGGCTCATTGTACACTTAAACTTGAAGAACAAAAAATTGGCGAATGGTACTGTCTGGATGCTTTGCATATATGTTTTTTAGACTATATAGAAGCAATATATACAATGATTTCAACTGTCTACCTGTTCCATTCATTGTTCTACTTGTCGAAAGTTACAAATAATTTCCGTTAAAGTATTAACAATGGGGATCGTAGTTCACTTAAACTTGAAGAACAAAAAATTGGCGAATGGTACTGTTTGGATGCTTTGCATATATGTTTCTTAGACTATATAGAAGCAATATATATAATGATTTCAACCGTCTACCTGTTCCATTCATTGTTCTACATGTCGATAGTTACAAATAATTTCCGTTTCATGATTATCAATGGGGCTTGTTGTTCACTTGAACTTGAAGAACAAAAAATTGGCGAATTGTACTCTTTCGATGCTTTGCATATATGTTTCTTAGACTATATGGAAGCAATATATACAAAGATTTCAACAAACGACCTGTTCTATTCATTGTTCTTCTTGTCGAAAATTACATATAATTTCTGTTAAAGGATTAACATTGGGGCTCGTAGTTCACATAAACTTGAAGAACAAAAAATTGGCGAATGTTACTGTTTGGATGCTTTGCATATAGGTTTCCTAGACTATATAGAAGCAATATATACAAATATTTCAACAGACTACCTGTTCTATTCATTGTTCTACTTGTCGAAATTTACAAATAATTTCCTTTAAAGGATTAACAATGGGGCTCGTAGTTCACTTAAACTTGAAGAACAAAAAATTGGCAAATGGTACTGCTTGGATGATTTGCACATATGTTTCATAGACTATATGGAAGCAATATATACAATTATTTCAACCGTCTACCAATTCCATTCATTGTTCTACTTGTCGAAAGTTACAAATAATTTCCGATAAAGGATTAACTATGGGGCTCATTGTTCACTTAAACTTGAAGAACAAAAAATTGGCGAATGGTACTGTCTGGATGCTTTGCATATATGTTTTTTAGACTATATAGAAGCAATATATACAATGATTTCAACCGTCTACCTGTTCCATTCATTGTTCTACTTGTCGAAAGTTACAAATAGTTTCCGTTAAAGGATTAACAATGGGGATCGTAGTTTACTTAAACATGAAGAACAAATAATTGGCGACTGGTACTGTTTGGATGCTTTGCACATATGTTTCTTAGACTATATAGAAGCAATATATACAATGATTTCAACCGTCTACCTATTCCATTCATTGTTCTACTTGTCGAAATTTACAAATAATTTCCTTTAAAGGATTAACAATGGGGCTTGTGTTCACTTAAACTTGAAGAACAAGAAATTGGCGAATGGTACTGTCTGGATGCTTTGCATATATGTTTCTAAGACTATATAGAAGCAATATATACAATGATTTCAACCGTCTACCTGTTCCATTCATTGTTCTACTTGTCGAAAGTTACAAATAATTTCCGTTAAAGGATTAACAATGGGGATCGTAGTTTACTTAAACTTGAAGAACAAAAAATTGGCGAATTGTACTGTCTGGATGCTTTGCATATATGTTTCTTAGACTATATAGAAGCAATATATACAATGATTTCAACCGTCTACCTATTCCATTCATTGTTCTACTTGTCGAAATTTACAAATAATTTCCTTTAAAGGATTAACAATGGGGCTTGTGTTCACTTAAACTTGAAGAACAAGAAATTGGCGAATGGTACTGTCTGGATGCTCTGCATATATGTTTCTTAGACTATATAGAAGCAATATATACAATGATTTCAACAGTCTACCTGTTCCATTCATTGTTCTACTTTTCGAAAATTACAAATAATTTCCTTTAAAGGATTAACAATAGGGCTCGTTGTTCACTTAAACTTGAAGAACAAAAAATTGGCGAATGGTACTGTCTGGATGCTCTGCATATATGTTTCTTAGACTATATAGAAGCAATATATACAATGATTTCAACAGTCAACCTGTTCCATTCATTGTTCTACTTGTCGAAATTTACAAATAATTTCCTTTAAAGGATTAACAATGGGGCTCGAAGTTCACTTAAACTTGAAGAACAAAAAATTGGCGAATGGTACTGTTTGGATGCTTTGCATATATGTTTCTTAGACTATATAGAAGCAATATATACAAAGATTTCAACCGTCTACCTGTTCCATTCATTGTTCTACTTGTCGAAAGTTACAAATAATTTCCTTTAAAGGATTAACAATGGGGCTCGTAGATCACTTAAACTTGAAGAGCAAAAAATTGGCGAATTGTACTTTTTGGACGCTTTGCATATATGTTTCTTAGACTATATAGAAGCAATATATACAATGATTTCAACAGTCTACCAATTCCATTCATTGTTCTACTTGCCGAAATTTACAAATAATTTCCTTTAAAGGATTAACAATGGGGCTCGTAGTTCACTTAAACTTGAAGAACAAAAAATTGGCGAATTGTACTTTTTGGACGCTTTGCATATATGTTTCTTAGATTATATAGAACCAATATATACATTGATTTCAACCGTCTACCTGTTCCATTCATTGTTCTACTTGTCGAAAATTACAAATAATTTCCGTTAAAGTATTAACAATGGGGCTCGTAGTTCACTTAAACTTGAAGATCAAAAAATTGGCGAATGTTACTGTTTAGATGCTTTGCATATAGGTTTCTTAGACTATATAGAAGTAACATATACAAAGATTTCTGCCGTCTACCCGTTCTATTCATTGTTCTACTTGTAGAAAGATACAAATAATTTCCATTTCATGATTATCAATGGGGCTCGTTGTTCACTTAAACTTGAAGAACAAAAAATTGGCGAATTGTACTGTTTCGATGCTTTGCATATATGTTTCTTAGACTATATAGAAGCAATATATACTTTGATTTCAACCGTCTGCCTGTTCCATTCATTGTTCTACTTGTCGAAAGTTACAAATAATTTCCGTTAAAGGATTAACAATGGGGCTCGTAGTTCGCTTAAACTTGAAGAACAAAAAACTGGCGACTGGTACTGTTTGGATGCTTTGCATATATGTTTCTTAGACTATATAGAAGCATCATGTACAAAGATTTCAACCGTTTACCTGTTCTATTCATTGTTCTACTTGTAGAAAGTTACAAATAATTTCCGTTTCATGATTATCAATGGGGCTCGTTGTTCACTTAAACTTGAAGAACAAAAAACTGGCGACTGGTACTGTTTGGATGCTTTGCATATATGTTTCTTAGACTATATAGAAGCATCATGTACAAAGATTTCAACAGTCTACCTGTTCCATTCATTGTTCTACTTGTCGAAATTTACAAATAATTTCCTTTAAAGGATTAACAATGGGGCTCGTAGTTCACTTAAACTTGAAGAACAAAAAATTGGCGAATGGTACTGTTTGGATGCTTTGCATATATGTAGGAAGGCGACAATGTGTGTGTACGTGGTATGAGAGAGAGAATGAAAGAGAGAGAGAGAGAGACACTGGATGAATGAGAGAGAGAGAGAGCGACATACGAGCTGGGACAAAAGAAGCGTGCATGGGGAGGAGTGTCGAGAGTGCGTGCGGGTGGACGACATCGTTTTTGTATCTTACTGATCTTTTCTACCTATTAAAATAGTTCTGGTTACTTAACGTTTAATTACCCAACCTCTGCGTAATCCAGTCCTATATTTGGGGGCTCGTCCGGGATAGAAGGATCGGTGAAGGATACAAAAGCGTCGCTAAAGTGGTAAAGTTGGAAGAATCGAGGAGCACGTGTAGAAATGGCGAGCGAACAAGAAAGCCTCGCAGCACGCAGCACCGACGAAGAAGGTGACAATACAGTAGTAGAAGTAGCAGATTTGACGGCTAGTGAAATTGAAACGATGAAGGTGAAGCAGCTGAAGGAGGAGCTGAAAAAACGAGGACTATCGGTTATTGGGAAAAAGGAAGAATTACGGGAAAGATTAAAGAAGTTCGTTCTAAATAAAACAACTGACGACGAAGGAGAAGATAGTGACGAAGAGGAAAGCGACGGCGACGACGACGCCGAAGAAGTAGAAGAAGAAAGAAATAGACGACGACGTGACACTGCAATGCCATTTTCGATTCGAGATGTTGAAGAAAGCCTTCAACATTTTACGGGCGACAATCAATTATCGGTCACTAAATGGGTTTCCGATTTCGAAGATATGGCTGCATTGTTGAATTGGAACGATTTACAAAAGCTGATCTATGGAAAGCGAATGCTTTCAGGATCGGCGAGACAGTTTATAGGCACGGAAAAGGGAGTGACGTCATGGACCACCCTCAGAAAAAAACTGATCCGTGAATTTAAGATCGAGGTCAGCAGTGCGACAATTCACGCGCAGTTGTCCAGAAGAAAACGTCGACCGACCGAAAGTGGCCGACAGTACATTTACGCGATGCAAGAAATAGCTGCAATGGGTACAGTAGAAGAGAAAGCCCTGATAGAGCACGTCATCGACGGCATCGTAGATGACGAGAACAACAAAGTCATCCTTTATCAGTCGCGCTCGATAAGAGAGCTGAAGAATAATCTGGAGATCTATGACACAATGAAACAGAAGATAAAATTTTCTAAAAGGATGGATAGAAATACCAACGACGGTTCAAGAGAGAAGAACGTAGCTGAAAGAGTCAAAGAAAGAAGGTGTTATGTGTGTGGATCAATCGAGCACAACGTGTACAATTGTCCGGAAAAGGGGAAAGGCCCGAAATGTTTTAAATGCAGCGAGTTCGGTCATATCTCGAAGTGGTGTAAAAAGGAGGTAAGAGTTAACTGTATAGTGAGTTCCAAGGAACTAAAAGAAGTCGAAATCCGAAAAAAGAAATTTAATGCTTTAGTTGATTCTGGAAGTGACGTTAGTTTAATGCGGGCTGATAAATATCGCGAAATTAGATATGTAGACTTGAATGACACTGTGATTAGCATCACCGGTGCGGGAAACGCAAATGTTAAAGTGATGGGATCGTTCGACGAAGAGATAAGCGTAGATGAAGATGTTTATGTAACGAAAATATACGTAGTGCCGTCGGGTGCGATACCGTATGAGGTTATCCTTGGCAAAGACTTTTTACGAAAAGTAGAAGTGTGTATCTCTAAGGGGCGGGTTATGAAAATGCGTAAGATGCCTGAAAGTGAAAACGAGAGTGTGAATGTAGGTGAGCAGATGGACGTAGGGGAATACGGCGAGGAGGAGAAAAACAAGGGTATGAACATAATTGATGAACTGAAAAATATTTACGTGGTAACCGATAGCGAATTAGATATTAAAAATCCGTTTGCAAGCGAATTAGGAAAAATAGTCGAATCGTATTCGCCCGCGGAGGAAGTAAAGACTACCGTTGAAACGCAAATTAGGTTAAGCGATAATATGCCTGTTGTTTCAAGACCAAGAAGACTAGCGCCCAAAGAAAAAGATATTTCAAACGAACAGATTACAGATCGGCTTGAGAAAAGTATCATTCTGTTGCAGCAATTTGAATTCAATAAGACACCGTTCGGTTTGTGTAATAGTCCTACAAGTTTCTTACGTTTTATTGTCGAGGTGTTCAAGGATCATATTAATCTTAAAGTAGTATTTACATATGTCGACGATCTAGTTATTCCAGGAACAGATGATTTCGATGCTGTCTCAAAATTAAATTTAACACTAAAAGTTGCAGCCGAAAGTCGATTACAAATTAACGGGAATAAGTGCCAATTTTTGAAACGGCGGATAGAGTTTCTTGGTCATGAAATTGAAGATGGAAGGATCGCTCCTGCTCAGGCAAAAGTAAGAGCGGTGCGATGTTTTCCCACCCCGCGGAACTGTAAAGAAATACAGAGATGTTTAGGCTTAACCGGATTCTTCAGGAAATTTGTAGAGGGTTACGCTCAGATAACACGATCTTTGGTAGATTTGACGAAAAAGAATGTCAGTTTTGTGTGGACGAATGAGTGTGAGCGCGCGTTCGGGAGACTGAATGATATACTTGTGTCGAAACCGTTGTTGCGTATTTACGATCCAACAGCTGTCACCGAGCTACACACGGACGCTAGTATGCATGGGTATGGAGCGATTCTGCTACAGCGACTACCGAGCGAAGATACGTTGAATCCTGTTTATTTCTATAGTAAGAAGACTACGGACGCGGAAAAACGGTACCATTCTTACGAGTTAAAGGTTCTAGCGGTAATAAACGCAGTTAAAAAATTACGGGTTTATTTGTTAGGTCTTAGATTTAAGTTGATAACCGATTGCAACGCGCTTACAAAAACGTTAACGAAACAGAATTTATCTGCTAAGGTTGCGCGTTGGGCATTGTTGTTGCAGGACTATGATTTTGAAGTCGAACACCGACAAGGCAGTAGACTTGCACACGTTGATGCGCTTACAATTAGTCGTATTTCTGTATTAGCGATTCAAAACACGTTAGCCGCAACAATAAAAGAAAGACAATTAACGGACGAAAAACTGCGTGCGATCCGAATAATTGTAGAAAAGCAACCGTATGAAGATTATATGCTCGAGAATGATGTATTGGTGAAACGAAAAGCGGGTGTGAGTTTAATTGTGGTTCTGAAGTGTTTGGAATTTGAATTAATTAAGACGGCTCATGCGAACGGGCATTTTGGTGTTTTAAAAATGGTGAAAGACATTGAAAATGAATATTACATTCCCCGCCTAGAAGAAAAAGCAAAGAGATTCGTTGATTGTTGTGTGCCGTGTCGGATAGCAAAAAAGAAGCAAGGAAGAAAGGAGGGATTTCTGATGCCAATTTCGAAGGAAGATGCGCCCCTGAACACGTCTCACATCGACCACGTCGGGCCGATGAGTGCAACGGAAGTATTGATGAGATTGAAAGACCAGCAGAAGATTTTCGGCAAGCCAGTACGGTTTATTAGCGACCGAGGTAAGCCTGATAGGAGACGGAGAAGGACCGAGAATCACCAGACTGCAGCAGATTTCATAAAGTCATATCAGCTCGAAGAAAATTCGTTATCTTCGGGGACCGAAGATTCGCAGGATGGCCGAATGTAGGAAGGCGACAATGTGTGTGTACGTGGTATGAGAGAGAGAATGAAAGAGAGAGAGAGAGAGACACTGGATGAATGAGAGAGAGAGAGAGCGACATACGAGCTGGGACAAAAGAAGCGTGCATGGGGAGGAGTGTCGAGAGTGCGTGCGGGTGGACGACATCGTTTTTGTATCTTACTGATCTTTTCTACCTATTAAAATAGTTCTGGTTACTTAACGTTTAATTACCCAACCTCTGCGTAATCCAGTCCTATATATATGTTTCTTAGACTATATAGAAGCAATATATACAATGATTTCAACAGTCTACCTGTTCCATTCATTGTTCTACTTGTCGAAATTTACAAATAATTTCCTTTAAAGGATTAACAATGGGGCTCGTAGTTCACTTAAACTTGAAGAACAAAAAATTGGCGAATGGTACTGTTTGGATGCTTTGCGTACATGTTTCTTAGACTATATAGACGCAATATTTACATTGATTTCAACCGGTTACCTGTTCCATTCATTGTTCTACTTGTCGAAAGTTACAAATAATTACCGATAAAGGATTAACCATTGGGGCTCATTGTTCACTTAAACTTGAAGAACAAAAAATTGGCGAATGGTACTGTTTGGATGCTTTGCATATATGTTTCTTAGACTATATGGAAGCAATATATACAAAGATTTCAACAAACGACCTGTTCTATTCATTGTTCTTCTTGTCGAAAATTACATATAATTTCTGTTAAAGGATTAACAATGGGGCTCGTAGTTCACATAAACTTGAAGAACAAAAAATTGGCGAATGTTACTGTTTGGATGCTTTGCATATAGGTTTCCTAGACTATATAGAAGCAATATATACAAATATTTCAACAGACTACCTGTTCTATTCATTGTTCTACTTGTCGAAATTTACAAATAATTTCCTTTAAAGGATTAACAATGGGGCTCGTAGTTCACTTAAACTTGAAGAACAAAAAATTGGCAAATGGTACTGCTTGGATGATTTGCATATATGTTTCATAGACTATATGGAAGCAATATATACAAAGATTTCAACCGTCTACCTGTTCCAGTCATTGTTCTTCTTGTCGAAAATTACAAATAATTTCCGTTAAAGTATTAACAATGGGGCTCGTAGTTCACTTAAACTTGAAGAACAAAAAATTGGCGAATTGTACTGTTTGGATGCTTTGCATATATGTTTTTTAGACTATACAGAAGCAATATATACAAAGATTTCAACCGTCTACCTGTTCCATTCATTGTTCTACTTGTCGAAATTTACAAATAATTTCCTTTAAAGGATTAACAATGGGGCTCGTAGTTCACTTAAACTTGAACAACAAAAAGTTGGCGAATCGTACTGTTTCGATGCTTTGCATATATGTTTCTTAGACTATATAGAAGCAATATATACAAAGATTTCAACCGTCTACGTGTTCCAATCATTGTTCTACTTGTAGAAAGTTACAATTAATTTCCGTTAAAGGATTAACAATGGGGCTCGTAGTTCACTTCAACTTGAAGAACAAAAAATTGGCCAATGGTACTGTTTGGATGCTTTGCATATATGTTTCTTAGACTATATAGAAGCAATGTATACAAAGATTTCAACAGTGTACCTGTTCCATTCATTGTTCTACTTGTCGAAAGTTACAAATAATTTCCGTTTCATGATTATCAATGGGGCTTGTTGTTCACTTAAACTTGAAGAACAAGAAATTGGCAAATGGTACTGTTTGGATGCTTTGCATATATGTTTCTTAGACTATATAGAAGCAATGTATACAAAGATTTCAACAGTCTACCTGTTCTATTCATTGTTCTACTTGTAGAAAGTTACAAATAATTTCCGTTTCATGATTATCAAAGGGGCTTGATGTTCACTTAAACTTGAAGAACAAAAAATTGGCCAATGGTACTGTTTGGATGCTTTGCATATATGTTTCTTAGACTATATAGAAGCAATGTATACAAAGATTTCAACAGTCTACCTGTTCTATTCATTGTTCTACTTGTAGAAAGTTACAAATAATTTCCCTTTCATGATTATCAATGGGGCTCTTTGTTCCCTTATACTTGAAGAACAATAAATTCGCGAATTGTACTGTTTGGATGCTTTGCATATGTGTTTCATAGACTATATGGAAGCAATATACACAATGATTTCAACCGTCTACCTGTTCCATTCATTGTTCTACTTGTCGAAAGTTACAAATAATTTCCGTTAAAGGATTAACAATGGGGCTCGTAATTTACTTAAACTTGAAGAACAAAAAATTGGCGGATGTTACTGTTTGGATGCTTTGCATATATGTTTCTTAGAATATACAGAAGCAACATATAGAAAGATTCCACCCGTATACCTGTTCTATTCATTGTTCTACTTGTAGAAAGTTACAAATAATTCCCGTTTCATGATTAACAATGGGGCTTGTTGTTCACTTAAACTTGAAGAACAAAAAATTGGCAAATGGTACTGTTTCCATGCTTTGCAGATATGTTTCTTAGACTATATAGAAGCAATATATACAAAGATTTCAACCGTCTACCTGTTCCATTCATTGTCCTAGTTGTCGAAAGTTACAAATAATTTCCGATAAAGGATCAACAATGGGGCTCATTGTTCACTTAAACATGAAGAACAAAAAATTGGCGAATGGTACTGTTTGGATGCTTTGCATATATGTTTCTTAGACTATATGGAAGCAATATATACAATGATTTCAACCGTCTACCTGATCCATTCATTGTTCTACTTGTCGAAATTTACAAATAATTTCCTTTAAAGGATTAACAATGGGGCTCGTAGTTCACTTAAACATGAAGAACAAAAAAATGGCGAATGGTACTGTTTGAATGCTTTGCATATATGTTTCTTAGACTATATGGAAGCAATATATACAATGATTTCAACCGTCTACCTGTTCCATTCATTGTTCTACTTGTCGCAATTTACAAATAATTTCCTTTAAAGGATTAACAATGGGGCTCGTAGTTCACTTAAACTTGAACAACAAAAAGTTGGCGAATCGTACTGTTTCGATGCTTTGCATATATGTTTCTTAGACTATATAGAAGCAATATATACAAAGATTTCAACCGTCTACCTGTTCCATTCATTGTTCTACTTGTCGAAAGTTACAAATAATTTCTGTTAAAGGATTAACAATGGGGCTCATTGTACACTTAAACTTGAAGAACAAAAAATTGGCGAATGGTACTGTCTGGATGCTTTGCATATATGTTTTTTAGACTATATAGAAGCAATATATACAATGATTTCAACTGTCTACCTGTTCCATTCATTGTTCTACTTGTCGAAAGTTACAAATAATTTCCGTTAAAGTATTAACAATGGGGATCGTAGTTCACTTAAACTTGAAGAACAAAAAATTGGCGAATGGTACTGTTTGGATGCTTTGCATATATGTTTCTTAGACTATATAGAAGCAATATATATAATGATTTCAACGGTCTACCTGTTCCATTCATTGTTCTACATGTCGATAGTTACAAATAATTTCCGTTTCATGATTATCAATGGGGCTTGTTGTTCACTTGAACTTGAAGAACAAAAAATTGGCGAATTGTACTGTTTCGATGCTTTGCATATATGTTTCTTAGACTATATGGAAGCAATATATACAAAGATTTCAACAAACGACCTGTTCTATTCATTGTTCTTCTTGTCGAAAATTACATATAATTTCTGTTAAAGGATTAACATTGGGGCTCGTAGTTCACATAAACTTGAAGAACAAAAAATTGGCGAATGTTACTGTTTGGATGCTTTGCATATAGGTTTCCTAGACTATATAGAAGCAATATATACAAATATTTCAACAGACTACCTGTTCTATTCATTGTTCTACTTGTCGAAATTTACAAATAATTTCCTTTAAAGGATTAACAATGGGGCTCGTAGTTCACTTAAACTTGAAGAACAAAAAATTGGCAAATGGTACTGCTTGGATGATTTGCACATATGTTTCATAGACTATATGGAAGCAATATATACAATTATTTCAACCGTCTACCAATTCCATTCATTGTTCTACTTGTCGAAAGTTACAAATAATTTCCGATAAAGGATTAACTATGGGGCTCATTGTTCACTTAAACTTGAAGAACAAAAAATTGGCGAATGGTACTGTCTGGATGCTTTGCATATATGTTTTTTAGACTATATAGAAGCAATATATACAATGATTTCAACCGTCTACCTGTTCCATTCATTGTTCTACTTGTCGAAAGTTACAAATAGTTTCCGTTAAAGGATTAACAATGGGGATCGTAGTTTACTTAAACATGAAGAACAAATAATTGGCGACTGGTACTGTTTGGATGCTTTGCATATATGTTTCTTAGACTATATAGAAGCAATATATACAAAGATTTCAAACGTCTACCTGTTCCATTCATAGTTCTACTTGTCGAAAGTTACAAATAATTTCCGATAAAGGATTAACAATAGGGCTCATTGTTCACTTAAACTTGAAGAACAAAAAATTGGCGAATAGTACTATCTGGATGCTTTGCATATATGTTTCTTAGACTATATAGAAGCAATATATATAATGATTTCAACCGTCTACCTGTTCCGTTCATTGTTCTACTTGTCGAAAGTTACAAATAATTTCCGTTAAAGGATTAACAATGGGGATCGTAGTTTACTTAAACTTGAAGAACAAAAAATTGGCGAATTGTACTGTCTGGATGCTTTGCATATATGTTTCTTAGACTATATAGAAGCAATATATACAATGATTTCAACCGTCTACCTGTTCCATTCATTGTTCTACTTGTCGAAAGTTACAAATAATTTCCGTTAAAGGATTAACAATGGGGATCGTAGTTTACTTAAACTTGAAGAACAAAAAATTGGCGAATTGTACTGTCTGGATGCTTTGCATATATGTTTCTTAGACTATATAGAAGCAATATATACAATGATTTCAACCGTCTACCTATTCCATTCATTGTTCTACTTGTCGAAATTTACAAATAATTTCCTTTAAAGGATTAACAATGGGGCTTGTGTTCACTTAAACTTGAAGAACAAGAAATTGGCGAATGGTACTGTCTGGATGCTCTGCATATATGTTTCTTAGACTATATAGAAGCAATATATACAATGATTTCAACAGTCTACCTGTTCCATTCATTGTTCTACTTTTCGAAAATTACAAATAATTTCCTTTAAAGGATTAACAATGGGGCTCGTTGTTCACTTAAACTTGAAGAACAAAAAATTGGCGAATGGTACTGTCTGGATGCTCTGCATATATGTTTCTTAGACTATATAGAAGCAATATATACAATGATTTCAACAGTCTACCTGTTCCATTCATTGTTCTACTTGTCGAAATTTACAAATAATTTCCTTTAAAGGATTAACAATGGGGCTCGAAGTTCACTTAAACTTGAAGAACAAAAAATTGGCGAATGGTACTGTTTGGATGCTTTGCATATATGTTTCTTAGACTATATAGAAGCAATATATACAAAGATTTCAACCGTCTACCTGTTCCATTCATTGTTCTACTTGTCGAAAGTTACAAATAATTTCCTTTAAAGGATTAACAATGGGGCTCGTAGATCACTTAAACTTGAAGAGCAAAAAATTGGCGAATTGTACTGTTTGGATGCTTTGCATATATGTTTTTTAGACTATACAGAAGCAATATATACAAAGATTTCAACCGTCTACCTGTTCCATTCATTGTTCTACTTGTCGAAATTTACAAATAATTTCCTTTAAAGGATTAACAATGGGGCTCGTAGTTCACTTAAACTTGAACAACAAAAAGTTGGCGAATCGTACTGTTTCGATGCTTTGCATATATGTTTCTTAGACTATATAGAAGCAATATATACAAAGATTTCAACCGTCTACGTGTTCCAATCATTGTTCTACTTGTAGAAAGTTACAATTAATTTCCGTTAAAGGATTAACAATGGGGCTCGTAGTTCACTTCAACTTGAAGAACAAAAAATTGGCCAATGGTACTGTTTGGATGCTTTGCATATATGTTTCTTAGACTATATAGAAGCAATGTATACAAAGATTTCAACAGTGTACCTGTTCCATTCATTGTTCTACTTGTCGAAAGTTACAAATAATTTCCGTTTCATGATTATCAATGGGGCTTGTTGTTCACTTAAACTTGAAGAACAAGAAATTGGCAAATGGTACTGTTTGGATGCTTTGCATATATGTTTCTTAGACTATATAGAAGCAATGTATACAAAGATTTCAACAGTCTACCTGTTCTATTCATTGTTCTACTTGTAGAAAGTTACAAATAATTTCCGTTTCATGATTATCAACGGGGCTTGATGTTCACTTAAACTTGAAGAACAAAAAATTGGCCAATGGTACTGTTTGGATGCTTTGCATATATGTTTCTTAGACTATATAGAAGCAATGTATACAAAGATTTCAACAGTCTACCTGTTCTATTCATTGTTCTACTTGTAGAAAGTTACAAATAATTTCCCTTTCATGATTATCAATGGGGCTCTTTGTTCCCTTACACTTGAAGAACAATAAATTCGCGAATTGTACTGTTTGGATGCTTTGCATATGTGTTTCATAGACTATATGGAAGCAATATACACAATGATTTCAACCGTCTACCTGTTCCATTCATTGTTCTACTTGTCGAAAGTTACAAATAATTTCCGTTAAAGGATTAACAATGGGGCTCGTAATTTACTTAAACTTGAAGAACAAAAAATTGGCGGATGTTACTGTTTGGATGCTTTGCATATATGTTTCTTAGACTATACAGAAGCAACATATAGAAAGATTCCACCCGTATACCTGTTCTATTCATTGTTCTACTTGTAGAAAGTTACAAATAATTCCCGTTTCATGATTAACAATGGGGCTTGTTGTTCACTTAAACTTGAAGAACAAAAAATTGGCAAATGGTACTGTTTCCATGCTTTGCAGATATGTTTCTTAGACTATATAGAAGCAATATATACAAAGATTTCATACCGTCTACCTGTTCCATTCATTGTCCTAGTTGTCGAAAGTTACAAATAATTTCCGATAAAGGATCAACAATGGGGCTCATTGTTCACTTAAACATGAAGAACAAAAAATTGGCGAATGGTACTGTTTGGATGCTTTGCATATATGTTTCTTAGACTATATGGAAGCAATATATACAATGATTTCAACCGTCTACCTGATCCATTCATTGTTCTACTTGTCGAAATTTACAAATAATTTCCTTTAAAGGATTAACAATGGGGCTCGTAGTTCACTTAAACATGAAGAACAAAAAAATGGCGAATGGTACTGTTTGAATGCTTTGCATATATGTTTCTTAGACTATATGGAAGCAATATATACAATGATTTCAACCGTCTACCTGTTCCATTCATTGTTCTACTTGTCGCAATTTACAAATAATTTCCTTTAAAGGATTAACAATGGGGCTCGTAGTTCACTTAAACTTGAACAACAAAAAGTTGGCGAATCGTACTGTTTCGATGCTTTGCATATATGTTTCTTAGACTATATAGAAGCAATATATACAAAGATTTCAACCGTCTACCTGTTCCATTCATTGTTCTACTTGTCGAAAGTTACAAATAATTTCTGTTAAAGGATTAACAATGGGGCTCATTGTACACTTAAACTTGAAGAACAAAAAATTGGCGAATGGTACTGTCTGGATGCTTTGCATATATGTTTTTTAGACTATATAGAAGCAATATATACAATGATTTCAACTGTCTACCTGTTCCATTCATTGTTCTACTTGTCGAAAGTTACAAATAATTTCCGTTAAAGTATTAACAATGGGGATCGTAGTTCACTTAAACTTGAAGAACAAAAAATTGGCGAATGGTACTGTTTGGATGCTTTGCATATATGTTTCTTAGACTATATAGAAGCAATATATATAATGATTTCAACGGTCTACCTGTTCCATTCATTGTTCTACATGTCGATAGTTACAAATAATTTCCGTTTCATGATTATCAATGGGGCTTGTTGTTCACTTGAACTTGAAGAACAAAAAATTGGCGAATTGTACTGTTTCGATGCTTTGCATATATGTTTCTTAGACTATATGGAAGCAATATATACAAAGATTTCAACAAACGACCTGTTCTATTCATTGTTCTTCTTGTCGAAAATTACATATAATTTCTGTTAAAGGATTAACATTGGGGCTCGTAGTTCACATAAACTTGAAGAACAAAAAATTGGCGAATGTTACTGTTTGGATGCTTTGCATATAGGTTTCCTAGACTATATAGAAGCAATATATACAAATATTTCAACAGACTACCTGTTCTATTCATTGTTCTACTTGTCGAAATTTACAAATAATTTCCTTTAAAGGATTAACAATGGGGCTCGTAGTTCACTTAAACTTGAAGAACAAAAAATTGGCAAATGGTACTGCTTGGATGATTTGCACATATGTTTCATAGACTATATGGAAGCAATATATACAATTATTTCAACCGTCTACCAATTCCATTCATTGTTCTACTTGTCGAAAGTTACAAATAATTTCCGATAAAGGATTAACTATGGGGCTCATTGTTCACTTAAACTTGAAGAACAAAAAATTGGCGAATGGTACTGTCTGGATGCTTTGCATATATGTTTTTTAGACTATATAGAAGCAATATATACAATGATTTCAACCGTCTACCTGTTCCATTCATTGTTCTACTTGTCGAAAGTTACAAATAGTTTCCGTTAAAGGATTAACAATGGGGATCGTAGTTTACTTAAACATGAAGAACAAATAATTGGCGACTGGTACTGTTTGGATGCTTTGCATATATGTTTCTTAGACTATATAGAAGCAATATATACAAAGATTTCAAACGTCTACCTGTTCCATTCATAGTTCTACTTGTCGAAAGTTACAAATAATTTCCGTTAAAGGATTAACAATGGGGATCGTAGTTTACTTAAACTTGAAGAACAAAAAATTGGCGAATTGTACTGTCTGGATGCTTTGCATATATGTTTCTTAGACTATATAGAAGCAATATATACAATGATTTCAACCGTCTACCTATTCCATTCATTGTTCTACTTGTCGAAATTTACAAATAATTTCCTTTAAAGGATTAACAATGGGGCTTGTGTTCACTTAAACTTGAAGAACAAGAAATTGGCGAATGGTACTGTCTGGATGCTCTGCATATATGTTTCTTAGACTATATAGAAGCAATATATACAATGATTTCAACAGTCTACCTGTTCCATTCATTGTTCTACTTTTCGAAAATTACAAATAATTTCCTTTAAAGGATTAACAATGGGGCTCGTTGTTCACTTAAACTTGAAGAACAAAAAATTGGCGAATGGTACTGTCTGGATGCTCTGCATATATGTTTCTTAGACTATATAGAAGCAATATATACAATGATTTCAACAGTCTACCTGTTCCATTCATTGTTCTACTTGTCGAAATTTACAAATAATTTCCTTTAAAGGATTAACAATGGGGCTCGAAGTTCACTTAAACTTGAAGAACAAAAAATTGGCGAATGGTACTGTTTGGATGCTTTGCATATATGTTTCTTAGACTATATAGAAGCAATATATACAAAGATTTCAACCGTCTACCTGTTCCATTCATTGTTCTACTTGTCGAAAGTTACAAATAATTTCCTTTAAAGGATTAACAATGGGGCTCGTAGATCACTTAAACTTGAAGAGCAAAAAATTGGCGAATTGTACTTTTTGGAAGCTTTGCATATATGTTTCTTAGACTATATAGAAGCAATATATACAATGATTTCAACAGTCTACCAATTCCATTCATTGTTCTACTTGCCGAAATTTACAAATAATTTCCTTTAAAGGATTAACAATGGGGCTCGTAGTTCACTTAAACTTGAAGAACAAAAAATTGGCGAATTGTACTTTTTGGACGCTTTGCATATATGTTTCTTAGATTATATAGAACCAATATATACATTGATTTCAACCGTCTACCTGTTCCATTCATTGTTCTACTTGTCGAAAATTACAAATAATTTCCGTTAAAGTATTAACAATGGGGCTCGTAGTTCACTTAAACTTGAAGATCAAAAAATTGGCGAATGTTACTGTTTAGATGCTTTGCATATAGGTTTCTTAGACTATATAGAAGCAACATATACAAAGATTTCTGCCGTCTACCCGTTCTATTCATTGTTCTACTTGTAGAAAGATACAAATAATTTCCATTTCATGATTATCAATGGGGCTCGTTGTTCACTTAAACTTGAAGAACAAAAAATTGGCGAATTGTACTGTTTCGATGCTTTGCATATATGTTTCTTAGACTATATAGAAGCAATATATACTTTGATTTCTACCGTCTGCCTGTTCCATTCATTGTTCTACTTGTCGAAAGTTACAAATAATTTCCGTTAAAGGATTAACAATGGGGCTCGTAGTTCGCTTAAACTTGAAGAACAAAAAACTGGCGACTGGTACTGTTTGGATGCTTTGCATATATGTTTCTTAGACTATATAGAAGCATCATGTACAAAGATTTCAACCGTTTACCTGTTCTATTCATTGTTCTACTTGTAGAAAGTTACAAATAATTTCCGTTTCATGATTATCAATGGGGCTCGTAGTTCGCTTAAACTTGAAGAACAAAAAACTGGCGACTGGTACTGTTTGGATGCTTTGCATATATGTTTCTTAGACTATATAGAAGCATCATGTACAAAGATTTCAACCGTTTACCTGTTCTATTCATTGTTCTACTTGTAGAAAGTTACAAATAATTTCCGTTTCATGATTATCAATGGGGCTCGTTGTTCACTTAAACTTGAAGAACAAAAAATTGGCGAATTGTACTGTTTCGATGCTTTGCATATATGTTTCTTAGACTATATAGAAGCAATATATACTTTGATTTCTACCGTCTGCCTGTTCCATTCATTGTTCTACTTGTCGAAAATTACAAGTAATTTCCGATAAAGGATTATCCATTGGGGCTCATTGTTCACTTAAACTTGAAGAACAAAAAATTGGCGAATGGTACTGTCTGGATGCTCTGCATATATGTTTCTTAGACTATATAGAAGCAATATATACAATGATTTCAACAGTCTACCTGTTCCATTCATTGTTCTACTTGTCGAAATTTACAAATAATTTCCTTTAAAGGATTAACAATGGGGCTCGAAGTTCACTTAAACTTGAAGAACAAAAAATTGGCGAATGGTACTGTTTGGATGCTTTGCATATATGTTTCTTAGACTATATAGAAGCAATATATACAAAGATTTCAACCGTCTACCTGTTCCATTCATTGTTCTACTTGTCGAAAGTTACAAATAATTTCCTTTAAAGGATTAACAATGGGGCTCGTAGATCACTTAAACTTGAAGATCAAAAAATTGGCGAATGTTACTGTTTAGATGCTTTGCATATAGGTTTCTTAGACTATATAGAAGCAACATATACAAAGATTTCTGCCGTCTACCCGTTCTATTCATTGTTCTACTTGTAGAAAGATACAAATAATTTCCATTTCATGATTATCAATGGGGCTCGTTGTTCACTTAAACTTGAAGAACAAAAAATTGGCGAATTGTACTGTTTCGATGCTTTGCATATATGTTTCTTAGACTATATAGAAGCAATATATACTTTGATTTCAACCGTCTGCCTGTTCCATTCATTGTTCTACTTGTCGAAAGTTACAAATAATTTCCGTTAAAGGATTAACAATGGGGCTCGTAGTTCGCTTAAACTTGAAGAACAAAAAACTGGCGACTGGTACTGTTTGGATGCTTTGCATATATGTTTCTTAGACTATATAGAAGCATCATGTACAAAGATTTCAACCGTTTACCTGTTCTATTCATTGTTCTACTTGTAGAAAGTTACAAATAATTTCCGTTTCAGGATTATCAATGGGGCTCGTTGTTCACTTAAACTTGAAGAACAAAAAACTAGCGACTGGTACTGTTTGGATGCTTTGCATATATGTTTCTTAGACTATATAGAAGCATCATGTACAAAGATTTCAACAGTCTACCTGTTCCATTCATTGTTCTACTTGTCGAAATTTACAAATAATTTCCTTTAAAGGATTAACAATGGGGCTCGTAGTTCACTTAAACTTGAAGAACAAAAAATTGGCGAATAGTACTATCTGGATGCTTTGCATATATGTTTCTTAGACTATATAGAAGCAATATATATAATGATTTCAACCGTCTACCTGTTCCGTTCATTGTTCTACTTGTCGAAAGTTACAAATAATTTCCGTTAAAGGATTAACAATGGGGATCGTAGTTTACTTAAACTTGAAGAACAAAAAATTGGCGAATTGTACTGTCTGGATGCTTCGCATATATGTTTCTTAGACTATATAGAAGCAATATATACAATGATTTCAACCGTCTACCTGTTCCATTCATTGTTCTACTTGTCGAAAGTTACAAATAATTTCCGTTAAAGGATTAACAATGGGGATCGTAGTTTACTTAAACTTGAAGAACAAAAAATTGGCGAATTGTACTGTCTGGATGCTTTGCATATATGTTTCTTAGACTATATAGAAGCAATATATACAATGATTTCAACCGTCTACCTATTCCATTCATTGTTCTACTTGTCGAAATTTACAAATAATTTCCTTTAAAGGATTAACAATGGGGCTTGTGTTCACTTAAACTTGAAGAACAAGAAATTGGCGAATGGTACTGTCTGGATGCTCTGCATATATGTTTCTTAGACTATATAGAAGCAATATATACAATGATTTCAACAGTCTACCTGTTCCATTCATTGTTCTACTTTTCGAAAATTACAAATAATTTCCTTTAAAGGATTAACAATGGGGCTCGTTGTTCACTTAAACTTGAAGAACAAAAAATTGGCGAATGGTACTGTCTGGATGCTCTGCATATATGTTTCTTAGACTATATAGAAGCAATATATACAATGATTTCAACAGTCTACCTGTTCCATTCATTGTTCTACTTGTCGAAATTTACAAATAATTTCCTTTAAAGGATTAACAATGGGGCTCGAAGTTCACTTAAACTTGAAGAACAAAAAATTGGCGAATGGTACTGTTTGGATGCTTTGCATATATGTTTCTTAGACTATATAGAAGCAATATATACAAAGATTTCAACCGTCTACCTGTTCCATTCATTGTTCTACTTGTCGAAAGTTACAAATAATTTCCTTTAAAGGATTAACAATGGGGCTCGTAGATCACTTAAACTTGAAGAGCAAAAAATTGGCGAATTGTACTTTTTGGACGCTTTGCATATATGTTTCTTAGACTATATAGAAGCAATATATACAATGATTTCAACAGTCTACCAATTCCATTCATTGTTCTACTTGCCGAAATTTACAAATAATTTCCTTTAAAGGATTAACAATGGGGCTCGTAGTTCACTTAAACTTGAAGAACAAAAAATTGGCGAATTGTACTTTTGGACGCTTTGCATATATGTTTCTTAGATTATATAGAACCAATATATACATTGATTTCAACCGTCTACCTGTTCCATTCATTGTTCTACTTGTCGAAAATTACAAATAATTTCCGTTAAAGTATTAACAATGGGGCTCGTAGTTCACTTAAACTTAAAGATCAAAAAATTGGCGAATGTTACTGTTTAGATGCTTTGCATATAGGTTTCTTAGACTATATAGAAGCAACATATACAAAGATTTCTGCCGTCTACCCGTTCTATTCATTGTTCTACTTGTAGAAAGATACAAATAATTTCCATTTCATGATTATCAATGGGGCTCGTTGTTCACTTAAACTTGAAGAACAAAAAATTGGCGAATTGTACTGTTTCGATGCTTTGCATATATGTTTCTTAGACTATATAGAAGCAATATATACTTTGATTTCAACCGTCTGCCTGTTCCATTCATTGTTCTACTTGTCGAAAGTTACAAATAATTTCCGTTAAAGGATTAACAATGGGGCTCGTAGTTCGCTTAAACTTGAAGAACAAAAAACTGGCGACTGGTACTGTTTGGATGCTTTGCATATATGTTTCTTAGACTATATAGAAGCATCATGTACAAAGATTTCAACCGTTTACCTGTTCTATTCATTGTTCTACTTGTAGAAAGTTACAAATAATTTCCGTTTCAGGATTATCAATGGGGCTCGTTGTTCACTTAAACTTGAAGAACAAAAAACTAGCGACTGGTACTGTTTGGATGCTTTGCATATATGTTTCTTAGACTATATAGAAGCATCATGTACAAAGATTTCAACAGTCTACCTGTTCCATTCATTGTTCTACTTGTCGAAATTTACAAATAATTTCCTTTAAAGGATTAACAATGGGGCTCGTAGTTCACTTAAACTTGAAGAACAAAAAATTGGCGAATAGTACTATCTGGATGCTTTGCATATATGTTTCTTAGACTATATAGAAGCAATATATATAATGATTTCAACCGTCTACCTGTTCCGTTCATTGTTCTACTTGTCGAAAGTTACAAATAATTTCCGTTAAAGGATTAACAATGGGGATCGTAGTTTACTTAAACTTGAAGAACAAAAAATTGGCGAATTGTACTGTCTGGATGCTTCGCATATATGTTTCTTAGACTATATAGAAGCAATATATACAATGATTTCAACCGTCTACCTGTTCCATTCATTGTTCTACTTGTCGAAAGTTACAAATAATTTCCGTTAAAGGATTAACAATGGGGATCGTAGTTTACTTAAACTTGAAGAACAAAAAATTGGCGAATTGTACTGTCTGGATGCTTTGCATATATGTTTCTTAGACTATATAGAAGCAATATATACAATGATTTCAACCGTCTACCTATTCCATTCATTGTTCTACTTGTCGAAATTTACAAATAATTTCCTTTAAAGGATTAACAATGGGGCTTGTGTTCACTTAAACTTGAAGAACAAGAAATTGGCGAATGGTACTGTCTGGATGCTCTGCATATATGTTTCTTAGACTATATAGAAGCAATATATACAATGATTTCAACAGTCTACCTGTTCCATTCATTGTTCTACTTTTCGAAAATTACAAATAATTTCCTTTAAAGGATTAACAATGGGGCTCGTTGTTCACTTAAACTTGAAGAACAAAAAATTGGCGAATGGTACTGTCTGGATGCTCTGCATATATGTTTCTTAGACTATATAGAAGCAATATATACAATGATTTCAACAGTCTACCTGTTCCATTCATTGTTCTACTTGTCGAAATTTACAAATAATTTCCTTTAAAGGATTAACAATGGGGCTCGAAGTTCACTTAAACTTGAAGAACAAAAAATTGGCGAATGGTACTGTTTGGATGCTTTGCATATATGTTTCTTAGACTATATAGAAGCAATATATACAAAGATTTCAACCGTCTACCTGTTCCATTCATTGTTCTACTTGTCGAAAGTTACAAATAATTTCCTTTAAAGGATTAACAATGGGGCTCGTAGATCACTTAAACTTGAAGAGCAAAAAATTGGCGAATTGTACTTTTTGGACGCTTTGCATATATGTTTCTTAGACTATATAGAAGCAATATATACAATGATTTCAACAGTCTACCAATTCCATTCATTGTTCTACTTGCCGAAATTTACAAATAATTTCCTTTAAAGGATTAACAATGGGGCTCGTAGTTCACTTAAACTTGAAGAACAAAAAATTGGCGAATTGTACTTTTGGACGCTTTGCATATATGTTTCTTAGATTATATAGAACCAATATATACATTGATTTCAACCGTCTACCTGTTCCATTCATTGTTCTACTTGTCGAAAATTACAAATAATTTCCGTTAAAGTATTAACAATGGGGCTCGTAGTTCACTTAAACTTAAAGATCAAA
Organism: Cerceris ruficornis; assembly: GCA_963989415.1. Taxonomy (NCBI): domain Eukaryota; kingdom Metazoa; phylum Arthropoda; class Insecta; order Hymenoptera; family Crabronidae; genus Cerceris; species Cerceris ruficornis. The sequence continues at coordinate 34,962 of CAXDIW010000061.1, forward strand.
AAATTGGCGAATGTTACTGTTTAGATGCTTTGCATATAGGTTTCTTAGACTATATAGAAGCAACATATACAAAGATTTCTGCCGTCTACCCGTTCTATTCATTGTTCTACTTGTAGAAAGATACAAATAATTTCCATTTCATGATTATCAATGGGGCTCGTTGTTCACTTAAACTTGAAGAACAAAAAATTGGCGAATTGTACTGTTTCGATGCTTTGCATATATGTTTCTTAGACTATATAGAAGCAATATATACTTTGATTTCAACCGTCTGCCTGTTCCATTCATTGTTCTACTTGTCGAAAGTTACAAATAATTTCCGTTAAAGGATTAACAATGGGGCTCGTAGTTCGCTTAAACTTGAAGAACAAAAAACTGGCGACTGGTACTGTTTGGATGCTTTGCATATATGTTTCTTAGACTATATAGAAGCATCATGTACAAAGATTTCAACCGTTTACCTGTTCTATTCATTGTTCTACTTGTAGAAAGTTACAAATAATTTCCGTTTCAGGATTATCAATGGGGCTCGTTGTTCACTTAAACTTGAAGAACAAAAAACTAGCGACTGGTACTGTTTGGATGCTTTGCATATATGTTTCTTAGACTATATAGAAGCATCATGTACAAAGATTTCAACAGTCTACCTGTTCCATTCATTGTTCTACTTGTCGAAATTTACAAATAATTTCCTTTAAAGGATTAACAATGGGGCTCGTAGTTCACTTAAACTTGAAGAACAAAAAATTGGCGAATAGTACTATCTGGATGCTTTGCATATATGTTTCTTAGACTATATAGAAGCAATATATATAATGATTTCAACCGTCTACCTGTTCCGTTCATTGTTCTACTTGTCGAAAGTTACAAATAATTTCCGTTAAAGGATTAACAATGGGGATCGTAGTTTACTTAAACTTGAAGAACAAAAAATTGGCGAATTGTACTGTCTGGATGCTTCGCATATATGTTTCTTAGACTATATAGAAGCAATATATACAATGATTTCAACCGTCTACCTGTTCCATTCATTGTTCTACTTGTCGAAAGTTACAAATAATTTCCGTTAAAGGATTAACAATGGGGATCGTAGTTTACTTAAACTTGAAGAACAAAAAATTGGCGAATTGTACTGTCTGGATGCTTTGCATATATGTTTCTTAGACTATATAGAAGCAATATATACAATGATTTCAACCGTCTACCTATTCCATTCATTGTTCTACTTGTCGAAATTTACAAATAATTTCCTTTAAAGGATTAACAATGGGGCTTGTGTTCACTTAAACTTGAAGAACAAGAAATTGGCGAATGGTACTGTCTGGATGCTCTGCATATATGTTTCTTAGACTATATAGAAGCAATATATACAATGATTTCAACAGTCTACCTGTTCCATTCATTGTTCTACTTTTCGAAAATTACAAATAATTTCCTTTAAAGGATTAACAATGGGGCTCGTTGTTCACTTAAACTTGAAGAACAAAAAATTGGCGAATGGTACTGTCTGGATGCTCTGCATATATGTTTCTTAGACTATATAGAAGCAATATATACAATGATTTCAACAGTCTACCTGTTCCATTCATTGTTCTACTTGTCGAAATTTACAAATAATTTCCTTTAAAGGATTAACAATGGGGCTCGAAGTTCACTTAAACTTGAAGAACAAAAAATTGGCGAATGGTACTGTTTGGATGCTTTGCATATATGTTTCTTAGACTATATAGAAGCAATATATACAAAGATTTCAACCGTCTACCTGTTCCATTCATTGTTCTACTTGTCGAAAGTTACAAATAATTTCCTTTAAAGGATTAACAATGGGGCTCGTAGATCACTTAAACTTGAAGAGCAAAAAATTGGCGAATTGTACTTTTTGGACGCTTTGCATATATGTTTCTTAGACTATATAGAAGCAATATATACAATGATTTCAACAGTCTACCAATTCCATTCATTGTTCTACTTGCCGAAATTTACAAATAATTTCCTTTAAAGGATTAACAATGGGGCTCGTAGTTCACTTAAACTTGAAGAACAAAAAATTGGCGAATTGTACTTTTGGACGCTTTGCATATATGTTTCTTAGATTATATAGAACCAATATATACATTGATTTCAACCGTCTACCTGTTCCATTCATTGTTCTACTTGTCGAAAATTACAAATAATTTCCGTTAAAGTATTAACAATGGGGCTCGTAGTTCACTTAAACTTAAAGATCAAAAAATTGGCGAATGTTACTGTTTAGATGCTTTGCATATAGGTTTCTTAGACTATATAGAAGCAACATATACAAAGATTTCTGCCGTCTACCCGTTCTATTCATTGTTCTACTTGTAGAAAGATACAAATAATTTCCATTTCATGATTATCAATGGGGCTCGTTGTTCACTTAAACTTGAAGAACAAAAAATTGGCGAATTGTACTGTTTCGATGCTTTGCATATATGTTTCTTAGACTATATAGAAGCAATATATACTTTGATTTCAACCGTCTGCCTGTTCCATTCATTGTTCTACTTGTCGAAAGTTACAAATAATTTCCGTTAAAGGATTAACAATGGGGCTCGTAGTTCGCTTAAACTTGAAGAACAAAAAACTGGCGACTGGTACTGTTTGGATGCTTTGCATATATGTTTCTTAGACTATATAGAAGCATCATGTACAAAGATTTCAACCGTTTACCTGTTCTATTCATTGTTCTACTTGTAGAAAGTTACAAATAATTTCCGTTTCATGATTATCAATGGGGCTCGTTGTTCACTTAAACTTGAAGAACAAAAAACTGGCGACTGGTACTGTTTGGATGCTTTGCATATATGTTTCTTAGACTATATAGAAGCATCATGTACAAAGATTTCAACAGTCTACCTGTTCCATTCATTGTTCTACTTGTCGAAATTTACAAATAATTTCCTTTAAAGGATTAACAATGGGGCTCGTAGTTCACTTAAACTTGAAGAACAAAAAATTGGCGAATAGTACTATCTGGATGCTTTGCATATATGTTTCTTAGACTATATAGAAGCAATATATATAATGATTTCAACCGTCTACCTGTTCCGTTCATTGTTCTACTTGTCGAAAGTTACAAATAATTTCCGTTAAAGGATTAACAATGGGGATCGTAGTTTACTTAAACTTGAAGAACAAAAAATTGGCGAATTGTACTGTCTGGATGCTTTGCATATATGTTTCTTAGACTATATAGAAGCAATATATACAATGATTTCAACCGTCTACCTGTTCCATTCATTGTTCTACTTGTCGAAAGTTACAAATAATTTCCGTTAAAGGATTAACAATGGGGATCGTAGTTTACTTAAACTTGAAGAACAAAAAATTGGCGAATTGTACTGTCTGGATGCTTTGCATATATGTTTCTTAGACTATATAGAAGCAATATATACAATGATTTCAACCGTCTACCTATTCCATTCATTGTTCTACTTGTCGAAATTTACAAATAATTTCCTTTAAAGGATTAACAATGGGGCTTGTGTTCACTTAAACTTGAAGAACAAGAAATTGGCGAATGGTACTGTCTGGATGCTCTGCATATATGTTTCTTAGACTATGTAGAAGCAATATATACAATGATTTCAACAGTCTACCTGTCCCATTCATTGTTCTACTTTTCGAAAATTACAAATAATTTCCTTTAAAGGATTAACAATGGGGCTCGTTGTTCACTTAAACTTGAAGAACAAAAAATTGGCGAATGGTACTGTCTGGATGCTCTGCATATATGTTTCTTAGACTATATAGAAGCAATATATACAATGATTTCAACAGTCTACCTATTCCATTCATTGTTCTACTTGTCGAAATTTACAAATAATTTCCTTTAAAGGATTAACAATGGGGCTCGAAGTTCACTTAAACTTGAAGAACAAAAAATTGGCGAATGGTACTGTTTGGATGCTTTGCATATATGTTTCTTAGACTATATAGAAGCAATATATACAAAGATTTCAAACGTCTACCTGTTCCATTCATAGTTCTACTTGTCGAAAGTTTCAAATAATTTCCGATAAAGGATTAACAATAGGGCTCATTGTTCACTTAAACTTGAAGAACAAAAAATTGGCGAATAGTACTATCTGGATGCTTTGCATATATGTTTCTTAGACTATATAGAAGCAATATATATAATGATTTCAACCGTCTACCTGTTCCGTTCATTGTTCTACTTGTCGAAAGTTACAAATAATTTCCGTTAAAGGATTAACAATGGGGATCGTAGTTTACTTAAACTTGAAGAACAAAAAATTGGCGAATTGAACTGTCTGGATGCTTTGCATATATGTTTCTTAGACTATATAGAAGCAATATATACAATGATTTCAACCGTCTACCTGTTCCATTCATTGTTCTACTTGTCGAAAGTTACAAATAATTTCCGTTAAAGGATTAACAATGGGGATCGTAGTTTACTTAAACTTGAAGAACAAAAAATTGGCGAATTGTACTGTCTGGATGCTTTGCATATATGTTTCTTAGACTATATAGAAGCAATATATACAATGATTTCAACCGTCTACCTATTCCATTCATTGTTCTACTTGTCGAAATTTACAAATAATTTCCTTTAAAGGATTAACAATGGGGCTTGTGTTCACTTAAACTTGAAGAACAAGAAATTGGCGAATGGTACTGTTTGGATGCTTTGCGTACATGTTTCTTAGACTATATAGACGCAATATTTACATTGATTTCAACCGGTTACCTGTTCCATTCATTGTTCTACTTGTCGAAAGTTACAAATAATTTCCGATAACGGATTGACCATTGGGGCTCATTGTTCACTTAAACTTGAAGAACAAAAAAATGGCGAATGGTACTGTTTGGATGCTTTGCGTACAAGTTTCTTAGACTATATGGAAGCAATATATACAAAGATTTCAACCGTCTACGTGTTCCAATCATTGTTCTACTTTTCGAAATTTACAAATAATTTCCTTTAAAGGATTAACGATGGGGCCCGTTGTTCACTTAAACTTGAAGAACAAAAAATTGGCGAATGGTACTCTTTGGATGCTTTGCATATATGTTTCTTAGACTATATGGAAGCAAGATATACAAATATTTCAACCGTCTACCTGTTCTATTCATTGTTCTACTTGTAGAAAGTTACAAATAATTTCCTTTAAAGGATTAACAATGGGGCTCGTTGTTCACTTAAACTTGAAGAACAATAAATTGGCGAATTGTACTGTTTGGATGCTTTGCATATATGTTTCTTAGACTATATAGAAGCAATATATACAAAGATTTCAACCGTCTACCTGTTCCATCCATTGTTCTACTTGTCGAAAGTTACAAATAATTTCCGATAAAGGATTATCAATGGGGCTCGCTGTTCACTTAAACTTGAAGATCAAAAAATTGGCGAATGTTACTGTTTAGATGCTTTGCATATAGGTTTGTTAGACTATATAGAAGCAATATATACAAATATTTCAACCGTCTACCTGTTCTATTCATTGTTCTACTTGTAGAAAGTTACAAATAATTTCCTTTACAGGATTAACAATGGGGCTCGTTGTTCACTTAAACTTGAAGAACAATAAATTGGCGAATTGTACTGTTTGGATGCTTTGCATATATGTTTCTTAGACTATATAGAAGCAATATATACAAAGATTTCAACCGTCTACCTGTTCCATCCATTGTTCTACTTGTCGAAAGTTACAAATAATTTCCGATAAAGGATTATCAATGGGGCTCGCTGTTCACTTAAACTTGAAGATCAAAAAATTGGCGAATGTTACTGTTTAGATGCTTTGCATATATGTTTCTTAGACTATATAGAAGCAATATATACAATGATTTCAACAATCTACCTGTACCATTCATTGTTCTACTTGTCGAAATTTACAAATAATTTCCTTTAAAGGATTAACAATGGGGCTCGTTGTTCACTTAAACTTGAAGAACAATAAATTGGCGAATTGTACTGTTTGGATGCTTTGCATATATGTTTCTTAGACTATATAGAAGCAATATATACAAAGATTTCAACCGTCTACCTGTTCCATCCATTGTTCTACTTGTCGAAAGTTACAAATAATTTCCTTTAAATGATTAACAATGGGGCTCGTAGTTCACTTAAACTTGAAGAGCAAAAAATTGGCGAATTGTACTGTTTGGATACTTTGCATATATGTTTCTTAGACTATTTAGAAGCAATATATAGAAAGATTTCACCCGTCTACCTGTACTATTCATTGTTCTACTTGTAGAAAGCTACAAATAATTTCCATTTCATGATTATCAATGGGGCTCGCTGTTCACTTAAACATGAAGATCAAAAAATTCGCGATTGTTACTGTTTAGATGCTTTGCATATAGGTTTCGTAGACTATATAGAAGCAATATATACAAAGATTTCAACCGTTTACCTGATCCATACATTGTTCTACTTGTCGAAAGTTACAAATAATTTCCGATAAAGGATTAACCATTGGGGCTCATTGTTCACTTAAACTTGAAGAACAAAAAAATGGCGAATGGTACTGTTTGGATGCTTTGCGTACAAGTTTCTTAGACTATATGGAAGCAATATATACAAAGATTTCAACCGTCTACGTGTTCCAATCATTGTTCTACTTTTCGAAATTTACAAATAATTTCCTTTAAAGGATTAACGATGGGGCCCGTTGTTCACTTAAACTTGAAGAACAAAAAATTGGCGAATGGTACTCTTTGGATGCTTTGCATATATGTTTCTTAGACTATATGGAAGCAATATATACAAATATTTCAACCGTCTACCTGTTCTATTCATTGTTCTACTTGTAGAAAGTTACAAATAATTTCCTTTAAAGGATTAACAATGGGGCTCGTTGTTCACTTAAACTTGAAGAACAATAAATTGGCGAATTGTACTGTTTGGATGCTTTGCATATATGTTTCTTAGACTATATAGAAGCAATATATACAAAGATTTCAACCGTCTACCTGTTCCATCCATTGTTCTACTTGTCGAAAGTTACAAATAATTTCCGATAAAGGATTATCAATGGGGCTCGCTGTTCACTTAAACTTGAAGATCAAAAAATTGGCGAATGTTACTGTTTAGATGCTTTGCATATAGGTTTGTTAGACTATATAGAAGCAATATATACAAATATTTCAACCATCTACCTGTTCTATTCATTGTTCTACTTGTAGAAAGTTACAAATAATTTCCTTTACAGGATTAACAATGGGGCTCATTGTTCACTTAAACTTGAAGAACAATAAATTGGCGAATTGTACTGTTTGGATGCTTTGCATATATGTTTCTTAGACTATATAGAAGCAATATATACAAAGATTTCAACCGTCTACCTGTTCCATCCATTGTTCTACTTGTCGAAAGTTACAAATAATTTCCGATAAAGGATTATCAATGGGGCTCGCTGTTCACTTAAACTTGAAGATCAAAAAATTGGCGAATGTTACTGTTTAGATGCTTTGCATATAGGTTTGTTAGACTATATAGAAGCAATATATACAAATATTTCAACCGTCTACCTGTTCTATTCATTGTTCTACTTGTAGAAAGTTACAAATAATTTCCGTTTCATGATTATCAATGGGGCTCGTTGTTCACTTAAACTTGAAGAACAAAAAATTGGCGAATGGTACTGTTTGGATGCTTTGCATATATGTTTCTTAGATTATATAGAAGCAATATTTACATTGATTTCAACCGGTTACCTGTTCCATTCATTGTTCTACTTGTCGAAAGTTACAAATAATTACCGATAAAGGATTAACCATTGGGGCTCATTGTTCACTTAAACTTGAAGAACAAAAAATTGGCGAATTGTACTGTTTGGATGCTTTGCATATATGTTTCTTAGACTATATAGACGCAATATTTACATTGATTTCAACCGGTTACCTGTTCCATTCATTGTTCTACTTGTCGAAAGTTACAAATAATTACCGATAAAGGATTAACCATTGGGGCTCATTGTTCACTTAAACTTGAAGAACAAAAAATTGGCGAATTGTACTGTTTGGATGCTTTGCATATATGTTTCTTAGACTATATAGAAGCAATATATACAAAGATTTCAACCGTCTGCGTGTTCCAATCATTGTTCTACTTGTAGAAAGTTACAATTAATTTCCGTTAAAGGATTAACAATGGGGCTCGTAGTTCACTTAAACTTGAAGAACAAAAAATTGGCGAATGGTACTGTTTGGATGCTTTGCATATATGTTTCTTAGATTATATAGACGCAATATATACAAGGATTTCAACCGTCTACCTGTTCCATTCATTGTTCTACTTGTCGAAAGTTACAAATAATTTCCGATAACGGATTGACCATTGGGGCTCATTGTTCACTTAAACTTGAAGAACAAAAAATTGGCGAATAGTACTGTTTGGATGCTTTGCATATATGTTTCTTAGACTATATAGAAGCAATATATACAATGATTTCAACAGTCTACCTGTTTCATTCAGTGTTCTACTTGTCGAAATTTACAAATAACTTCCTTTAAAGGATTAACAATGGGGCTCGTTGTTCACTTAAACTTGAAGAACAAAAAATTGGCTAATTGTACTGTTTGGATGCTTTGCATATATGTTTCTTAGACTATTTAGAAGCAATATATAGAAAGATTTCACCCGTCTACCTGTACTATTCATTGTTCTACTTGTAGAAAGTTAGAAATAATTTCCATTTCATGATTATCAATGGGGCTTGCTGTTCACTTAAACTTGAAGAACAAAAAATTGGCCAATGGTACTGTTTGGATGCTTTGCATATATGTTTCATAGACTATATAGAAGCAATATATACAAAGATTTCAACCGTCTACCTGTTCCATTCATTGTTCCACTTGTCGAAAATTACAAGTAATTTCCGATAAAGGATTATCCATTGGGGCTCATTGTTCACTTAAACTTGAAGTACAAAAAATTGGCGAATGGTACTGTTTGGATGCTTTGCGTACATGTTTCTTAGACTATATGGAAGCAATATATACAAAGATTTCAACCGTCTACGTGTTCCAATCGTTGTTCTACTTGTAGAAAGTTACAATTAATTTCCGTTAAAGGATTAACAATGGGGCTCGTAGTTCACTTAAACTTGAAGAACAAAAAATTGGCGATTGTTACTGTTTAGATGCTTTGCATATATGTTTCGTAGACTATATAGAAGCAATATATACAAAGATTTCAACCGTCTACCTGTTCCATTCATTGTTCTACTTGTCGAAATTTACAAGTAATTTCCGATAAAGGATTAACCATTGGGGCTCATTGTTCACTTAAACTTGAAGAACAAAAAATTGGCGAATGGTACTGTTTGGATGCTTTGCGTATATGTTTCTTAGACTATATAGAAGCAATATATACAAAGATTTCAACCGTCTACGTGTTCCAATCATTGTCCTACTTGTAGAAAGTTACAATTAATTTCCGTTAAAGGATTAACAATGGGGCTCGTAGTTCACTTAAACTTGAGGAACAAAAAATTGGCGAATTATACTGTTTGGATGCATTGCATATATGTTTCTTAGATTATATAGAAGCAATATATACAAAGATTTCAACCGTCTAGCTGTTCCATTCATTGTTCTCCTTGTCGAAATTTACAAATAACTTCCTTTAAAGGATTAACAATGGGGCTCGTTGTTCACTTAAACTTGAAGAACAAAAAATTGGCGAATGGTACTGTCTGGATGCTTTGCATATATGTTTCTTAGACTATATAGAAGCAATATATACAATGATTTCAACATTCTACCTGTTCCATTCATTGTTCTACTTGTCGAAATTTACAAATAATTTCCTTTAAAGGATTAACAATGGGGCTCGAAGTTCACTTAAACTTGAAGAAAAAAAAAGTGGCGAATGGTACTGTTTGGAAGCTTTGCGCACATATTTCTTAGACTATATGGAAGCAATATATACAAAGATTTCAACCGTCTACGTGTTCCAATCATTGTTCTACTTGTCGAAATTTACAAATAATTTCCTTTAAAGGATTAACCATTGGGGCTCATTGTTCACTTAAACTTGAAGAACAAGAAATTGGCGAATGGTACTGTCTGGATGCTCTGCATATGTGTTTCTTAGACTATATAGAAGCAATATATACAATGATTTCAACAGTCTACCTGTTCCATTCATTGTTCTACTTTTCGAAAATTACAAATAATTTCCTTTAAAGGATTAACAATGGGGCTCGTTGTTCACTTAAACTTGAAGAACAAAAAATTGGCGAATGGTACTGTCTGGATGCTCTGCATATATGTTTCTTAGACTATATAGAAGCAATATATACAATGATTTCAACAGTCTACCTGTTCCATTCATTGTTCTACTTGTCGAAATTTACAAATAATTTCCTTTAAAGGATTAACAATGGGGCTCGATGTTCACTTAAACTTGAAGAACAAAAAATTGGCGAATGGTACTGTTTGGATGCTTTGCATATATGTTTCTTAGACTATATGGAAGCAATATATACAAAGATTTCAACCGTCTACGTGTTCCAATCATTGTTCTACTTGTCGAAATTTACAAATAATTTCCTTTAAAGGATTAACAATGGGGCTCGTTGTTCACTTAAACTTGAAGAACAATAAATTGGCGAATTGTACTGTTTGGATGCTTTGCATATATGTTTCTTAGACTATATAGAAGCAATATATACAAAGATTTCAACCGTCTACCTGTTCCATCCATTGTTCTACTTGTCGAAAGTTACAAATAATTTCCGATAAAGGATTATCAATGGGGCTCGCTGTTCACTTAAACTTGAAGAACAAAAAATTGGCGAATGGTACTGTCTGGATGCTCTGCATATATGTTTCTTAGACTATATAGAAGCAATATATACAAAGATTTCAACCGTCTACCTGTTCCATTCATTGTTCTACTTGTCGAAATTTACAAATAATTTCCTTTAAAGGATTAACAATGGGGCTCGTTGTTCACTTAAACTTGAAGAACAATAAATTGGCGAATTGTACTGTTTGGATGCTTTGCATATATGTTTCTTAGACTATATAGAAGTAATATATACAAAGATTTCAACCGTCTACCTGTTCCATCCATTGTTCTACTTGTCGAAAGTTACAAATAATTTCCGATAAAGGATTATCAATGGGGCTCGCTGTTCACTTAAACTTGAAGATCAAAAAATTGGCGAATGTTACTGTTTAGATGCTTTGCATATAGGTTTGTTAGACTATATAGAAGCAATATATACAAATATTTCAACCGTCTACCTGTTCTATACATTGTTCTACTTGTAGAAAGTTACAAATAATTTCCGTTTCATGATTATCAATGGGGCTCGTTGTTCACTTAAACTTGAAGAACAAAAAATTGGCGAATGGTACTGTTTGGATGCTTTGCATATATGTTTCTTAGATTATATAGAAGCAATATATACAAAGATTTCAACCGTCTACCTGTTCCATTCATTGTTCTACTTGTCGAAAATTACAAATAATTTCCGATAAAGGATTAACTATTGGGGCTCATTGTTCACTTAAACTTGAAGAACAATAAATTGGCGAATGGTACTGTTTGGATACTTTTCGTACATGTTTCTTAGACTATATGGAAGCAATATATACAAAGATTTCAACCGTCTACCTGTTCTATTCATTGTTCTACTTGTAGAAAGTTACAAATAATTTCCGTTTCATGATTATCAATGGGGCTCGTTGTTCACTTAAACTTGAAGAACAAAAAATTGGCGAATTGTACTGTTTGGATACTTTGCATATATGTTTCTTAGACTATTTAGAAGCAATATATAGAAAGATTTCACCCGTCTACCTGTACTATTCATTGTTCTACTTGTAGAAAGCTACAAATAATTTCCATTTCATGATTATCAATGGGGCTCGCTGTTCACTTAAACATGAAGATCAAAAAATTCGCGATTGTTACTGTTTAGATGCTTTGCATATAGGTTTCGTAGACTATATAGAAACAATATATACAAAGATTTCAACCGTCTACCTGATCCATACATTGTTCTACTTGTCGAAAGTTACAAATAATTTCCGATAAAGGATTAACCATTGGGGCTCATTGTTCACTTAAACTTGAAGAACAAAAAAATGGCGAATGGTACTGTTTGGATGCTTTGCGTACAAGTTTCTTAGACTATATGGAAGCAATATATACAAAGATTTCAACCGTCTACGTGTTCCAATCATTGTTCTACTTTTCGAAATTTACAAATAATTTCCTTTAAAGGATTAACGATGGGGCCCGTTGTTCACTTAAACTTGAAGAACAAAAAATTGGCGAATTGTACTGTTTGGATGCTTTGCATATATGTTTCTTAGTTTATATAGAAGCAATATATACAATGATTTCAACAGTCTACTTGATCCATTCATTGTTCTACTTGTCGAAATTTACAAATAATTTCCTTTAAAGGATTAACAATGGGGCTCGTAGTTCACTTAAACTTGAAGAACAAAAAATTGGCGAATTGTACTGTTTGGATGCTTTGCATATATGTATCTTAGATTATATAGAAGCAATATATACAAAGATTTCAACCGTCTACCTGTTCCATTCATTGTTCTACTTGTAGAAAGTTACAATTAATTTCCGTTAAAGGATTAACAATGGGGCTCGTAGTTCACTTAAACTTGAAGAACAAAAAATTGGCGAATTGTACTGTTTGGATGCTTTGCATATATGTATCTTAGATTATATAGAAGCAATATATACAAAGATTTCAACCGTCTACCTGTTCCATTCATTGTTCTCCTTGTCGAAATTTACAAATAACTTCCTTTAAAGGATTAACAATGGGGCTCGTTGTTCACTTAAACTTGAAGAACAAAAAATTGGCGAATTGTACTGTTTGGATGCTTTGCATATATGTATCTTAGATTATATAGAAGCAATATATACAAAGATTTCAACCGTCTACCTGATCCATACATTGTTCTACTTGTCGAAAGTTACAAATAATTTCCGATAAAGGATTAACCATTGGGGCTCATTGTTCACTTAAACTTGAAGAACAAAAAATTGGCGATTGTTACTGTTTAGATGCTTTGCATATATGTTTCGTAGACTATATAGAAGCAATATATACAAAGATTTCAACCGTCTACCTGTTCCATTCATTGTTCTACTTGTCGAAATTTACAAGTAATTTCCGATAAAGGATTAACCATTGGGGCTCATTGTTCACTTAAACTTGAAGAACAAAAAATTGGCGAATGGTACTGTTTGGATGCTTTGCGTATATGTTTCTTAGACTATATAGAAGCAATATATACAAAGATTTCAACCGTCTACCTGTTCCATTAATTGTTCTACTTGTAGAAAGTTACAATTAATTTCCGTTAAAGGATTAACAATGGGGCTCGTAGTTCACTTAAACTTGAAGAACAAAAAATTGGCGAATTGTACTGTTTGGATGCTTTGCATATATGTATCTTAGATTATATAGAAGCAATATATACAAAGATTTCAACCGTCTACCTGTTCCATTCATTGTTCTACTTGGCGAAAATTACAAGTAATTTCCGATAAAGGATTAACCATTGGGGCTCATTGTTCACTTAAACTTGAAGAACAAAAAATTGGAGAATTGTACTGTTTGGATGCTTTGCATATATGTTTCTTAGATTATATAGAAGCAATATATACAAAGATTTCAACCGTCTACCTGTTCCATTCATTGTTCACCTTGTCGAAATTTACAAATAACTTCCTTTAAAGGATTAACAATGGGGCTCGTTGTTCACTTAAAGTTGAAGAACAAAAAATTGGCGAATTGTACTGTTTGGATGCTGTGCATATATGTTTCTTAGACTATATAGACGCAATATATACAAAGATTTCAACCGTCTACCTGTTCCATTCATTGTTCTACTTGTAGAAAGTTACAATTAATTTCCGTTAAAGGATTAACAATGGGGCTCGTAGTTCACTTAAACTTGAAGAACAAAAAATTGGCGAATTGTACTGTTTGGATGCTTTGCATATATGTTTCTTAGATTATATAGAAGCAATATATACAAAGATTTCAACCGTCTACCTGTTCCATTCATTGTTCTCCTTGTCGAAATTTACAAATAACTTCCTTTAAAGGATTAACAATGGGGCTCGTTGTTCACTTAAACTTGAAGAACAAAAAATTGGCTAATTGTACTGTTTGGATGCTTTGCATATATGTTTCTTAGACTATTTAGAAGCAATATATAGAAAGATTTCACCCGTCTACCTGTACTATTCATTGTTCTACTTGTAGAAAGTTAGAAATAATTCCATTTCATGATTATCAATGGGGCTTGCTGTTCACTTAAACTTGAAGAACAAAAAATTGGCAAATGGTACTGTTTGGATGCTTTGCATATATGTTTCGTAGACTATATAGAAGCAATATATACAAAGATTTCAACCGTCTACCTGTTCCATTCATTGTTCCACTTGTCGAAAATTACAAGTAATTTCCGATAAAGGATTATCCATTGGGGCTCATTGTTCACTTAAACTTGAAGAACAAAAAATTGGCGAATGGTACTGTTTGGATGCTTTGCGTACATGTTTCTTAGACTATATGGAAGCAATATATACAAAGATTTCAACCGTCTACGTGTTCCAATCATTGTTCTACTTGTAGAAAGTTACTATTAATTTCCGTTAAAGGATTAACAATGGGGCTCGTAGTTCACTTAAACTTGAAGAATAAAAAATTGGCGATTGTTACTGTTTAGATGCTTTGCATATATGTTTCGTAGACTATATAGAAGCAATATATACAAAGATTTCAACCGTCTAACTGTTCCATTCATTGTTCTACTTGTCGAAATTTACAAGTAATTTCCGATAAAGGATTAACCATTGGGGCTCATTGTTCACTTAAACTTGAAGAACAAAAAATTGGCGAATGGTACTGTTTGGATGCTTTGCGTATATGTTTCTTAGACTATATAGAAGCAATATATACAAAGATTTCAACCGTCTACGTGTTCCAATCATTGTCCTACTTGTAGAAAGTTACAATTAATTTCCGTTAAAGGATTAACAATGGGGCTCGTAGTTCACTTAAACTTGAGGAACAAAAAATTGGCGAATTGTACTGTTTGGATGCATTGCATATATGTTTCTTAGACTATATAGACACAATATATACAAAGATTTCAACCGTCTGCCTGTTCCATTAATTGTTCTACTTGTAGAAAGTTACAATTAATTTCCGTTAAAGGATTAACAATGGGGCTCGTAGTTCACTTAAACTTGAAGAACAAATAATTGGCGAATTGTACTGTTTGGATGCTTTGCATATATGTTTCTTAGTTTATATAGAAGCAATATATACAAAGATTTCAACCGTCTACCTGTTCCATTCATTGTTCTACTTGTCGAAAGTTACAATTAATTTCCGTTAAAGGATTAACAATGGGGCTCGTAGTTCACTTAAACTTGAAGTACAAAAAATTGGCGAATGGTACTGTTTGGATGCTTTGCGTACATGTTTCTTAGACTATATGGAAGCAATATATACAAAGATTTCAACCGTCTACGTGTTCCAATCGTTGTTCTATTTGTAGAAAGTTACAATTAATTTCCGTTAAAGGATTAACAATGGGGCTCGTAGTTCACTTAAACTTGAAGAACAAAAAATTGGCGATTGTTACTGTTTAGATGCTTTGCATATATGTTTCGTAGACTATATAGAAGCAATATATACAAAGATTTCAACCGTCTACCTGTTCCATTCATTGTTCTACTTGTAGAAAGTTACAATTAATTTCCTTTAAAGGATTAACAAAGGGGCTCGTGTTCACTTAAACTTGAAGAACAAAAAATTGGCGAATGGTACCGTTTGGATGCTTTGCATATATGTTTGTTAGACTATATAGACGCAATATATACAAAGATTTCAACCGTCTACCTGTTCCATTCATTGTTCTACTTGTAGAAAGTTACAATTAATTTCCGTTAAAGGATTAACAATGGGGCTCGTAGTTCACTTAAACTTGAAGAACAAAAAATTGGCGAATTGTACTGTTTGGATGCTTTGCATATATGTTTCTTAGATTATATAGAAGCAATATATACAAAGATTTCAACCGTCTACCTGTTCCATTCATTGTTCACCTTGTCGAAATTTACAAATAACTTCCTTTAAAGGATTAACAATGGGGCTCGTTGTTCACTTAAAGTTGAAGAACAAAAAATTGGCGAATTGTACTGTTTGGATGCTTCGCATATATGTTTCTTAGACTATATAGACGCAATATATACAAAGATTTCAACCGTCTACCTGTTCCATTCATTGTTCTACTTGTAGAAAGTTACAATTAATTTCCGTTAAAGGATTAACAATGGGGCTCGTAGTTCACTTAAACTTGAAGAACAAAAAATTGGCGAATTGTACTGTTTGGATGCTTTGCATATATGTTTCTTAGATTATATAGAAGCAATATATACAAAGATTTCAACCGTCTACCTGTTCCATTCATTGTTCTCCTTGTCGAAATTTACAAATAACTTCCTTTAAAGGATTAACAATGGGGCTCGTTGTTCACTTAAACTTGAAGAACAAAAAATTGGCTAATTGTACTGTTTGGATGCTTTGCATATATGTTTCTTAGACTATTTAGAAGCAATATATAGAAAGATTTCACCCGTCTACCTGTACTATTCATTGTTCTACTTGTAGAAAGTTAGAAATAATTTCCATTTCATGATTATCAATGGGGCTTGCTGTTCACTTAAACTTGAAGAACAAAAAATTGGCCAATGGTACTGTTTGGATGCTTTGCATATATGTTTCATAGACTATATAGAAGCAATATATACAAAGATTTCAACCGTCTACCTGTTCCATTCATTGTTCCACTTGTCGAAAATTACAAGTAATTTCCGATAAAGGATTATCCATTGGGGCTCATTGTTCACTTAAACTTGAAGTACAAAAAATTGGCGAATGGTACTGTTTGGATGCTTTGCGTACATGTTTCTTAGACTATATGGAAGCAATATATACAAAGATTTCAACCGTCTACGTGTTCCAATCGTTGTTCTACTTGTAGAAAGTTACAATTAATTTCCGTTAAAGGATTAACAATGGGGCTCGTAGTTCACTTAAACTTGAAGAACAAAAAATTGGCGATTGTTACTGTTTAGATGCTTTGCATATATGTTTCGTAGACTATATAGAAGCAATATATACAAAGATTTCAACCGTCTACCTGTTCCATTCATTGTTCTACTTGTCGAAATTTACAAGTAATTTCCGATAAAGGATTAACCATTGGGGCTCATTGTTCACTTAAACTTGAAGAACAAAAAATTGGCGAATGGTACTGTTTGGATGCTTTGCGTATATGTTTCTTAGACTATATAGAAGCAATATATACAAAGATTTCAACCGTCTACGTGTTCCAATCATTGTCCTACTTGTAGAAAGTTACAATTAATTTCCGTTAAAGGATTAACAATGGGGCTCGTAGTTCACTTAAACTTGAGGAACAAAAAATTGGCGAATTATACTGTTTGGATGCATTGCATATATGTTTCTTAGATTATATAGAAGCAATATATACAAAGATTTCAACCGTCTACCTGTTCCATTCATTGTTCTCCTTGTCGAAATTTACAAATAACTTCCTTTAAAGGATTAACAATGGGGCTCGATGTTCACTTAAACTTGAAGAACAAAAAATTGGCGAATGGTACTGTTTGGATGCTTTGCATATATGTTTCTTAGACTATATGGAAGCAATATATACAAAGATTTCAACCGTCTACGTGTTCCAATCATTGTTCTACTTGTCGAAATTTACAAATAATTTCCTTTAAAGGATTAACCATTGGGGCTCATTGTTCACTTAAACTTGAAGAACAAGAAATTGGCGAATGGTACTGTCTGGATGCTCTGCATATGTGTTTCTTAGACTATATAGAAGCAATATATACAATGATTTCAACAGTCTACCTGTTCCATTCATTGTTCTACTTTTCGAAAATTACAAATAATTTCCTTTAAAGGATTAACAATGGGGCTCGTTGTTCACTTAAACTTGAAGAACAAAAAATTGGCGAATGGTACTGTCTGGATGCTCTGCATATATGTTTCTTAGACTATATAGAAGCAATATATACAATGATTTCAACAGTCTACCTGTTCCATTCATTGTTCTACTTGTCGAAATTTACAAATAATTTCCTTTAAAGGATTAACAATGGGGCTCGATGTTCACTTAAACTTGAAGAACAAAAAATTGGCGAATGGTACTGTTTGGATGCTTTGCATATATGTTTCTTAGACTATATGGAAGCAATATATACAAAGATTTCAACCGTCTACGTGTTCCAATCATTGTTCTACTTGTCGAAATTTACAAATAATTTCCTTTAAAGGATTAACAATGGGGCTCGTTGTTCACTTAAACTTGAAGAACAATAAATTGGCGAATTGTACTGTTTGGATGCTTTGCATATATGTTTCTTAGACTATATAGAAGCAATATATACAAAGATTTCAACCGTCTACCTGTTCCATCCATTGTTCTACTTGTCGAAAGTTACAAATAATTTCCGATAAAGGATTATCAATGGGGCTCGCTGTTCACTTAAACTTGAAGAACAAAAAATTGGCGAATGGTACTGTTTGGATGCTTTGCATATATGTTTCTTAGACTATGCGGAAGCAATATATACAAATATTTCAACCGTCTACCTGTTCCATTCATTGTTCTACTTGTCGAAAGTTACAAATAATTTCCGATAAAGGATTAACCATTGGGGCTCATTGTTCACTTAACCTTGAAGAACAAAAAATTGGCGAATTGTACTGTTTGGATGCTTTGCATATATGTTTCTTAGACTATATAGAAGCAATATATAAAAAGATTTCAACCGTCTACCTGTTCCATTCATTGTTCTACTTGTCGAAAGTTACAAATAATTTCCGATAAAGGATTAACCATTGGGGCTCATTGTTCACTTAAACTTGAAGAACAAAAAATTGGCGAATGGTACTGTTTGGATGCTTTGCATATATGTTTCTTAGACTCTATAGAAGCAATATATACATTGATTTCAACCGTCTACCTGTTCCATTCATTGTTCTACTTGTCGAAAGTTACAAATAATTTCCGTTAAAGGATTAACAATGGGGCTCGTAGTTCACTTAAACTTGAAGAACAAAAAATTGGCGAATTGTACTGTTTGGATGCTTTGCATATATGTTTCTTAGATTATATAGAAGCAATATATACAAAGATTTCAACCGTCTACCTGTTCCATTCATTGTTCTACTTGTAGAAAGTTACAATTAATTTCCGTTAAAGGATTAACAATGGGGCTCGTAGTTCACTTAAACTTGAAGAACAAAAAATTGGCGAATTGTACTGTTTGGATGCTTTGCATATATGTTTCTTAGATTATATAGAAGCAATATATACAAAGATTTCAACCGTCTACCTGTTCCATTCATTGTTCTCCTTGTCGAAATTTACAAATAACTTCCTTTAAAGGATTAACAATGGGGCTCGTTGTTCACTTAAACTTGAAGAACAAAAAATTGGCTAATTGTACTGTTTGGATGCTTTGCATATATGTTTCTTAGACTATTTAGAAGCAATATATAGAAAGATTTCACCCGTCTACCTGTTCCATTCATTGTTCACCTTGTCGAAATTTACAAATAACTTCCTTTAAAGGATTAACAATGGGGCTCGTTGTTCACTTAAAGTTGAAGAACAAAAAATTGGCGAATTGTACTGTTTGGATGCTTTGCATATATGTTTCTTAGACTATATAGACGCAATATATACAAAGATTTCAACCGTCTACCTGTTCCATTCATTGTTCTACTTGTAGAAAGTTACAATTAATTTCCGTTAAAGGATTAACAATGGGGCTCGTAGTTCACTTAAACTTGAAGAACAAAAAATTGGCGAATTGTACTGTTTGGATGCTTTGCATATATGTTTCTTAGATTATATAGAAGCAATATATACAAAGATTTCAACCGTCTACCTGTTCCATTCATTGTTCTCCTTGTCGAAATTTACAAATAACTTCCTTTAAAGGATTAACAATGGGGCTCGTTGTTCACTTAAACTTGAAGAACAAAAAATTGGCTAATTGTACTGTTTGGATGCTTTGCATATATGTTTCTTAGACTATTTAGAAGCAATATATAGAAAGATTTCACCCGTCTACCTGTACTATTCATTGTTCTACTTGTAGAAAGTTAGAAATAATTTCCATTTCATGATTATCAATGGGGCTTGCTGTTCACTTAAACTTGAAGAACAAAAAATTGGCCAATGGTACTGTTTGGATGCTTTGCATATATGTTTCGTAGACTATATAGAAGCAATATATACAAAGATTTCAACCGTCTACCTGTTCCATTCATTGTTCCACTTGTCGAAAATTACAAGTAATTTCCGATAAAGGATTATCCATTGGGGCTCATTGTTCACTTAAACTTGAAGTACAAAAAATTGGCGAATGGTACTGTTTGGATGCTTTGCGTACATGTTTCTTAGACTATATGGAAGCAATATATACAAAGATTTCAACCGTCTACGTGTTCCAATCGTTGTTCTACTTGTAGAAAGTTACAATTAATTTCCGTTAAAGGATTAACAATGGGGCTCGTAGTTCACTTAAACTTGAAGAACAAAAAATTGGCGATTGTTACTGTTTAGATGCTTTGCATATATGTTTCGTAGACTATATAGAAGCAATATATACAAAGATTTCAACCGTCTACCTGTTCCATTCATTGTTCTACTTGTCGAAATTTACAAGTAATTTCCGATAAAGGATTAACCATTGGGGCTCATTGTTCACTTAAACTTGAAGAACAAAAAAGTGGCGAATGGTACTGTTTGGATGCTTTGCATATATGTTTCTTAGACTATAAAGAAGCAATATATACATTGATTTCAACCGTCTACCTGTTCCATTCATTGTTCTACTTGTCGCAAGTTACAAATAATTTCCGTTAAACTATTAACAATGGGGCTCGTAGTTCACTTAAACTTCAAGATCAAATAATTGGCGAATTGTACTGTTTGGATGATTTGCATATATGTTTCTTAGACTATATAGAAACAATATATACAAAGATTTCAACAGTCTACCTGTTCCATTCATTGTTCTACTTGTCGAAAGTTACAAATAATTTCCGTTAAGGGATTAACAATGGGGATCGTAGTTTACTTAAACTTGAAGAACAAGAAATTGGCGAATTGTACTGTTTGGATGATTTGCATATATGTTTCTTAGACTATATAGAAGCAATATAAACAATGATTTCAACCGTCTACCTATTCCATTCATTGTTCTACTTGCCGAAATTTACAAATAATTTCCTTTAAAGGATTAACAATGGGGCTCGTAGTTCACTTAAACTTGAAGAACAAAAAATTGGCGAATGGTACTGTTTGGATGCTTTGCATATATGTTTCTTAGACTATATAGATGCAATATATACAAAGATTTCAACCGTCCACCTGTTCCATTCATTGTTCTACTTGTCGAAAGTTACAAATAATTTCCTTTAAAGGATTAACAATGGGGCTCGTTGTTCACTTAAACTTGAAGAACAATAAATTGGCGAATTGTACTGTTTGGATGCTTTGCATATATGTTTCTTAGACTATATAGAAGCAATATATACAAAGATTTCAACCGTCTACCTGTTCCATTCACTGTTCTACTTGTCGAAAGTTACAATTAATTTCCGTTAAAGGATTAACAATGGGGCTCGTCGTTCACTTAAACTTGAAGAACAAAAAATTGGCGAATGGTACTGTTTGGATGCTTTGCATATATGTTTCTTAGACTACATAGAAGCAATATATACATTGATTTCAACCGGCTACCAGTTCCATTCATTGTTCTACTTCTCGCAAGGTACAAATAATTTCCGTTAAAGTATTAACAATGGGGCTCGTAGTTCACTTAAACTTGAAGAACAAAAAATTGGCGAATGGTACTGTTTGGATGCTTTGCATATATGTTTCATAGAATATATAGAAGCAATATATACAAAGATTTCAACCGTCTACCTGTTCCATTCATTGTTCTACTTGTCGAAAGTTACAAATAATTTCCGATAAAGGATTAACCATTGGGGCTCATTGTTCACTAAACTTGAAGAACAAAAAATTGTCGAATTGTACTGTTTGGATGCTTTGCATATATGTTTCTTAGACTATATAGACGCAATATATACAAGGATTTCAACCGTCTACCTGTTCCATTCATTGTTCTACTTGTCGGAAGTTACAAATAATTTCCGATAAAGGATTAACCATTGGGGCTCGTTGTTCACTTAAACTTGAAGAACAAAAAATTGGCGAATGGTACTGTTTGGATGCTTTGCATATATGTTTCTTAGACTATATAGAAGCAATATATACATTGATTTCAACCGTCTACCTGTTCCATTCATTGTTCTACTTGTAGAAAGTTACAAATAATTTCCGTTTCATAATTATCAATGGGGCTCGTTGTTCACTTAAACTTGAAGAACAAAAAATTGGCGAATGGTACTGTTTGGATGCTTTGCATATATGTTTCGTAGACTATATAGAAGCAATATATACAATGACTTCAACCGTCTACATGATCCATTCATTGTTCTACTTGTCCATATTTACAAATAATTTCCTTTAAAGGATTAACAATTGGGCTCGTAGTTCACTTAAACTTAAAGACCAAAAAATTGGCGAATTGTACTGTTTGGATACTTTGCATATATGTTTCTTAGACTATTTAGAAGAAATATATAAAAAGATTTCAACCGTCTACTAGTTCCATTCATTGTTCTACTTGTCGAAAGTTACAAATAATTACGGATAAAGGATTAACCATTGGGGCTCATTATTCACTTAAACTTGAAGAACAAAAAATTGGCGAATTGTACTGTTTGGATGCTTTGCATATATGTTTCTTAGACTATATAGAAGCAATATATACAAAGATTTCAACCGTCTTCCTGTTCCATTCATTGTTCTACTTGTCGAAAGTTACAAATAATTTCCGATAAAGGATTAACAATGGGGCTCATTGTTCACTTAAACTTGAAGGACAAAAAATTGGCGAATGGTACTGTTTGGATGCTTTGCATATATGTTTCTTATACTATATAGAAGCAATATATACAAAGATTTCAACCGTCTACCTGTTCCATTCACTGTTCTACTTGTCGAAAGTTACAAATAATTTCCGATAAAGGATTAACCATTGGGGCTCATTGTTCACTTAAACTTGCAGAACAAAAAATTGGCGAATTGTACTGTTTGGATGCTTTGCGTACATCTTTCTTAGACTATATGGAAGCAATATATACAAAGATTTCAACCGTCCACGTGTTCCAATCATTGTTCTACTTGTCGAAATTTACAAATAATTTCCTTTAAAGGATTAACAATGGGGCTCGTTGTTCACTTAAACTTGAAGAACAAAAAAGTGGCGAATGGTACTGTTTGGATGCTTTGCATATATGTTTCTTAGACTATAAAGAAGCAATATATACATTGATTTCAACCGTCTACCTGATCCATTCATTGTTCTACTTGTCGCAAGTTACAAATAATTTCGTTTAAATGATTAACAATAGGGCTCGTAGTTCACTTAAACTTGAACAACAAAAAATTGGCGAATGGTACTGTTTGGATGCTTTGCCTATATGTTTCTTAGACTATATAGACGCAATATATACAAAGATTTCAACCGTCTAACTGTTCCATTCATTGTTCTACTTGTCGAAAATTACAAATAATTTCCGATAAAGGATTAACCATTGGGGCACATTGTTCACTTAAACTTGAAGAACAAAAAATTGGCGAATTGTACTGTTTGGATGCTTTGCGTTATTGTTTCTTAGACTATATGGAAGCAATATATACAAAGATTTCAACCGTCCACGTGTTCCAATCATTGTTCTACTTGTCGAAATTTACAAATAATTTCCTTTAAAGGATTAACAATGGGGCTCGTTGTTCACTTAAACTTGAAGAACAAAAAAGTGGCGAATGGTACTGTTTGGATGCTTTGCATATATGTTTCTTAGACTATAAAGAAGCAATATATACATTGATTTCAACCGTCTACCTGTTCCATTCATTGTTCTACTTGTCGCAAGTTACAAATAATTTCCGTTAAACTATTAACAATGGGGCTCGTAGTTCACTTAAACTTCAAGATCAAATAATTGGCGAATTGTACTGTTTGGATGATTTGCATATATGTTTCTTAGACTATATAGAAACAATATATACAAAGATTTCAACAGTCTACCTGTTCCATTCATTGTTCTACTTGTCGAAAGTTACAAATAATTTCCGTTAAGGGATTAACAATGGGGATCGTAGTTTACTTAAACTTGAAGAACAAGAAATTGGCGAATTGTACTGTTTGGATGATTTGCATATATGTTTCTTAGACTATATAGAAGCAATATAAACAATGATTTCAACCGTCTACCTATTCCATTCATTGTTCTACTTGCCGAAATTTACAAATAATTTCCTTTAAAGGATTAACAATGGGGCTCGTAGTTCACTTAAACTTGAAGAACAAAAAATTGGCGAATGGTACTGTTTGGATACTTTGCATATATGTTTCTTAGACTATATAGATGCAATATATACAAAGATTTCAACCGTCCACCTGTTCCATTCATTGTTCTACTTGTCGAAAGTTACAAATAATTTCCTTTAAAGGATTAACAATGGGGCTCGTTGTTCACTTAAACTTGAAGAACAATAAATTGTCGAATTGTACTGTTTGGATGCTTTGCATATATGTTTCTTAGACTATATAGACGCAATATATACAAGGATTTCAACCGTCTACCTGTTCCATTCATTGTTCTACTTGTCGGAAGTTACAAATAATTTCCGATAAAGGATTAACCATTGGGGCTCGTTGTTCACTTAAACTTGAAGAACAAAAAATTGGCGAATGGTACTGTTTGGATGCTTTGCATATATGTTTCTTAGACTATATAGAAGCAATATATACATTGATTTCAACCGTCTACCTGTTCCATTCATTGTTCTACTTGTAGAAAGTTACAAATAATTTCCGTTTCATAATTATCAATGGGGCTCGTTGTTCACTTAAACTTGAAGAACAAAAAATTGGCGAATGGTACTGTTTGGATGCTTTGCATATATGTTTCGTAGACTATATAGAAGCAATATATACAATGACTTCAACCGTCTACATGATCCATTCATTGTTCTACTTGTCCATATTTACAAATAATTTCCTTTAAAGGATTAACAATTGGGCTCGTAGTTCACTTAAACTTAAAGACCAAAAAATTGGCGAATTGTACTGTTTGGATACTTTGCATATATGTTTCTTAGACTATTTAGAAGAAATATATAAAAAGATTTCAACCGTCTACTAGTTCCATTCATTGTTCTACTTGTCGAAAGTTACAAATAATTACGGATA
This sequence comes from Cerceris ruficornis, assembly GCA_963989415.1. Classification (NCBI taxonomy): domain Eukaryota; kingdom Metazoa; phylum Arthropoda; class Insecta; order Hymenoptera; family Crabronidae; genus Cerceris; species Cerceris ruficornis. Next base: position 60,418 of record CAXDIW010000061.1, read on the forward strand.
AAGGATTAACCATTGGGGCTCATTATTCACTTAAACTTGAAGAACAAAAAATTGGCGAATTGTACTGTTTGGATGCTTTGCATATATGTTTCTTAGACTATATAGAAGCAATATATACAAAGATTTCAACCGTCTTCCTGTTCCATTCATTGTTCTACTTGTCGAAAGTTACAAATAATTTCCGATAAAGGATTAACAATGGGGCTCATTGTTCACTTAAACTTGAAGGACAAAAAATTGGCGAATGGTACTGTTTGGATGCTTTGCATATATGTTTCTTATACTATATAGAAGCAATATATACAAAGATTTCAACCGTCTACCTGTTCCATTCACTGTTCTACTTGTCGAAAGTTACAAATAATTTCCGATAAAGGATTAACCATTGGGGCTCATTGTTCACTTAAACTTGCAGAACAAAAAATTGGCGAATTGTACTGTTTGGATGCTTTGCGTACATCTTTCTTAGACTATATGGAAGCAATATATACAAAGATTTCAACCGTCTACGTGTTCCAATCATTGTTCTACTTGTCGAAATTTACAAATAATTTCCATTAAAGGATTAACATTGGGGCTCGTTGTTCACTTAAACTTGAAGAACAAAAAAGTGGCGTATGGTACTGTTTGGATGCTTTGCATATATGTTTCTTAGACTATAAAGAAGTATTATATACATTGATTTCAACCGTCTACCTGTTCCATTCATTGTTCTACTTGTCGCAAGTTACAAATAATTTCCGTTAAAGTATTAACAATGGGGCTCGTAGTTCACTTAAACTTGAAGATCAAATAATTGGCGAATTGTACTGTTTGGATGATTTGCATATATGTTTCTTAGACTATATAGAAGCAATATATACAAAGATTTCAACCGTCTACCTGTTCCATTCATTGTTCTACTTGTCGAAAGTTACAAATAATTTCCGTTAAGGGATTAACCGTTGGGGCTCATTGTTCACTTACACTTGAAGAACAAAAAATTGGCGAATTGTACTGTTTGTATGCTTTGCATATATGTTTCTTATACTATAAAGAAGCAATATATACAAAGATTTCAACGTTCTACCTGTTCCATTCACTGTTCTACTTGTCGAAAGTTACAAATAATTTCCGTTAAGGGATTAACAATGGGGATCGTAGTTCACTTAAACTTGAAGAACAAAAAATTGGCGAATTGTACTGTTTGGATGCTTTGCGTTATTGTTTCTTAGACTATATGGAAGCAATATATACAAAGATTTCAACCGTCCACGTGTTCCAATCATTGTTCTACTTGTCGAAATTTACAAATAATTTCCTTTAAAGGATTAACAATGGGGCTCGTTGTTCACTTAAACTTGAAGAACAAAAAAGTGGCGAATGGTACTGTTTGGATGCTTTGCATATATGTTTCTTAGACTATAAAGAAGCAATATATACATTGATTTCAACCGTCTACCTGATCCATTCATTGTTCTACTTGTCGCAAGTTACAAATAATTTCGTTTAAATGATTAACAATAGGGCTCGTAGTTCACTTAAACTTGAACAACAAAAAATTGGCGAATGGTACTGTTTGGATGCTTTGCCTATATGTTTCTTAGACTATATAGACGCAATATATACAAAGATTTCAACCGTCTAACTGTTCCATTCATTGTTCTACTTGTCGAAAATTACAAATAATTTCCGATAAAGGATTAACCATTGGGGCACATTGTTCACTTAAACTTGAAGAACAAAAAATTGGCGAATTGTACTGTTTGGATGCTTTGCGTTATTGTTTCTTAGACTATATGGAAGCAATATATACAAAGATTTCAACCGTCCACGTGTTCCAATCATTGTTCTACTTGTCGAAATTTACAAATAATTTCCTTTAAAGGATTAACAATGGGGCTCGTTGTTCACTTAAACTTGAAGAACAAAAAAGTGGCGAATGGTACTGTTTGGATGCTTTGCATATATGTTTCTTAGACTATAAAGAAGCAATATATACATTGATTTCAACCGTCTACCTGTTCCATTCATTGTTCTACTTGTCGCAAGTTACAAATAATTTCCGTTAAACTATTAACAATGGGGCTCGTAGTTCACTTAAACTTCAAGATCAAATAATTGGCGAATTGTACTGTTTGGATGATTTGCATATATGTTTCTTAGACTATATAGAAACAATATATACAAAGATTTCAACAGTCTACCTGTTCCATTCATTGTTCTACTTGTCGAAAGTTACAAATAATTTCCGTTAAGGGATTAACAATGGGGATCGTAGTTTACTTAAACTTGAAGAACAAGAAATTGGCGAATTGTACTGTTTGGATGATTTGCATATATGTTTCTTAGACTATATAGAAGCAATATAAACAATGATTTCAACCGTCTACCTATTCCATTCATTGTTCTACTTGCCGAAATTTACAAATAATTTCCTTTAAAGGATTAACAATGGGGCTCGTAGTTCACTTAAACTTGAAGAACAAAAAATTGGCGAATGGTACTGTTTGGATACTTTGCATATATGTTTCTTAGACTATATAGATGCAATATATACAAAGATTTCAACCGTCCACCTGTTCCATTCATTGTTCTACTTGTCGAAAGTTACAAATAATTTCCTTTAAAGGATTAACAATGGGGCTCGTTGTTCACTTAAACTTGAAGAACAATAAATTGGCGAATTGTACTGTTTGGATGCTTTGCATATATGTTTCTTAGACTATATAGAAGCAATATATACAAAGATTTCAACCGTCTACCTGTTCCATTCACTGTTCTACTTGTCGAAAGTTACAATTAATTTCCGTTAAAGGATTAACCATTGGGGCACATTGTTCACTTAAACTTGAAGAACAAAAAATTGGCGAATGGTACTGTTTGGATGCTTTGCATATATGTTTCTTAGACTATATAAACGCAATATATACAAAGATTTCAACAGTCTACCTGTTCCATTCATTGTTCTACTTGTCGGAAGTTACAAATAATTTCCGATAAAGGATTAACCATTGGGGCTCGTTGTTCACTTAAACTTGAAGAACAAAAAATTGGCGAATGGTACTGTTTGGATGCTTTGCATATATGTTTTTTAGACTATATAGAAGCAATATATACATTGATTTCAACCGTCTACCTGTTCCATTCATTGTTCTACTTGTAGAAAGTTACAAATAATTTCCGTTTCATAATTATCAATGGGGCTCGTTGTTCACTTAAACTTGAAGAACAAAAAATTGGCGAATGGTACTGTTTGGATGCTTTGCATATATGTTTCGTAGACTATATAGAAGCAATATATACAATGACTTCAACCGTCTACATGATCCATTCATTGTTCTACTTGTCGATATTTACAAATAATTTCCTTTAAAGGATTAACAATTGGGCTCGTAGTTCACTTAAACTTAAAGAACAAAAAATTGGCAAATTGTACTGTTTGGATACTTTGCATATATGTTTCTTAGACTATTTAGAAGAAATATATAAAAAGATTTCAACCGTCTACTAGTTCCATTCATTGTTCTACTTGTCGAAAGTTACAAATAATTACGGATAAAGGATTAACCATTGGGGCTCATTGTTCACTTAAACTTGAAGAACAAAAAATTGGCGAATTGTACTGTTTGGATGCTTTGCATATATGTTTCTTAGACTATATAGAAGCAATATATACAAAGATTTCAACCGTCTTCCTGTTCCATTCATTGTTCTACTTGTCGAAAGTTACAAATAATTTCCGATAAAGGATTAACAATGGGGCTCATTGTTCACTTAAACTTGAAGGACAAAAAATTGGCGAATGGTACTGTTTGGATGCTTTGCATATATGTTTCTTATGCTATATAGAAGCAATATATACAAAGATTTCAACCGTCTACCTGTTCCATTCACTGTTCTACTTGTCGAAAGTTACAAATAATTTCCGATAAAGGATTAACCATTGGGGCTCATTGTTCACTTAAACTTGAAGAACAAAAAATTGGCGAATTGTACTGTTTGGATGCTTTGCGTACATCTTTCTTAGACTATATGGAAGCAATATATACAAAGATTTCAACCGTCTACGTGTTCCAATCATTGTTCTACTTGTCGAAATTTACAAATAATTTCCATTAAAGGATTAACATTGGGGCTCGTTGTTCACTTAAACTTGAAGAACAAAAAAGTGGCGTATGGTACTGTTTGGATGCTTTGCATATATGTTTCTTAGACTATAAAGAAGTAATATATACATTGATTTCAACCGTCTACCTGTTCCATTCATTGTTCTACTTGTCGCAAGTTACAAATAATTTCCGTTAAAGTATTAACAATGGGGCTCGTAGTTCACTTAAACTTGAAGATCAAATAATTGGCGAATTGTACTGTTTGGATGATTTGCATATATGTTTCTTAGACTATATAGAAGCAATATATACAAAGATTTCAACCGTCTACCTGTTCCATTCATTGTTCTACTTGTCGAAAGTTACAAATAATTTCCGTTAAAGTATTAACAATGGGGCTCGTAGTTCACTTAAACTTGAAGATCAAATAATTGGCGAATTGTACTGTTTGGATGCTTTGCATATATGTTTCTTAGACTACATAGAAGCAATATATACAAAGATTTCAACCGTCTACCTGTTCCATTCATTGTTCTACTTGCCGAAATTTACAAATAATTTCCTTTAAAGGATTAACAATGGGGCTCGTAGTTCACTTAAACTTGAAGAGCAAAAAATTGGCGAATGGTACTGTTTGGATGCTTTGCATATATGTTTCTTAGACTATATAGAAGCAATATATACATTGATTTCAACCGGCTACCAGTTCCATTCATTGTTCTACTTCTCGCAATGTACAAATAATTTCCGTGAAAGTATTAACAATGGGGCTCGTAGTTCACTTAAACTTGAAGAACAAAAAATTGGCGAATGGTACTGTTTGGATGCTTTGCATATATGTTTCATAGAATATATAGAAGCAATATATACAAAGATTTCAACCGTCTACCTGTTCCATTCATTGTTCTACTTGTCGAAAGTTACAAATAATTTCCGATAAAGGATTAACAATGGGGCTCATTGTTCACTTAAACTTGAAGGACAAAAAATTGGCGAATGGTACTGTTTGGATGCTTTGCATATATGTTTCTTAGACTATATGGAAGCAATATATACAAAGATTTCAACCGTCTACGTGTTCCAATCATTGTTCTACTTGTAGAAAGTTACAATTAACTTCCGTTAAAGGATTAACAATGGGGCTCGTAGTTCACTTAAACTTGAAGAACAAAAAATTGGCGAATTGTACTGTTTGGATGCTTTGCATATATGTTTCTTAGACTATTTAGAAGCAATATATAGAACGATTTCACCCGTCTACATGTACTATTCATTGTTCTACTTGTAGAAAGTTACAAATAATTTCCATTTCATGATTATCAATGGGGCTCGCTGTTCACTTAAACTTGAAGATCAAAAAATTGGCGATTGTTACTGTTTAGATGCTTTGCATATAGGTTTCTTAGACTATATAGAAGCAATATATACAAAGATTTCAACCGTCTACCTGTTCCATTCATTGTTCTACTTGTCGAAAATTACAAATAATTTCCGATAAAGGATTAGCCATTGGGGCTCATTGTTCACTTAAACTTGAAGAACAAAAAATTGGCGAATGGTACTGTTTGGATGCTTTGCATATATGTTTCTTAGACTATATAGAAGCAATATATACGTTGATTTCAACCGTCTACCTGTTCCATTCATTGTTCTACTTGTCGAAATTTACAAATAATTTCCTTTAAAGGATTAACAATGGGGCTCGTAGTTCACTTAAACTTGAAGAACAAAAAATTGGCGAATGGTACTGTTTGGATGCTTTGCATATATGTTTCTTAGACTATATAGACGCAATATATACAAAGATTTCAACCGTCTACCTGTTCCATTCATTGTTCTAATTGTCGGAAGTTACAAATAATTTCCGATAAAGGATTAACCATTGGGGCTCGTTGTTCACTTAAATTTGAAGAACAAAAAATTGGCGAATGGTACTGTTTGGATGCTTTGCATATATGTTTCTTAGACTATTTAGAAGAAATATATAAAAAGATTTCAACAGTCTACCTGTTCCATTCATTGTTCTACTTGTCGGAAGTTACAAATAATTTCCGATAAAGGATTAACCATTGGGGCTCGTTGTTCACTTAAACTTGAAGAACAAAAAATTGGCGAATGGTACTGTTTGGATGCTTTGCATATATGTTTCTTAGACTATATAGAAGCAATATATACATTGATTTCAACCGTCTACCTGTTCCATTCATTGTTCTACTTGTAGAAAGTTACAAATAATTTCCGTTTCATAATTATCAATGGGGCTCGTTGTTCACTTAAACTTGAAGAACAAAAAATTCTCGAATGGTAGTGTTTGGATGCTTTGCATATATGTTTCGTAGACTATATAGAAGCAATATATACAATGACTTCAACCGTCTACATGATCCATTCATTGTTCTACTTGTCGATATTTACAAATAATTTCCTTTAAAGGATTAACAATTGGGCTCGTAGTTCACTTAAACTTAAAGAACAAAAAATTGGCGAATTGTACTGTTTGGATACTTTGCATATATGTTTCTTAGACTATTTAGAAGAAATATATAAAAAGATTTCAACCGTCTACTAGTTCCATTCATTGTTCTACTTGTCGAAAGTTACAAATAATTACGGATAAAGGATTAACCATTGGGGCTCATTGTTCACTTAAACTTGAAGAACAAAAAATTGGCGAATTGTACTGTTTGGATGCTTTGCATATATGTTTCTTAGACTATATAGAAGCAATATATACAAAGATTTCAACCGTCTTCCTGTTCCATTCATTGTTCTACTTGTCGAAAGTTACAAATAATTTCCGATAAAGGATTAACAATGGGGCTCATTGTTCACTTAAACTTGAAGGACAAAAAATTGGCGAATGGTACTGTTTGGATGCTTTGCATATATGTTTCTTATACTATATAGAAGCAATATATACAAAGATTTCAACCGTCTACCTGTTCCATTCACTGTTCTACTTGTCGAAAGTTACAAATAATTTCCGATAAAGGATTAACCATTGGGGCTCATTGTTCACTTAAACTTGAAGAACAAAAAATTGGCGAATTGTACTGTTTGGATGCTTTGCGTACATCTTTCTTAGACTATATGGAAGCAATATATACAAAGATTTCAACCGTCTACGTGTTCCAATCATTGTTCTACTTGTCGAAATTTACAAATAATTTCCATTAAAGGATTAACATTGGGGCTCGTTGTTCACTTAAACTTGAAGAACAAAAAAGTGGCGTATGGTACTGTTTGGATGCTTTGCATATATGTTTCTTAGACTATAAAGAAGTAATATATACATTGATTTCAACCGTCTACCTGTTCCATTCATTGTTCTACTTGTCGCAAGTTACAAATAATTTCTGTTAAAGTATTAACAATGGGGCTCGTAGTTCACTTAAACTTGAAGATCAAATAATTGGCGAATTGTACTGTTTGGATGATTTGCATATATGTTTCTTAGACTATATAGAAGCAATATATACAAAGATTTCAAACGTCTACCTGTTCCATTCATTGTTCTACTTGTCGAAAGTTACAAATAATTTCCGTTAAGGGATTAACCATTGGGGCTCATTGTTCACTTACACTTGAAGAACAAAAAATTGGCGAATTGTACTGTTTGTATGCTTTGCATATATGTTTCTTATACTATAAAGAAGCAATATATACAAAGATTTCAACGGTCTACCTGTTCCATTCACTGTTCTACTTGTCGAAAGTTACAAATAATTTCCGTTAAGGGATTAACAATGGGGATCGTAGTTCACTTAAGCTTGAAGAACAAAAAATTGGCGAATTGTACTGTTTGGATGCTTTGCGTTATTGTTTCTTAGACTATATGGAAGCAATATATACAAAGATTTCAACCGTCCACGTGTTCCAATCATTGTTCTACTTGTCGAAATTTACAAATAATTTCCTTTAAAGGATTAACAATGGGGCTCGTTGTTCACTTAAACTTGAAGAACAAAAAAGTGGCGAATGGTACTGTTTGGATGCTTTGCATATATGTTTCTTAGACTATAAAGAAGGAATATATACATTGATTTCAACCGTCTACCTGTTCCATTCATTGTTCTACTTGTCGCAAGTTACAAATAATTTCCGTTAAAGTATTAACAATGGGGCTCGTAGTTCACTTAAACTTGAAGATCAAATAATTGGCGAATTGTACTGTTTGGATGATTTGCATATATGTTTCTTAGACTATATAGAAACAATATATACAAAGATTTCAACAGTCTACCTGTTCCATTCATTGTTCTACTTGTCGAAAGTTACAAATAATTTCCGTTAAGGGATTAACAATGGGGCTCGTAGTTCACTTAAACTTGAAGAACAAAAAATTGGCGAATGGTACTGTTTGGATGCTTTGCATATATGTTTCTTAGACTATATAGATGCAATATATACAAAGATTTCAACCGTCCACCTGTTCCATTCATTGTTCTACTTGTCGAAAGTTACAAATAATTTCCTTTAAAGGATTAACAATGGGGCTCGTTGTTCACTTAAACTTGAAGAACAATAAATTGGCGAATTGTACTGTTTGGATGCTTTGCATATATGTTTCTTAGACTATATAGAAGCAATATATACAAAGATTTCAACCGTCTACCTGTTCCATTCACTGTTCTACTTGTCGAAAGTTACAATTAATTTCCGTTAAAGGATTAACAATGGGGCTCGTCGTTCACTTAAACTTGAAGAACAAAAAATTGGCGAATGGTACTGTTTGGATGCTTTGCATATATGTTTCATAGAATATATAGAAGCAATATATACAAAGATTTCAACCGTCTACCTGTTCCATTCACTGTTCTACTTGTCGAAAGTTACAAATAATTTCCGTTAAGGGATCAACAATGGGGATCGTATTTCACTTAAACTTGAAGAACAAAAAATTGGCGAATTGTACTGTTTGGATGCTTTGCGTACATGTTTCTTAGACTATATGGAAGCAATATATACAAAGATTTCAAACGTCTACGTGTTCCAATCATTGTTCTACTTGTCGAAATTTACAAATAATTTCCGATAAAGGATTAACCATTGGGGCTCATTGTTCACTTAAACTTGAAGAACAAAAAATTGGCGAATGGTACTGTTTGGATGCTTTGCATATATGTTTCTTAGACTATATAGAAGCAATATATACAAATATTTCAACCGTCTAACTGTTCCATTCATTGTTCTACTTGTCGAAAATTACAAATAATTTCCGATAAAGGATTAACCATTGGGGCACATTGTTCACTTAAACTTGAAGAACAAAAAATTGGCGAATGGTACTGTTTGGATGCTTTGCATATATGTTTCTTAGACTATATAAACGCAATATATACAAAGATTTCAACAGTCTACCTGTTCCATTCATTGTTCTACTTGTCGGAAGTTACAAATAATTTCCGATAAAGGATTAACCATTGGGGCTCGTTGTTCACTTAAACTTGGAGAACAAAAAATTGGCGAATGGTACTGTTTGGATGCTTTGCATATATGTTTTTTAGACTATATAGAAGCAATATATACATTGATTTCAACCGTCTACCTGTTCCATTCATTGTTCTACTTGTAGAAAGTTACAAATAATTTCCGTTTCATAATTATCAATGGGGCTCGTTGTTCACTTAAACTTGAAGAACAAAAAATTGGCGGATGGTACTGTTTGGATGCTTTGCATATATGTTTCTTAGACTATATAGAAGCAATATATACAAAGATTTCAACCGTCTTCCTGTTCCATTCATTGTTCTACTTGTCGAAAGTTACAAATAATTTCCGATAAAGGATTAACAATGGGGCTCATTGTTCACTTAAACTTGAAGGACAAAAAAGTGGCGAATGGTACTGTTTGGATGCTTTGCATATATGTTTCTTAGACTATAAAGAAGGAATATATACATTGATTTCAACCGTCTACCTGTTCCATTCATTGTTCTACTTGTCGCAAGTTACAAATAATTTCCGTTAAAGTATTAACAATGGGGCTCGTAGTTCACTTAAACTTGAAGAACAAAAAAGTGGCGTATGGTACTGTTTGGATGCTTTGCATATATGTTTCTTAGACTATATAGAAACAATATATACAAAGATTTCAACAGTCTACCTGTTCCATTCATTGTTCTACTTGTCGAAAGTTACAAATAATTTCCGTTAAGGGATTAACAATGGGGCTCGTAGTTCACTTAAACTTGAAGAACAAAAAATTGGCGAATGGTACTGTTTGGATGCTTTGCATATATGTTTCTTAGACTATATAGATGCAATATATACAAAGATTTCAACCGTCCACCTGTTCCATTCATTGTTCTACTTGTCGAAAGTTACAAATAATTTCCTTTAAAGGATTAACAATGGGGCTCGTTGTTCACTTAAACTTGAAGAACAATAAATTGGCGAATTGTACTGTTTGGATGCTTTGCATATATGTTTCTTAGACTATATAGAAGCAATATATACAAAGATTTCAACCGTCTACCTGTTCCATTCACTGTTCTACTTGTCGAAAGTTACAATTAATTTCCGTTAAAGGATTAACAATGGGGCTCGTCGTTCACTTAAACTTGAAGAACAAAAAATTGGCGAATGGTACTGTTTGGATGCTTTGCATATATGTTTCATAGAATATATAGAAGCAATATATACAAAGATTTCAACCGTCTACCTGTTCCATTCACTGTTCTACTTGTCGAAAGTTACAAATAATTTCCGTTAAGGGATCAACAATGGGGATCGTATTTCACTTAAACTTGAAGAACAAAAAATTGGCGAATTGTACTGTTTGGATGCTTTGCGTACATGTTTCTTAGACTATATGGAAGCAATATATACAAAGATTTCAACCGTCTACGTGTTCCAATCATTGTTCTACTTGTCGAAATTTACAAATAATTTCCGATAAAGGATTAACCATTGGGGCTCATTGTTCACTTAAACTTGAAGAACAAAAAATTGGCGAATGGTACTGTTTGGATGCTTTGCATATATGTTTCTTAGACTATATAGAAGCAATATATACAAATATTTCAACCGTCTAACTGTTCCATTCATTGTTCTACTTGTCGAAAATTACAAATAATTTCCGATAAAGGATTAACCATTGGGGCACATTGTTCACTTAAACTTGAAGAACAAAAAATTGGCGAATGGTACTGTTTGGATGCTTTGCATATATGTTTCTTAGACTATATAAACGCAATATATACAAAGATTTCAACAGTCTACCTGTTCCATTCATTGTTCTACTTGTCGGAAGTTACAAATAATTTCCGATAAAGGATTAACCATTGGGGCTCGTTGTTCACTTAAACTTGAAGAACAAAAAATTGGCGAATGGTACTGTTTGGATGCTTTGCATATATGTTTTTTAGACTATATAGAAGCAATATATACATTGATTTCAACCGTCTACCTGTTCCATTCATTGTTCTACTTGTAGAAAGTTACAAATAATTTCCGTTTCATAATTATCAATGGGGCTCGTTGTTCACTTAAACTTGAAGAACAAAAAATTGGCGAATGGTACTGTTTGGATGCTTTGCATATATGTTTCTTAGACTATATAGAAGCAATATATACAAAGATTTCAACCGTCTTCCTGTTCCATTCATTGTTCTACTTGTCGAAAGTTACAAATAATTTCCGATAAAGGATTAACAATGGGGCTCATTGTTCACTTAAACTTGAAGGACAAAAAATTGGCGAATGGTACTGTTTGGATGCTTTGCATATATGTTTCTTATACTATATAGAAGCAATATATACAAAGATTTCAACCGTCTACCTGTTCCATTCACTGTTCTACTTGTCGAAAGTTACAAATAATTTCCGATAAAGGATTAACCATTGGGGCTCATTGTTCACTTAAACTTGAAGAACAAAAAATTGGCGAATTGTACTGTTTGGATGCTTTGCGTACATCTTTCTTAGACTATATGGAAGCAATATATACAAAGATTTCAACCGTCTACGTGTTCCAATCATTGTTCTACTTGTCGAAATTTACAAATAATTTCCATTAAAGGATTAACATTGGGGCTCGTTGTTCACTTAAACTTGAAGAACAAAAAAGTGGCGTATGGTACTGTTTGGATGCTTTGCATATATGTTTCTTAGACTATAAAGAAGTAATATATACATTGATTTCAACCGTCTACCTGTTCCATTCATTGTTCTACTTGTCGCAAGTTACAAATAATTTCCGTTAAAGTATTAACAATGGGGCTCGTAGTTCACTTAAACTTGAAGATCAAATAATTGGCGAATTGTACTGTTTGGATGATTTGCATATATGTTTCTTAGACTATATAGAAGCAATATATACAAAGATTTCAACCGTCTACCTGTTCCATTCATTGTTCTACTTGTCGAAAGTTACAAATAATTTCCGTTAAGGGATTAACCATTGGGGCTCATTGTTCACTTACACTTGAAGAACAAAAAATTGGCGAATTGTACTGTTTGTATGCTTTGCATATATGTTTCTTATACTATAAAGAAGCAATATATACAAAGATTTCAACGGTCTACCTGTTCCATTCACTGTTCTACTTGTCGAAAGTTACAAATAATTTCCGTTAAGGGATTAACAATGGGGATCGTAGTTCACTTAAACTTGAAGAACAAAAAATTGGCGAATTGTACTGTTTGGATGCTTTGCGTTATTGTTTCTTAGACTATATGGAAGCAATATATACAAAGATTTCAACCGTCCACGTGTTCCAATCATTGTTCTACTTGTCGAAATTTACAAATAATTTCCTTTAAAGGATTAACAATGGGGCTCGTTGTTCACTTAAACTTGAAGAACAAAAAAGTGGCGAATGGTACTGTTTGGATGCTTTGCATATATGTTTCTTAGACTATAAAGAAGCAATATATACATTGATTTCAACCGTCTACCTGTTCCATTCATTGTTCTACTTGTCGCAAGTTACAAATAATTTCCGTTAAAGTATTAACAATGGGGCTCGTAGTTCACTTAAACTTGAAGATCAAATAATTGGCGAATTGTACTGTTTGGATGCTTTGCATATATGTTTCTTAGACTACATAGAAGCAATATATACAAAGATTTCAACCGTCTACCTGTTCCATTCATTGTTCTACTTGCCGAAATTTACAAATAATTTCCTTTAAAGGATTAACAATGGGGCTCGTAGTTCACTTAAACTTGAAGAGCAAAAAATTGGCGAATGGTACTGTTTGGATGCTTTGCATATATGTTTCTTAGACTATATAGAAGCAATATATACATTGATTTCAACCGGCTACCAGTTCCATTCATTGTTCTACTTCTCGCAAGGTACAAATAATTTCCGATAAAGGATTAACCATTGGGGCTCATTGTTCACTAAACTTGAAGAACAAAAAATTGTCGAATTGTACTGTTTGGATGCTTTGCATATATGTTTCTTAGACTATATAGACGCAATATATACAAGGATTTCAACCGTCTACCTGTTCCATTCATTGTTCTACTTGTCGAAATTTACAAATAATTACGGATAAAGGATTAACCATTGGTGCTCATTGTTCACTTAAACTTGAAGAACAAAAAATTGGCGAATTGTACTGTTTGGATGCTTTGCATATATGTTTCTTAGACTATATAGAAGCAATATATACAAAGATTTCAACCGTCTTCCTGTTCCATTCATTGTTCTACTTGTCGAAAGTTACAAATAATTTCCGATAAAGGATTAACAATGGGGCTCATTGTTCACTTAAACTTGAAGGACAAAAAATTGGCGAATGGTACTGTTTGGATGCTTTGCATATATGTTTCTTAGACTATATGGAAGCAATATATACAAAGATTTCAACCGTCTACGTGTTCCAATCATTGTTCTACTTGTAGAAAGTTACAATTAACTTCCGTTAAAGGATTAACAATGGGGCTCGTAGTTCACTTAAACTTGAAGAACAAAAAATTGGCGAATTGTACTGTTTGGATGCTTTGCATATATGTTTCTTAGACTATTTAGAAGCAATATATAGAAAGATTTCACCCGTCTACCTGTACTATTCATTGTTCTACTTGTAGAAAGTTACAAATAATTTCCATTTCATGATTATCAATGGGGCTCGCTGTTCACTTAAACTTGAAGATCAAAAAATTGGCGATTGTTACTGTTTAGATGCTTTGCATATAGGTTTCTTAGACTATATAGAAGCAATATATACAAAGATTTCAACCGTCTACCTGTTCCATTCATTGTTCTACTTGTCGAAAATTACAAATAATTTCCGATAAAGGATTAGCCATTGGGGCTCATTGTTCACTTAAACTTGAAGAACAAAAAATTGGCGAATGGTACTGTTTGGATGCTTTGCATATATGTTTCTTAGACTATATAGAAGCAATATATACGTTGATTTCAACCGTCTACCTGTTCCATTCATTGTTCTACTTGTCGAAATTTACAAATAATTTCCTTTAAAGGATTAACAATGGGGCTCGTAGTTCACTTAAACTTGAAGAACAAAAAATTGGCGAATGGTACTGTTTGGATGCTTTGCATATATGTTTCTTAGACTATATAGACGCAATATATACAAAGATTTCAACCGTCTACCTGTTCCATTCATTGTTCTAATTGTCGGAAGTTACAAATAATTTCCGATAAAGGATTAACCATTGGGGCTCGTTGTTCACTTAAACTTGAAGAACAAAAAATTGGCGAATGGTACTGTTTGGATGCTTTGCATATATGTTTCTTAGACTATATAGAAGCAATATATACATTGATTTCAACCGTCTACCTGTTCCATTCACTGTTCTACTTGTCGATATTTACAAATAATTTCGTTTAAATGATTAACAATAGGGCTCGTAGTTCACTTAAACTTGAACAACAAAAAATTGGCGAATGGTACTGTTTGGATGCTTTGCCTATATGTTTCTTAGACTATATAGACGCAATATATACAAAGATTTCAACCGTCTACCTGTTCCACTCATTGTTCTACTTGTCGAAAGTTACAAATAATTTCCGATAAAGGATTAACAATGGGGCTCGTCGTTCACTTAAACTTGAAGAACAAAAAATTGGCGAATGGTACTGCTTGGATGCTTTGCATATATGTTTCTTAGACTATATAGACGCAATATATACAAAGATTTCAACCGTCTACCTGTTCCATTCATTGTTCTACTTGTAGAAAGTTACAATTAATTTCCGTTAAAGGATTAACAATGGGGCTCGTAGTTCACTTAAACTTGAAGAACAAAAAATTGGCGAATTGTACTGTTTGGATGCTTTGCATATATGTTTCTTAGATTATATAGAAGCAATATATACAATGATTTCAACCGTCTACCTGTTCCATTCATTGTTCTACTTGTCGAAAGTAACAAATAATTTCCGTTAAAGTATTAACAATGGGGCTCGTAGTTCACTTAAACTTGAAGAACAATAAATTGGCGAATTGTACTGTTTGGATGTTTTGCATATATGTTTCTTAGACTATATAGAAGCAATATATACAAAGATTTCAACCGTCTACCTGTTCTATTCATTGTTCTACTTGTCGAAAGTTACAAATAATTTCCGATAAGGGATTAACAATGGGGCTCGTAGTTCACTTAAACCTGAAGAACAAAAAATTGGCGAATTGTACTGTTTGGATGCTTTGCATATATGTTTCTTAGACTATATAGAAGCAATATATACAAAGATTTCAACCGTCTACGTGTTCCAATCATTGTTCTACTTGTCGAAATTTACAAATAATTTCCTTTAAGGGCTTAACAATGGGGCTCGTTGTTCACTTAAACTTGAAGAACAATAAATTGGCGAATTGTACTGTTTGGATGCTTTGCATATATGTTTCTTAGACTATATAGAAGCAATATATACAAAGATTTCAACCGTCTACCTGTTCCATTCATTGTTCTACTTGCCGAAATTTACAAATAATTTCCTTTAAAGGATTAACAATGGGGCTCGTAGTTCACTTAAACTTGAAGAGCAAAAAATTGTCGAATTGTACTGTTTGGATGCTTTGCATATATGTTTCTTAGACTATATAGAAGCAATATATACAATGATTTCAACCGTCTACCTGTTCCATTCATTGTTCTACTTGTCGAAATTTACAAATAATTTCCGATAAAGGATTAACCATTGGGGCACATTGTTCACTTAAACTTGAAGAACAAAAAATTGGCGAATGGTACTGTTTGGATGCTTTGCATATATGTTTCTTAGACTATATAAACGCAATATATACAAAGATTTCAACAGTCTACCTGTTCCATTCATTGTTCTACTTGTCGGAAGTTACAAATAATTTCCGATAAAGGATTAACCATTGGGGCTCGTTGTTCACTTAAACTTGAAGAACAAAAAATTGGCGAATGGTACTGTTTGGATGCTTTGCATATATGTTTCTTAGACTATATAGAAGCAATATATACATTGATTTCAACCGTCTACCTGTTCCATTCATTGTTCTACTTGTAGAAAGTTACAAATAATTTCCGTTAAAGTATTAACAATGGGGCTCGTAGTTCACTTAAACTTGAAGAACAAAAAATTGGCGAATGGTACTGTTTGGATGCTTTGCATATATGTTTCTTATACTATATAGAAGCAATATATACAATGATTTCAACCGTCTACCTGTTCCATTCACTGTTCTACTTGTCGAAAGTTACAAATAATTTCCGATAAAGGATTTACCATTGGGGCTCATTGTTCACTTAAACTTGAAGAACAAAAAATTGGCGAATTGTACTGTTTGGATGCTTTGCGTACATCTTTCTTAGACTATATGGAAGCAATATATACAAAGATTTCAACCGTCTACGTGTTCCAATCATTGTTCTACTTGTCGAAATTTACAAATAATTTCCATTAAAGGATTAACATTGGGGCTCGTTGTTCACTTAAACTTGAAGAACAAAAAAGTGGCGTATGGTACTGTTTGGATGCTTTGCATATATGTTTCTTTGACTATAAAGAAGTAATATATACATTGATTTCAACCGTCTACCTGTTCCATTCATTGTTCTACTTGTCGCAAGTTACAAATAATTTCCGTTAAAGTATTAACAATGGGGCTCGTAGTTCACTTAAACTTGAAGATCAAATAATTGGCGAATTGTACTGTTTGGATGATTTGCATATATGTTTCTTAGACTATATAGACGCAATATATACAAGGATTTCAACCGTCTACCTGTTCCATTCATTGTTCTACTTGTCGAAAGTTACAAATAATTACGGATAAAGGATTAACCATTGGTGCTCATTGTTCACTTAAACTTGAAGAAAAAAAATTGGCGAATTGTACTGTTTGGATGCTTTGCATATATGTTTCTTAGACTATATAGAAGCAATATATACAAAGATTTCAACCGTCTTCCTGTTCCATTCATTGTTCTACTTGTCGAAAGTTACAAATAATTTCCGATAAAGGATTAACAATGGGGCTCATTGTTCACTTAAACTTGAAGGACAAAAAATTGGCGAATGGTACTGTTTGGATGCTTTGCATATATGTTTCTTAGACTATATGGAAGCAATATATACAAAGATTTCAACCGTCTACGTGTTCCAATCATTGTTCTACTTGTAGAAAGTTACAATTAACTTCCTTTAAAGGATTAACAATGGGGCTCGTAGTTCACTTAAACTTGAAGAACAAAAAATTGGCGAATGGTACTGTTTGGATGCTTTGCATATATGTTTCTTAGACTATATAGATGCAATATATACAAAGATTTCAACCGTCCACCTGTTCCATTCATTGTTCTACTTGTCGAAAGTTACAAATAATTTCCTTTAAAGGATTAATAATGGGGCTCGTTGTTCACTTAAACTTGAAGAACAATAAATTGGCGAATTGTACTGTTTGGATGCTTTGCATATATGTTTCTTAGACTATATAGAAGCAATATATACAAAGATTTCAACCGTCTACCTGTTCCATTCACTGTTCTACTTGTCGAAAGTTACAATTAATTTCCGTTAAAGGATTAACAATGGGGCTCGTCGTTCACTTAAACTTGAAGAACAAAAAATTGGCGAATGGTACTGTTTGGATGCTTTGCATATATGTTTCTTAGACTATATAGAAGCAATATATACATTGATTTCAACCGGCTACCAGTTCCATTCATTGTTCTACTTCTCGCAAGGTACAAATAATTTCCGTTAAAGTATTAACAATGGGGCTCGTAGTTCACTTAAACTTGAAGAACAAAAAATTGGCGAATGGTACTGTTTGGATGCTTTGCATATATGTTTCATAGAATATATAGAAGCAATATGTACAAAGATTTCAACCGTCTACCTGTTCCATTCATTGTTCTACTTGTCGAAAGTTACAAATAATTTCCGATAAAGGATTAACCATTGGGGCTCATTGTTCACTAAACTTGAAGAACAAAAAATTGTCGAATTGTACTGTTTGGATGCTTTGCATATATGTTTCGTAGATTATATAGAAGCAATATAGACAATGATTTCAACCGTCTACCTGATCCATTCATTGTTCTACTTGTCGAAATTTACAAATAAATTCCTTTAAAGGATTAACAATGGGGCTGGTAGTTCACTTAAACTTGAAGAACAAAAAAATGGCGAATTGTACTATTTGGATGCTTTGCATATATGTTTCTTAGACTATTTAGAAGCAATATATAGAAAGATTTCAACCGTCTACCTGTTCCATTCATTGTTCTACTTGTCGAAAATTACAAATAATTTCCGATAAAGGATTAACCATTGGGGCTCATTGTTCACTTAAACTTGAAGAACAAAAAATTGGCGAATTGTACTGTTTGGATGCTTTGCATATATGTTTCGTAGATTATATAGAAGCAATATATACAATGATTTCAACAGTCTACCTGATCCATTCATTGTTCTACTTGTAGAAAGTTACAAATAATTTCCATTTCATGATTATCAATGGGGCTCGTAGTTCACTTAAACTTGAAGATCAAATAATTGGCGAATTCTACTGTTTGGATGATTTGCATATATGTTTCTTAGACTTTATAGAAGCAATATGTACAAAGATTTCAACCGTCTACCTGCTCCATTCATTGTTCTACTTGTCGAAAGTTACAAATAATTTCCGTTAAGGCATTAACAATGGGGATCGTAGTTCACTTAAACTTGAAGAACAAAAAATTGGCGAATGGTACTGTTTGGATGCTCTGCATATATGTTTCTTAGACTATATAGAAGGAATATATACAAAGATTTCAACCGTCTACCTGTTCCATTCATTGTTCTACTTGTCGAAAATTACAAATAATTTCCGATAAAGGATTAACCATTGGGGCTCATTGTTCACTTAAACTTGAAGAACAAAAAATTGGCGAATTGTACTGTTTGGATGCTTTGCATATATGTTTCGTAGATTATATAGAAGCAATATATACAATGATTACAACCGTCTACCTGATCCATTCATTGTTCTACTTGTAGAAATTTACAAATAATTTCCATTTCATGATTATCAATGGGGCTCGCTGTTCACTTAAACTTGAAGATCAAAAAATTGGCGATTGTTACTGTTTAGATGCTTTGCATATAGGTTTCTTAGACTATATAGAAGCAATATATACAAAGATTTCAACCGTCTACCTGTTCCATTCATTGTTCTACTTGTCGAAAATTACAAATAATTTCCGATAAAGGATTAACCATTGGGGCTCATTGTTCACTTAAACTTGAAGAACAAAAAATTGGCGAATGGTACTGTTTGGATGCTTTGCATATATGTTTCTTAGACTATATAGAAGCAATATATACATTGATTTCAACCGTCTACCTGTTCCATTCATTGTTCTACTTGTCGAAATTTACAAATAATTTCCTTTAAAGGATTAACAATGGGGCTCGTAGTTCACTTAAACTTGAAGAACAATAAATTGGCGAATTGTACTGATTGGATGCTTTGAATATATGTTTTTTAGACTATATGGGAGCAATATATAAAATGATTTCAACAGTCTACCTGTCCCATTCATTGTTCTACTTGTCTAAATTTACAAATAATTTCCTTTAAAGGATTAACAATGGGGCTCGTTGTTCACTTAAACTTGAAGAACAATAAATTGGCGAATGGTACGGTTTGGATGCTTTGCGTACATGTTTCTTAGACTATATAGAAGCAATATATACAATGATTTCAACCGTCTACCTGTTCCATTCATTGTTCTACTTGTCGAAAGTAACAAATAATTTCCGTTAAAGTATTAACAATGGGGCTCGTAGTTCACTTAAACTTGAAGAACAATAAATTGGCGAATTGTACTGTTTGGATGTTTTGCATATATGTTTCTTAGACTATATAGAAGCAATATATACAAAGATTTCAACCGTCTAACTGTTCCATTCATTGTTCTACTTGTCGAAAATTACAAATAATTTCCGATAAAGGATTAACCATTGGGGCTTATTGTTCACTTAAACTTGAAGAACAAAAAATTGGCGAATGGTACTGTTTGGATGCTTTGCGTACATGTTTCTTAGACTATATAGAAGCAATATATACAATGATTTCAACCGTCTACCTGTTCCATTCATTGTTCTACATGTCGAAATATACAAATAATTTCCTTTAAAGGATTAACAATGGGGCCCGTAGTTCACTTAAACTTGAAGAACAAAAAATTGGCGAATGGTACTGTTTGGATGCTTTGCATATATGTTTCTTAGACTATATAGAAGCAATATATACAAAGATTTCAACCGTCTACGTGTTCCAATCATTGTTCTACTTGTCGAAATTTACAAATAATTTCCTTTAAGGGATTAACAATGGGGCTCGTTGTTCACTTAAACTTGAAGAACAATAAATTGGCGAATTGTACTGTTTGGATGCTTTGCATATATGTTTCTTAGACTATATAGAAGCAATATATACAAAGATTTCAACCGTCTACCTGTTCCATTCATTGTTCTACATGTCGAAATATACAAATAATTTCCTTTAAAGGATTAACAATGGTGCCCGTAGTTCACTTAAACTTGAAGAACAATAAATTGGCGAATTGTACTGTTTGGATGTTTTGCATATATGTTTCTTAGACTATATAGAAGCAATATATACAAAGATTTCAACCGTCTACCTGTTCTATTCATTGTTCTACTTGTCGAAAGTTACAAATAATTTCCGATAAAGGATTAACAATGGGGCTCGTAGTTCACTTAAACTTGAAGAACAAAAAATTGGCGAACTGTACTGATTGGATGCTTTGAATATATGTTTTTTAGACTATATGGGAGCAATATATAAAATGATTTCAACAGTCTACCTGTCCCATTCATTGTTCTACTTGTCTAAATTTACAAATAATTTCCTTTAAAGGATTAACAATGGGGCTCGTTGTTCACTTAAACTTGAAGAACAATAAATTGGCGAATGGTACGGTTTGGATGCTTTGCGTACATGTTTCTTAGACTATATAGAAGCAATATATACAATGATTTCAACCGTCTACCTGTTCCATTCATTGTTCTACTTGTCGAAAGTAACAAATAATTTCCGTTAAAGTATTAACAATGGGGCTCGTAGTTCACTTAAACTTGAAGAACAATAAATTGGCGAATGGTACTGTTTGGATGTTTTGCATATATGTTTCTTAGACTATATAGAAGCAATATGTACAATGATTTCAACCGTCTTCGTGTTCCAATCATTGTTCTACTTGTCGAAAATTACAAATAATTTCCTTTAAAGGATTAACAATGGGGCTCGTTGTTCACTTAAACTTGAAGAACAATAAATTGGCGAATTGTACTGTTTGGATGCTTTGCATATATGTTTCTTAGACTATATAGAAGCAATATATACAAAGATTTCAACCGTCTACCTGTTCCATTCATTGTTCTACTTGTCGAAAATTACAAATAATTTCCGATAAAGGATTAACCATTGGGGCTTATTGTTCACTTAAACTTGAAGAACAAAAAATTGGCGAATGGTACTGTTTGGATGCTTTGCGTACATGTTTCTTAGACTATATAGAAGCAATATATACAATGATTTCAACCGTCTGCCTGTTCCATTCATTGTTCTACTTGTCGAAAGTAACAAATAATTTCCGTTAAAGTATTAACAATGGGGCTAGTAGTTCACTTAAACTTGAAGAACAAAAAATTGGCGAACTGTACTGATTGGATGCTTTGAATATATGTTTTTTAGACTATATGGGAGCAATATATAAAATGATTTCAACAGTCTACCTGTCCCATTCATTGTTCTACTTGTCTAAATTTACAAATAATTTCCTTTAAAGGATTAACAATGGGGCTCGTTGTTCACTTAAACTTGAAGAACAATAAATTGGCGAATGGTACGGTTTGGATGCTTTGCGTACATGTTTCTTAGACTATATAGAAGCAATATATACAATGATTTCAACCGTCTACCTGTTCCATTCATTGTTCTACTTGTCGAAAGTAACAAATAATTTCCGTTAAAGTATTAACAATGGGGCTCGTAGTTCACTTAAACTTGAAGAACAATAAATTGGCGAATTGTACTGTTTGGATGCTTTGCATATATGTTTCTTAGACTATATAGAAGCAATATATACAAAGATTTCAACCGTCTACCTGTTCCATTCATTGTTCTACTTGTCGAAAATTACAAATAATTTCCGATAAAGGATTAACCATTGGGGCTTATTGTTCACTTAAACTTGAAGAACAAAAAATTGGCGAATGGTACTGTTTGGATGCTTTTCGTACATGTTTCTTAGACTATATAGAAGCAATATATACAATTATTTCAACCGTCTGCCTGTTCCATTCATTGTTCTACTTGTCGAAAGTAACAAGTAATTTCCGTTAAAGTATTAACAATGGGGCTAGTAGTTCACTTAAACTTGAAGAACAAAAAATTGGCGAATTGTACTGATTGGATGCTTTGAATATATGTTTTTTAGACTATATGGGAGCAATATATAAAATGATTTCAACAGTCTACCTGTCCCATTCATTGTTCTACTTGTCTAAATTTACAAATAATTTCCTGTAAAGGATTAACAATGGGGCTCGTTGTTCACTTAAACTTGAAGAACAATAAATTGGCGAATGTTACTGTTTAGATGCTTTGCATATATGTTTCTTTGACTATATAGAAGCAATATATACAAAGATTTCAACCGTCTACCTGTTCCATTCATTGTTCTACTTATCGAAAATTACAAATAATTTCCGATAAAGGATTAACCATTGGGGCTCATTTTTCACTTAAACTTGAAGAACAAAAAATTGGCGAATGGTACTGTTTGGATGTTTTGCATATATGTTTCTTAGAGTATATAGAAGCAATATGTACAATGATTTCAACCGTCTACGTGTTCCAATCATTGTTCTACTTGTAGAAAGTTACTATTAATTTCCGTTAAAGGATTAACAATGGGGCTCGTAGTTCACTTAAACTTGAAGAATAAAAAATTGGCGATTGTTACTGTTTAGATGCTTTGCATATATGTTTCGTAGACTATATAGAAGCAATATATACATTGATTTCAACCGGCTACCTATTCCATTCATTGTTCTACTTGCCGAAATTTACAAATAATTTCCTTTAAAGGATTAACAATGGGGCTCGTAGTTCACTTAAACTTGAAGAGCAAAAAATTGTCGAATTGTACTGTTTGGATGCTTTGCATATATGTTTCTTAAACTATATAGAAGCAATATATACAATGATTTCAACCGTCTACCTGTTCCATTCATTGTTCTACTTGTCGAAAGTTACAAATAATTTCCGTTAAGGGATTAACAATGGGGATCGTAGTTTACTTAAACTTGAAGAACAAAAAATTGGCGAATTGTACTGTTTGGATGCTTTGCATATATGTTTCTTAGACTATATAGAAGCAATATATACAATGATTTCAACCGTCTACCTGTTCCATTCATTGTTCTACTTGTCGAAAGTTACAAATAATTTCCGTTAAGTGATTAACAATGGGGATCGTAGTTTACTTAAACTTGAAGAACAAAAAATTGGCGAATTGTACTGTTTGGATGCTTTGCTTATATGTTTCTTAGACTATATAGAAGCAATATATACAAGGATTTCAACCGTCTACCTGTTCCATTCATTGTTCTACTTGTCGAAAGTTACAAATAATTACCGATAAAGGATTAACCATTGGGGCTCATTGTTCACTTACACTTGAAGAACAAAAAATCGGCGAATTGTAGAGTTTGGATGCTTTGCATATATGTTTCATAGACTATATAGATGCAATATATACAAAGATTTCAACCGTCTACCTGTTCCATTCATTGTTCTACTTGTCGAAATTTACAAGTAATTTCCGATAAAGGATTAACCATTGGGGCTCATTGTTCACTTAAACTTGAAGAACAAAAAATTGGCGAATGGTACTGTTTGGATGCTTTGCGTATATGTTTCTTAGACTATATAGAAGCAATATATACAAAGATTTCAACCGTCTACGTGTTCCAATCATTGTCCTACTTGTAGAAAGTTACAATTAATTTCCGTTAAAGGATTAACAATGGGGCTCGTAGTTCACTTAAACTTGAGGAACAAAAAATTGGCGAATTGTACTGTTTGGATGCATTGCATATATGTTTCTTAGACTATATAGACACAATATATACAAAGATTTCAACCGTCTGCCTGTTCCATTAATTGTTCTACTTGTAGAAAGTTACAATTAATTTCCGTTAAAGGATTAACAATGGGGCTCGTAGTTCACTTAAACTTGAAGAACAAAAAATTGGCGAATTGTACTGTTTGGATGCTTTGCATATATGTTTCTTAGTTTATATAGAAGCAATATATACAAAGATTTCAACCGTCTACCTGTTCCATTCATTGTTCTACTTGTCGAAATTTACAAATAATTTCCTTTAAAGGATTAACAATGGGGCTCGTGTTCACTTAAACTTGAAGAACAAAAAATTGGCGAATGGTACTGTTTGGATGCTTTGCATATATGTTTCTTAGTCTATATAGACGCAATATATACAAAGATTTCAACCGTCTACCTGTTCCATTCATTGTTCTACTTGTAGAAAGTTACAATTAATTTCCTTTAAAGGATTAACAAAGGGGCTCGTGTTCACTTAAACTTGAAGAACAAAAAATTGGCGAATGGTACCGTTTGGATGCTTTGCATATATGTTTGTTAGACTATATAGACGCAATATATACAAAGATTTCAACCGTCTACCTGTTCCATTCATTGTTCTACTTGTAGAAAGTTACAATTAATTTCCGTTAAAGGATTAACAATGGGGCTCGTAGTTCACTTAAACTTGAAGAACAAAAAATTGGCGAATTGTACTGTTTGGATGCTTTGCATATATGTTTCTTAGATTATATAGAAGCAATATATACAAAGATTTCAACCGTCTACCTGTTCCATTCATTGTTCACCTTGTCGAAATTTACAAATAACTTCCTTTAAAGGATTAACAATGGGGCTCGTTGTTCACTTAAAGTTGAAGAACAAAAAATTGGCGAATTGTACTGTTTGGATGCTTTGCATATATGTTTCTTAGACTATATAGACGCAATATATACAAAGATTTCAACCGTCTACCTGTTCCATTCATTGTTCTACTTGTAGAAAGTTACAATTAATTTCCGTTAAAGGATTAACAATGGGGCTCGTAGTTCACTTAAACTTGAAGAACAAAAAATTGGCGAATTGTACTGTTTGGATGCTTTGCATATATGTTTCTTAGATTATATAGAAGCAATATATACAAAGATTTCAACCGTCTACCTGTTCCATTCATTGTTCTCCTTGTCGAAATTTACAAATAACTTCCTTTAAAGGATTAACAATGGGGCTCGTTGTTCACTTAAACTTGAAGAACAAAAAATTGGCTAATTGTACTGTTTGGATGCTTTGCATATATGTTTCTTAGACTATTTAGAAGCAATATATAGAAAGATTTCACCCGTCTACCTGTACTATTCATTGTTCTACTTGTAGAAAGTTAGAAATAATTTCCATTTCATGATTATCAATGGGGCTTGCTGTTCACTTAAACTTGAAGAACAAAAAATTGGCCAATGGTACTGTTTGGATGCTTTGCATATATGTTTCGTAGACTATATAGAAGCAATATATACAAAGATTTCAACCGTCTACCTGTTCCATTCATTGTTCCACTTGTCGAAAATTACAAGTAATTTCCGATAAAGGATTATCCATTGGGGCTCATTGTTCACTTAAACTTGAAGTACAAAAAATTGGCGAATGGTACTGTTTGGATGCTTTGCGTACATGTTTCTTAGACTATATGGAAGCAATATATACAAAGATTTCAACCGTCTACGTGTTCCAATCGTTGTTCTATTTGTAGAAAGTTACAATTAATTTCCGTTAAAGGATTAACAATGGGGCTCGTAGTTCACTTAAACTTGAAGAACAAAAAATTGGCGATTGTTACTGTTTAGATGCTTTGCATATATGTTTCGTAGACTATATAGAAGCAATATATACAAAGATTTCAACCGTCTACCTGTTCCATTCATTGTTCTACTTGTAGAAAGTTACAATTAATTTCCTTTAAAGGATTAACAAAGGGGCTCGTGTTCACTTAAACTTGAAGAACAAAAAATTGGCGAATGGTACCGTTTGGATGCTTTGCATATATGTTTGTTAGACTATATAGACGCAATATATACAAAGATTTCAACCGTCTACCTGTTCCATTCATTGTTCTACTTGTAGAAAGTTACAATTAATTTCCGTTAAAGGATTAACAATGGGGCTCGTAGTTCACTTAAACTTGAAGAACAAAAAATTGGCGAATTGTACTGTTTGGATGCTTTGCATATATGTTTCTTAGATTATATAGAAGCAATATATACAAAGATTTCAACCGTCTACCTGTTCCATTCATTGTTCACCTTGTCGAAATTTACAAATAACTTCCTTTAAAGGATTAACAATGGGGCTCGTTGTTCACTTAAAGTTGAAGAACAAAAAATTGGCGAATTGTACTGTTTGGATGCTTCGCATATATGTTTCTTAGACTATATAGACGCAATATATACAAAGATTTCAACCGTCTACCTGTTCCATTCATTGTTCTACTTGTAGAAAGTTACAATTAATTTCCGTTAAAGGATTAACAATGGGGCTCGTAGTTCACTTAAACTTGAAGAACAAAAAATTGGCGAATTGTACTGTTTGGATGCTTTGCATATATGTTTCTTAGATTATATAGAAGCAATATATACAAAGATTTCAACCGTCTACCTGTTCCATTCATTGTTCTCCTTGTCGAAATTTACAAATAACTTCCTTTAAAGGATTAACAATGGGGCTCGTTGTTCACTTAAACTTGAAGAACAAAAAATTGGCTAATTGTACTGTTTGGATGCTTTGCATATATGTTTCTTAGACTATTTAGAAGCAATATATAGAAAGATTTCACCCGTCTACCTGTACTATTCATTGTTCTACTTGTAGAAAGTTAGAAATAATTTCCATTTCATGATTATCAATGGGGCTTGCTGTTCACTTAAACTTGAAGAACAAAAAATTGGCCAATGGTACTGTTTGGATGCTTTGCATATATGTTTCGTAGACTATATAGAAGCAATATATACAAAGATTTCAACCGTCTACCTGTTCCATTCATTGTTCCACTTGTCGAAAATTACAAGTAATTTCCGATAAAGGATTATCCATTGGGGCTCATTGTTCACTTAAACTTGAAGTACAAAAAATTGGCGAATGGTACTGTTTGGATGCTTTGCGTACATGTTTCTTAGACTATATGGAAGCAATATATACAAAGATTTCAACCGTCTACGTGTTCCAATCGTTGTTCTACTTGTAGAAAGTTACAATTAATTTCCGTTAAAGGATTAACAATGGGGCTCGTAGTTCACTTAAACTTGAAGAACAAAAAATTGGCGATTGTTACTGTTTAGATGCTTTGCATATATGTTTCGTAGACTATATAGAAGCAATATATACAAAGATTTCAACCGTCTACCTGTTCCATTCATTGTTCTACTTGTCGAAATTTACAAGTAATTTCCGATAAAGGATTAACCATTGGGGCTCATTGTTCACTTAAACTTGAAGAACAAAAAATTGGCGAATGGTACTGTTTGGATGCTTTGCGTATATGTTTCTTAGACTATATAGAAGCAATATATACAAAGATTTCAACCGTCTACGTGTTCCAATCATTGTCCTACTTGTAGAAAGTTACAATTAATTTCCGTTAAAGGATTAACAATGGGGCTCGTAGTTCACTTAAACTTGAGGAACAAAAAATTGGCGAATTATACTGTTTGGATGCATTGCATATATGTTTCTTAGATTATATAGAAGCAATATATACAAAGATTTCAACCGTCTACCTGTTCCATTCATTGTTCTCCTTGTCGAAATTTACAAATAACTTCCTTTAAAGGATTAACAATGGGGCTCGTTGTTCACTTAAACTTGAAGAACAAAAAATTGGCGAATGGTACTGTCTGGATGCTTTGCATATATGTTTCTTAGACTATATAGAAGCAATATATACAATGATTTCAACATTCTACCTGTTCCATTCATTGTTCTACTTGTCGAAATTTACAAATAATTTCCTTTAAAGGATTAACAATGGGGCTCGAAGTTCACTTAAACTTGAAGAAAAAAAAAGTGGCGAATGGTACTGTTTGGAAGCTTTGCGCACATATTTCTTAGACTATATGGAAGCAATATATACAAAGATTTCAACCGTCTACGTGTTCCAATCATTGTTCTACTTGTCGAAATTTACAAATAATTTCCTTTAAAGGATTAACCATTGGGGCTCATTGTTCACTTAAACTTGAAGAACAAAAAATTGGCGAATGGTACTGTTTGGATGCTTTGCATATATGTTTCTTAGACTCTATAGAAGCAATATATACATTGATTTCAACCGTCTACCTGTTCCATTCATTGTTCTACTTGTCGAAAGTTACAAATAATTTCCGTTAAGGGATTAACAATGGGGATCGTAGTTTACTTAAATTGAAGAACAAAAAATTGGCGAATGGTACTGTTTGGATGCTTTGCATATATGTTTCTTAGACTATACGGAAGCAATATATACAAATATTTCAACCGTCTACCTGTTCCATTCATTGTTCTACTTCTCGAAAGTTACAAATAATTTCCGATAAAGGATTAACCATTGGGGCTCATTGTTCACTTAACCTTGAAGAACAAAAAATTGGCGAATTGTACTGTTTGGATGCTTTGCATATATGTTTCTTAGACTATATAGAAGCAATATATAAAAAGATTTCAACCGTCTACCTGTTCCATTCATTGTTCTACTTGTCGAAAGTTACAAATAATTTCCGATAAAGGATTAACCATTGGGGCTCATTGTTCACTTAAACTTGAAGAACAAAAAATTGGCGAATTGTACTGTTTGGATGCTTTGCATATATGTTTCTTAGACTATATAGAAGCAATATATAAAAAGATTTCAACCGTCTACCTGTTCCATTCATTGTTCTACTTGTCGAAAGTTACAAATAATTTCCGATAAGGGATTAACCATTGGGGCTCATTGTTCACTTAACCTTGAAGAACAAAAAATTGGCGAATGGTACTGTTTGGATGCTTTGCATATATGTTTCTTAGTCTATATAGAAGCAATATATACAAAGATTTCAACCGTCTACGTGTTCCAATTATTGTTCTACTTGTAGAAAGTTACAAATAATTTCCTTTAAAGGATTATCAATGGGGCTCGTAGTTCACTTAAACTTGAAGAACAAAAAATTGGCGAATGGTACTGTTTGGATGCTTTGCATATATGTTTCTTAGACTCTATAGAAGCAATATATACATTGATTTCAACCGTCTACCTGTTCCATTCATTGTTCTACTTGTCGAAAGTTACAAATAATTTCCGTTAAGCGATTAACAATGGGGATCGTAGTTTACTTAAATTGAAGAACAAAAAATTGGCGAATGGTACTGTTTGGATGCTTTGCATATATGTTTCTTAGACTATACGGAAGCAATATATACAAAGATTTCAACCGTCTGCCTGTTCCATTAATTGTTCTACTTGTAGAAAGTTACAATTAATTTCCGTTAAAGGATTAACAATGGGGCTCGTAGTTCACTTAAACTTGAAGAACAAAAAATTGGCGAATTGTACTGTTTGGATGCTTTGCATATATGTTTCTTAGTTTATATAGAAGCAATATATACAAAGATTTCAACCGTCTACCTGTTCCATTCATTGTTCTACTTGTCGAAATTTACAAATAATTTCCTTTAAAGGATTAACAATGGGGCTCGTGTTCACTTAAACTTGAAGAACAAAAAATTGGCGAATGGTACTGTTTGGATGCTTTGCATATATGTTTCTTAGACTATATAGACGCAATATATACAAAGATTTCAACCGTCTACCTGTTCCATTCATTGTTCTACTTGTAGAAAGTTACAATTAATTTCCTTTAAAGGATTAACAAAGGGGCTCGTGTTCACTTAAACTTGAAGAACAAAAAATTGGCGAATGGTACCGTTTGGATGCTTTGCATATATGTTTGTTAGACTATATAGACGCAATATATACAAAGATTTCAACCGTCTACCTGTTCCATTCATTGTTCTACTTGTAGAAAGTTACAATTAATTTCCGTTAAAGGATTAACAATGGGGCTCGTAGTTCACTTAAACTTGAAGAACAAAAAATTGGCGAATTGTACTGTTTGGATGCTTTGCATATATGTTTCTTAGATTATATAGAAGCAATATATACAAAGATTTCAACCGTCTACCTGTTCCATTCATTGTTCACCTTGTCGAAATTTACAAATAACTTCCTTTAAAGGATTAACAATGGGGCTCGTTGTTCACTTAAAGTTGAAGAACAAAAAATTGGCGAATTGTACTGTTTGGATGCTTTGCATATATGTTTCTTAGATTATATAGAAGCAATATATACAAAGATTTCAACCGTCTACCTGTTCCATTCATTGTTCTCCTTGTCGAAATTTACAAATAACTTCCTTTAAAGGATTAACAATGGGGCTCGTTGTTCACTTAAACTTGAAGAACAAAAAATTGGCTAATTGTACTGTTTGGATGCTTTGCATATATGTTTCTTAGACTATTTAGAAGCAATATATAGAAAGATTTCACCCGTCTACCTGTACTATTCATTGTTCTACTTGTAGAAAGTTAGAAATAATTTCCATTTCATGATTATCAATGGGGCTTGCTGTTCACTTAAACTTGAAGAACAAAAAATTGGCCAATGGTACTGTTTGGATGCTTTGCATATATGTTTCGTAGACTATATAGAAGCAATATATACAAAGATTTCAACCGTCTACCTGTTCCATTCATTGTTCCACTTGTCGAAAATTACAAGTAATTTCCGATAAAGGATTATCCATTGGGGCTCATTGTTCACTTAAACTTGAAGTACAAAAAATTGGCGAATGGTACTGTTTGGATGCTTTGCGTACATGTTTCTTAGACTATATGGAAGCAATATATACAAAGATTTCAACCGTCTACGTGTTCCAATCGTTGTTCTACTTGTAGAAAGTTACAATTAATTTCCGTTAAAGGATTAACAATGGGGCTCGTAGTTCACTTAAACTTGAAGAACAACAAATTGGCGATTGTTACTGTTTAGATGCTTTGCATATATGTTTCGTAGACTATATAGAAGCAATATATACAAAGATTTCAACCGTCTACCTGTTCCATTCATTGTTCTACTTGTAGAAAGTTACAATTAATTTCCTTTAAAGGATTAACAAAGGGGCTCGTGTTCACTTAAACTTGAAGAACAAAAAATTGGCGAATGGTACCGTTTGGATGCTTTGCATATATGTTTGTTAGACTATATAGACGCAATATATACAAAGATTTCAACCGTCTACCTGTTCCATTCATTGTTCTACTTGTAGAAAGTTACAATTAATTTCCGTTAAAGGATTAACAATGGGGCTCGTAGTTCACTTAAACTTGAAGAACAAAAAATTGGCGAATTGTACTGTTTGGATGCTTTGCATATATGTTTCTTAGATTATATAGAAGCAATATATACAAAGATTTCAACCGTCTACCTGTTCCATTCATTGTTCACCTTGTCGAAATTTACAAATAACTTCCTTTAAAGGATTAACAATGGGGCTCGTTGTTCACTTAAAGTTGAAGAACAAAAAATTGGCGAATTGTACTGTTTGGATGCTTTGCATATATGTTTCTTAGACTATATAGACGCAATATATACAAAGATTTCAACCGTCTACCTGTTCCATTCATTGTTCTACTTGTAGAAAGTTACAATTAATTTCCGTTAAAGGATTAACAATGGGGCTCGTAGTTCACTTAAACTTGAAGAACAAAAAATTGGCGAATTGTACTGTTTGGATGCTTTGCATATATGTTTCTTAGATTATATAGAAGCAATATATACAAAGATTTCAACCGTCTACCTGTTCCATTCATTGTTCTCCTTGTCGAAATTTACAAATAACTTCCTTTAAAGGATTAACAATGGGGCTCGTTGTTCACTTAAACTTGAAGAACAAAAAATTGGCTAATTGTACTGTTTGGATGCTTTGCATATATGTTTCTTAGACTATTTAGAAGCAATATATAGAAAGATTTCACCCGTCTACCTGTACTATTCATTGTTCTACTTGTAGAAAGTTAGAAATAATTTCCATTTCATGATTATCAATGGGGCTTGCTGTTCACTTAAACTTGAAGAACAAAAAATTGGCCAATGGTACTGTTTGGATGCTTTGCATATATGTTTCGTAGACTATATAGAAGCAATATATACAAAGATTTCAACCGTCTACCTGTTCCATTCATTGTTCCACTTGTCGAAAATTACAAGTAATTTCCGATAAAGGATTATCCATTGGGGCTCATTGTTCACTTAAACTTGAAGTACAAAAAATTGGCGAATGGTACTGTTTGGATGCTTTGCGTACATGTTTCTTAGACTATATGGAAGCAATATATACAAAGATTTCAACCGTCTACGTGTTCCAATCGTTGTTCTACTTGTAGAAAATTACAATTAATTTCCGTTAAAGGATTAACAATGGGGCTCGTAGTTCACTTAAACTTGAAGAACAAAAAATTGGCGAATTGTACTGTTTGGATGCTTTGCATATATGTTTCTTAGATTATATAGAAGCAATATATACAAAGATTTCAACCGTCTACCTGTTCCATTCATTGTTCACCTTGTCGAAATTTACAAATAACTTCCTTTAAAGGATTAACAATGGGGCTCGTTGTTCACTTAAAGTTGAAGAACAAAAAATTGGCGAATTGTACTGTTTGGATGCTTTGCGTATATGTTTCTTAGACTATATAGAAGCAATATATACAAAGATTTCAACCGTCTACGTGTTCCAATCATTGTCCTACTTGTAGAAAGTTACAATTAATTTCCGTTAAAGGATTAACAATGGGGCTCGTAGTTCACTTAAACTTGAGGAACAAAAAATTGGCGAATTATACTGTTTGGATGCATTGCATATATGTTTCTTAGATTATATAGAAGCAATATATACAAAGATTTCAACCGTCTACCTGTTCCATTCATTGTTCTCCTTGTCGAAATTTACAAATAACTTCCTTTAAAGGATTAACAATGGGGCTCGTTGTTCACTTAAACTTGAAGAACAAAAAATTGGCGAATGGTACTGTCTGGATGCTTTGTATATATGTTTCTTAGACTATATAGAAGCAATATATACAATGATTTCAACATTCTACCTGTTCCATTCATTGTTCTACTTGTCGAAATTTACAAATAATTTCCTTTAAAGGATTAACAATGGGGCTCGAAGTTCACTTAAACTTGAAGAAAAAAAAAGTGGCGAATGGTACTGTTTGGAAGCTTTGCGCACATATTTCTTAGACTATATGGAAGCAATATATACAAAGATTTCAACCGTCTACGTGTTCCAATCATTGTTCTACTTGTCGAAATTTACAAATAATTTCCTTTAAAGGATTAACCATTGGGGCTCATTGTTCACTTAAACTTGAAGAACAAGAAATTGGCGAATGGTACTGTCTGGATGCTCTGCATATGTGTTTCTTAGACTATATAGAAGCAATATATACAATGATTTCAACAGTCTACCTGTTCCATTCATTGTTCTACTTTTCGAAAATTACAAATAATTTCCTTTAAAGGATTAACAATGGGGCTCGTTGTTCACTTAAACTTGAAGAACAAAAAATTGGCGAATGGTACTGTCTGGATGCTCTGCATATATGTTTCTTAGACTATATAGAAGCAATATATACAATGATTTCAACAGTCTACCTGTTCCATTCATTGTTCTACTTGTCGAAATTTACAAATAATTTCCTTTAAAGGATTAACAATGGGGCTCGATGTTCACTTAAACTTGAAGAACAAAAAATTGGCGAATGGTACTGTTTGGATGCTTTGCATATATGTTTCTTAGACTATATGGAAGCAATATATACAAAGATTTCAACCGTCTACGTGTTCCAATCATTGTTCTACTTGTCGAAATTTACAAATAATTTCCTTTAAAGGATTAACAATGGGGCTCGTTGTTCACTTAAACTTGAAGAACAATAAATTGGCGAATTGTACTGTTTGGATGCTTTGCATATATGTTTCTTAGACTATATAGAAGCAATATATACAAAGATTTCAACCGTCTACCTGTTCCATCCATTGTTCTACTTGTCGAAAGTTACAAATAATTTCCGATAAAGGATTATCAATGGGGCTCGCTGTTCACTTAAACTTGAAGAACAAAAAATTGGCGAATGGTACTGTTTGGATGCTTTGCATGTATGTTTCTTAGACTATGCGGAAGCAATATATACAAATATTTCAACCGTCTACCTGTTCCATTCATTGTTCTACTTGTCGAAAGTTACAAATAATTTCCGATAAAGGATTAACCATTGGGGCTCATTGTTCACTTAACCTTGAAGAACAAAAAATTGGCGAATTGTACTGTTTGGATGCTTTGCATATATGTTTCTTAGACTATATAGAAGCAATATATAAAAAGATTTCAACCGTCTACCTGTTCCATTCATTGTTCTACTTGTCGAAAGTTACAAATAATTTCCGATAAAGGATTAACCATTGGGGCTCATTGTTCACTTAAACTTGAAGAACAAAAAATTGGCGAATGGTACTGTTTGGATGCTTTGCATATATGTTTCTTAGACTCTATAGAAGCAATATATACATTGATTTCAACCGTCTACCTGTTCCATTCATTGTTCTACTTGTCGAAAGTTACAAATAATTTCCGTTAAGGGATTAACAATGGGGATCGTAGTTTACTTAAATTGAAGAACAAAAAATTGGCGAATGGTACTGTTTGGATGCTTTGCATATATGTTTCTTAGACTATACGGAAGCAATATATACAAATATTTCAACCGTCTACCTGTTCCATTCATTGTTCTACTTGTCGAAAGTTACAAATAATTTCCGATAAAGGATTAACCATTGGGGCTCATTGTTCACTTAACCTTGAAGAACAAAAAATTGGCGAATTGTACTGTTTGGATGCTTTGCATATATGTTTCTTAGACTATATAGAAGCAATATATAAAAAGATTTCAACCGTCTACCTGTTCCATTCATTGTTCTACTTGTCGAAAGTTACAAATAATTTCCGATAAAGGATTAACCATTGGGGCTCATTGTTCACTTAAACTTGAAGAACAAAAAATTGGCGAATTGTACTGTTTGGATGCTTTGCATATATGTTTCTTAGACTATATAGAAGCAATATATAAAAAGATTTCAACCGTCTACCTGTTCCATTCATTGTTCTACTTGTCGAAAGTTACAAATAATTTCCGATAAAGGATTAACCATTGGGGCTCATTGTTCACTTAACCTTGAAGAACAAAAAATTGGCGAATGGTACTGTTTGGATGCTTTGCATATATGTTTCGTAGACTATATAGAAGTAATATATACAAAGATTTCAACCGTCTACCTGTTCCATTCATTGTTCTACTTGTCGAAAATTACAAGTAATTTCCGATAAAGGATTAACCATTGGGGCTCATTGTTCACTTAAACTTGAAGATCAAAAAATTGGCGATTGTTACTGTTTAGATGCTTTGCATATAGGTTTCTTAGACTATATAGAAGCAACATATACAAAGATTTCAACCGTCTACCTGTTCCATTCATTGTTCTACTTGTAGAAAGTTACAAATAATTTCCTTTAAAGGATTAACAATGGGGCTCATTGTTCACTTAAACTTGAAGAACAAAAAATTGGCGAATGGTACTGTTTGGATGCTTTGCGTATATGTTTCTTAGACTATATAGAAGCAATATATACAAAGATTTCAACCGTCTAAGTGTTCCAATCATTGTCCTACTTGTAGAAAGTTACAATTAATTTCCGTTAAAGGATTAACAATGGGGCTCGTAGTTCACTTAAACTTGAGGAACAAAAAATTGGCGAATTGTACTGTTTGGATGCATTGCATATATGTTTCTTAGATTATATAGAAGCAATATATACAAAGATTTCAACCGTCTACCTGTTCCATTCATTGTTCTCCTTGTTGAAATTTACAAATAACTTCCTTTAAAGGATTAACAATGGGGCTCGTTGTTCACTTAAACTTGAAGAACAAAAAATTGGCGAATTGTACTGTTTGGATGCTTTGCATATATATGTTTCTTAGACTATTTAGAAGCAATATATAGAAAGATTTCACCCGTCTACCTGTACTATTCATTGTTCTACTTGTCGAAAGTTACAAATAATTTCCGATAAAGGATTAACAATGGGGCTCATTGTTCACTTAAACTTGAAGATCAAATAATTGGCGAATTGTACTGTTTGGATGATTTGCAGATATGTTCCTTAGACTATATAGAAGCAATATATACAATGATTTCAACCGTCTACCTGTTCCATTCATTGTTCTACTTGTCGAAAGTTACAAATAATTTCCGTTAAGGGATTAACAATGGGGATCGTAGTTTACTTAAACTTGAAGAGCAAAAAATTGGCGAATAGTACTGTTTGGACGCTATGCACATATGTTTCTTAGACTATATAGAAGCAATATATACAAAGATTTCAACCGTCTACCTGTTCCATTCATTGTTCTACTTGTCGAAAATTACAAGTAATTTCCGATAAAGGATTAACCATTGGGGCTCATTGTTCACTTAAACTTGAAGAACAAAAAATTGGCAAATGGTACTGTTTGGATGCTTTGCGTACATGTTTCTTAGACTATATGGAAGCAATATATACAAAGATTTCAACCGTCTACGTGTTCCAATCATTGTTCTCCTTGTCGAAATTTACAAATAACTTCCTTTAAAGGATTAACAATGGGGCTCGTTGTTCACTTAAACTTGAAGAACAAAAAATTGGCTAATTGTACTGTTTGGATGCTTTGCATATATGTTTCTTAGACTATTTAGAAGCAATATATAGAAAGATTTCACCCGTCTACCTGTACTATTCATTGTTCTACTTGTAGAAAGTTAGAAATAATTTCCATTTCATGATTATCAATGGGGCTTGCTGTTCACTTAAACTTGAAGAACAAAAAATTGGCCAATGGTACTGTTTGGATGCTTTGCATATATGTTTCGTAGACTATATAGAAGCAATATATACAAAGATTTCAACCGTCTACCTGTTCCATTCATTGTTCCACTTGTCGAAAATTACAAGTAATTTCCGATAAAGGATTATCCATTGGGGCTCATTGTTCACTTAAACTTGAAGTACAAAAAATTGGCGAATGGTACTGTTTGGATGCTTTGCGTACATGTTTCTTAGACTATATGGAAGCAATATATACAAAGATTTCAACCGTCTACGTGTTCCAATCGTTGTTCTACTTGTAGAAAGTTACAATTAATTTCCGTTAAAGGATTAACAATGGGGCTCGTAGTTCACTTAAACTTGAAGAACAACAAATTGGCGATTGTTACTGTTTAGATGCTTTGCATATATGTTTCGTAGACTATATAGAAGCAATATATACAAAGATTTCAACCGTCTACCTGTTCCATTCATTGTTCTACTTGTAGAAAGTTACAATTAATTTCCTTTAAAGGATTAACAAAGGGGCTCGTGTTCACTTAAACTTGAAGAACAAAAAATTGGCGAATGGTACCGTTTGGATGCTTTGCATATATGTTTGTTAGACTATATAGACGCAATATATACAAAGATTTCAACCGTCTACCTGTTCCATTCATTGTTCTACTTGTAGAAAGTTACAATTAATTTCCGTTAAAGGATTAACAATGGGGCTCGTAGTTCACTTAAACTTGAAGAACAAAAAATTGGCGAATTGTACTGTTTGGATGCTTTGCATATATGTTTCTTAGATTATATAGAAGCAATATATACAAAGATTTCAACCGTCTACCTGTTCCATTCATTGTTCACCTTGTCGAAATTTACAAATAACTTCCTTTAAAGGATTAACAATGGGGCTCGTTGTTCACTTAAAGTTGAAGAACAAAAAATTGGCGAATTGTACTGTTTGGATGCTTTGCATATATGTTTCTTAGACTATATAGACGCAATATATACAAAGATTTCAACCGTCTACCTGTTCCATTCATTGTTCTACTTGTAGAAAGTTACAATTAATTTCCGTTAAAGGATTAACAATGGGGCTCGTAGTTCACTTAAACTTGAAGAACAAAAAATTGGCGAATTGTACTGTTTGGATGCTTTGCATATATGTTTCTTAGATTATATAGAAGCAATATATACAAAGATTTCAACCGTCTACCTGTTCCATTCATTGTTCTCCTTGTCGAAATTTACAAATAACTTCCTTTAAAGGATTAACAATGGGGCTCGTTGTTCACTTAAACTTGAAGAACAAAAAATTGGCTAATTGTACTGTTTGGATGCTTTGCATATATGTTTCTTAGACTATTTAGAAGCAATATATAGAAAGATTTCACCCGTCTACCTGTACTATTCATTGTTCTACTTGTAGAAAGTTAGAAATAATTTCCATTTCATGATTATCAATGGGGCTTGCTGTTCACTTAAACTTGAAGAACAAAAAATTGGCCAATGGTACTGTTTGGATGCTTTGCATATATGTTTCGTAGACTATATAGAAGCAATATATACAAAGATTTCAACCGTCTACCTGTTCCATTCATTGTTCCACTTGTCGAAAATTACAAGTAATTTCCGATAAAGGATTATCCATTGGGGCTCATTGTTCACTTAAACTTGAAGTACAAAAAATTGGCGAATGGTACTGTTTGGATGCTTTGCGTACATGTTTCTTAGACTATATGGAAGCAATATATACAAAGATTTCAACCGTCTACGTGTTCCAATCGTTGTTCTACTTGTAGAAAATTACAATTAATTTCCGTTAAAGGATTAACAATGGGGCTCGTAGTTCACTTAAACTTGAAGAACAAAAAATTGGCGAATTGTACTGTTTGGATGCTTTGCATATATGTTTCTTAGATTATATAGAAGCAATATATACAAAGATTTCAACCGTCTACCTGTTCCATTCATTGTTCACCTTGTCGAAATTTACAAATAACTTCCTTTAAAGGATTAACAATGGGGCTCGTTGTTCACTTAAAGTTGAAGAACAAAAAATTGGCGAATTGTACTGTTTGGATGCTTTGCGTATATGTTTCTTAGACTATATAGAAGCAATATATACAAAGATTTCAACCGTCTACGTGTTCCAATCATTGTCCTACTTGTAGAAAGTTACAATTAATTTCCGTTAAAGGATTAACAATGGGGCTCGTAGTTCACTTAAACTTGAGGAACAAAAAATTGGCGAATTATACTGTTTGGATGCATTGCATATATGTTTCTTAGATTATATAGAAGCAATATATACAAAGATTTCAACCGTCTACCTGTTCCATTCATTGTTCTCCTTGTCGAAATTTACAAATAACTTCCTTTAAAGGATTAACAATGGGGCTCGTTGTTCACTTAAACTTGAAGAACAAAAAATTGGCGAATGGTACTGTCTGGATGCTTTGTATATATGTTTCTTAGACTATATAGAAGCAATATATACAATGATTTCAACATTCTACCTGTTCCATTCATTGTTCTACTTGTCGAAATTTACAAATAATTTCCTTTAAAGGATTAACAATGGGGCTCGAAGTTCACTTAAACTTGAAGAAAAAAAAAGTGGCGAATGGTACTGTTTGGAAGCTTTGCGCACATATTTCTTAGACTATATGGAAGCAATATATACAAAGATTTCAACCGTCTACGTGTTCCAATCATTGTTCTACTTGTCGAAATTTACAAATAATTTCCTTTAAAGGATTAACCATTGGGGCTCATTGTTCACTTAAACTTGAAGAACAAGAAATTGGCGAATGGTACTGTCTGGATGCTCTGCATATGTGTTTCTTAGACTATATAGAAGCAATATATACAATGATTTCAACAGTCTACCTGTTCCATTCATTGTTCTACTTTTCGAAAATTACAAATAATTTCCTTTAAAGGATTAACAATGGGGCTCGTTGTTCACTTAAACTTGAAGAACAAAAAATTGGCGAATGGTACTGTCTGGATGCTCTGCATATATGTTTCTTAGACTATATAGAAGCAATATATACAATGATTTCAACAGTCTACCTGTTCCATTCATTGTTCTACTTGTCGAAATTTACAAATAATTTCCTTTAAAGGATTAACAATGGGGCTCGATGTTCACTTAAACTTGAAGAACAAAAAATTGGCGAATGGTACTGTTTGGATGCTTTGCATATATGTTTCTTAGACTATATGGAAGCAATATATACAAAGATTTCAACCGTCTACGTGTTCCAATCATTGTTCTACTTGTCGAAATTTACAAATAATTTCCTTTAAAGGATTAACAATGGGGCTCGTTGTTCACTTAAACTTGAAGAACAATAAATTGGCGAATTGTACTGTTTGGATGCTTTGCATATATGTTTCTTAGACTATATAGAAGCAATATATACAAAGATTTCAACCGTCTACCTGTTCCATCCATTGTTCTACTTGTCGAAAGTTACAAATAATTTCCGATAAAGGATTATCAATGGGGCTCGCTGTTCACTTAAACTTGAAGAACAAAAAATTGGCGAATGGTACTGTTTGGATGCTTTGCATGTATGTTTCTTAGACTATGCGGAAGCAATATATACAAATATTTCAACCGTCTACCTGTTCCATTCATTGTTCTACTTGTCGAAAGTTACAAATAATTTCCGATAAAGGATTAACCATTGGGGCTCATTGTTCACTTAACCTTGAAGAACAAAAAATTGGCGAATTGTACTGTTTGGATGCTTTGCATATATGTTTCTTAGACTATATAGAAGCAATATATAAAAAGATTTCAACCGTCTACCTGTTCCATTCATTGTTCTACTTGTCGAAAGTTACAAATAATTTCCGATAAAGGATTAACCATTGGGGCTCATTGTTCACTTAAACTTGAAGAACAAAAAATTGGCGAATGGTACTGTTTGGATGCTTTGCATATATGTTTCTTAGACTCTATAGAAGCAATATATACATTGATTTCAACCGTCTACCTGTTCCATTCATTGTTCTACTTGTCGAAAGTTACAAATAATTTCCGTTAAGGGATTAACAATGGGGATCGTAGTTTACTTAAATTGAAGAACAAAAAATTGGCGAATGGTACTGTTTGGATGCTTTGCATATATGTTTCTTAGACTATACGGAAGCAATATATACAAATATTTCAACCGTCTACCTGTTCCATTCATTGTTCTACTTGTCGAAAGTTACAAATAATTTCCGATAAAGGATTAACCATTGGGGCTCATTGTTCACTTAACCTTGAAGAACAAAAAATTGGCGAATTGTACTGTTTGGATGCTTTGCATATATGTTTCTTAGACTATATAGAAGCAATATATAAAAAGATTTCAACCGTCTACCTGTTCCATTCATTGTTCTACTTGTCGAAAGTTACAAATAATTTCCGATAAAGGATTAACCATTGGGGCTCATTGTTCACTTAAACTTGAAGAACAAAAAATTGGCGAATTGTACTGTTTGGATGCTTTGCATATATGTTTCTTAGACTATATAGAAGCAATATATAAAAAGATTTCAACCGTCTACCTGTTCCATTCATTGTTCTACTTGTCGAAAGTTACAAATAATTTCCGATAAAGGATTAACCATTGGGGCTCATTGTTCACTTAACCTTGAAGAACAAAAAATTGGCGAATGGTACTGTTTGGATGCTTTGCATATATGTTTCGTAGACTATATAGAAGTAATATATACAAAGATTTCAACCGTCTACCTGTTCCATTCATTGTTCTACTTGTCGAAAATTACAAGTAATTTCCGATAAAGGATTAACCATTGGGGCTCATTGTTCACTTAAACTTGAAGATCAAAAAATTGGCGATTGTTACTGTTTAGATGCTTTGCATATAGGTTTCTTAGACTATATAGAAGCAACATATACAAAGATTTCAACCGTCTACCTGTTCCATTCATTGTTCTACTTGTAGAAAGTTACAAATAATTTCCTTTAAAGGATTAACAATGGGGCTCATTGTTCACTTAAACTTGAAGAACAAAAAATTGGCGAATGGTACTGTTTGGATGCTTTGCGTATATGTTTCTTAGACTATATAGAAGCAATATATACAAAGATTTCAACCGTCTAAGTGTTCCAATCATTGTCCTACTTGTAGAAAGTTACAATTAATTTCCGTTAAAGGATTAACAATGGGGCTCGTAGTTCACTTAAACTTGAGGAACAAAAAATTGGCGAATTGTACTGTTTGGATGCATTGCATATATGTTTCTTAGATTATATAGAAGCAATATATACAAAGATTTCAACCGTCTACCTGTTCCATTCATTGTTCTCCTTGTTGAAATTTACAAATAACTTCCTTTAAAGGATTAACAATGGGGCTCGTTGTTCACTTAAACTTGAAGAACAAAAAATTGGCGAATTGTACTGTTTGGATGCTTTGCATATATATGTTTCTTAGACTATTTAGAAGCAATATATAGAAAGATTTCACCCGTCTACCTGTACTATTCATTGTTCTACTTGTCGAAAGTTACAAATAATTTCCGATAAAGGATTAACAATGGGGCTCATTGTTCAC
Source organism: Cerceris ruficornis (assembly GCA_963989415.1). Lineage (NCBI taxonomy): Eukaryota > Metazoa > Arthropoda > Insecta > Hymenoptera > Crabronidae > Cerceris > Cerceris ruficornis. Next base: position 103,655 of record CAXDIW010000061.1, read on the forward strand.
TTAAACTTGAAGATCAAATAATTGGCGAATTGTACTGTTTGGATGATTTGCAGATATGTTCCTTAGACTATATAGAAGCAATATATACAATGATTTCAACCGTCTACCTGTTCCATTCATTGTTCTACTTGTCGAAAGTTACAAATAATTTCCGTTAAGGGATTAACAATGGGGATCGTAGTTTACTTAAACTTGAAGAGCAAAAAATTGGCGAATAGTACTGTTTGGACGCTATGCACATATGTTTCTTAGACTATATAGAAGCAATATATACAAAGATTTCAACCGTCTACCTGTTCCATTCATTGTTCTACTTGTCGAAAATTACAAGTAATTTCCGATAAAGGATTAACCATTGGGGCTCATTGTTCACTTAAACTTGAAGAACAAAAAATTGGCAAATGGTACTGTTTGGATGCTTTGCGTACATGTTTCTTAGACTATATGGAAGCAATATATACATTGATTTGAACCGTCTACCTGCTCCATTCATTGTTCTACTTGTCGAAAGTTACAAATAATTTCCGTTAAAGGATTAATAATGGGGCTCGTAGTTCACTTAAACTTGAAGAACAAAAAATTGGCGAATTGTACTGTTTGGATGCTTTGCATATACGTTTCGTAGACTATATAGAAGCAATTTATACAATGATTTTAACCGTCTACATGATCCATTCATTGTTCTACTTGTCGAAATTTACAAATAATTTCCTTTAAAGGATTAACAATGGGGCTCGTAGTTCAATTAAACTTGAAAAACCAAAAATTGGCGAATTGTACTGTTTGGATGCTTTGAATATATGTTTCTTATACTATATGGAAGCAATATATACAAAGATTTCAACCGTCCACGTGTTCCAATCATTGTTCTACTTGTCGAAATTTACAAATAATTTCCGATAAAGGATTAACAATCGGGCTCATTGTTCACTTAACCTTGAAGAACAAAAAATTGGCGAATGGTACTGTTTGGATGCTTTGCATATATGTTTCTTAGACTATACGGAAGCAATATATACAAATATTTCAACCGTCAACCTGTTCCATTCATTGATCTACATGTCGAAAGTTACAAATAATTTCCGTTTCATGATTATCAATGGGGCTCGTTGTTCACTTAAACTTGAAGAACAAAAAATTGGCGAATGGTACTGTTTGGATGCTTTGCATATATGTTTCTTAGACTATATAGAAGCAATATTTACAAAGATTTCAACCGTCTACCTGTTCCATTCATTGTTCTACTTGTCGAAAGTTACAAATAATTTCCGATAAAGGATTAACAATGGGTGTCATTGTTCACTTAAACAAGAGGAACAAAAAATTGGCGAATGGTACTGTTTGGAAGCTTTGCGTACATGTTTCTTAGACTATATAGAAGCAATATATACAAAGTTTTCAACCGTCTACCTGTTCCATTCATTGTTCTACTTGTCGAAAGTTACAAATAATTTCCGATAAAGGATTAACAATGGGGCTCATTTTTCACTTAACCTTGAAGAACAAAAAATTGGCGAATTGTACTGTTTGGATGCTTTGCATATATGTTTCTTAGACTATTTAGAAGCAATATATACAATGATTTCAACAGTCTACCTGTTCCATTCATTGTTCTACTTGTCGAAATTTACAAATAATTTCCTTTAAAGGATTAACAATGGGGCTCGTAGTTCACTTAAACTTGAGGAACAAAAAATTGGCGAATGGTACTGTTTGGATGCTTTGCATATATGTTTCTTAGACTATATAGAAGCAATATATACAAAGATTTCAACCATCTACCTGTTCCATTCATTGTTCTACTTGTCGAAAGTTACTAATAATTTCCGATAACGGATTAACCATTGGGGCTCATTGTTCACTTAAACTTGAAGAACAAAAAATTGGCGAATTGTACTGTTTGGATGCTTTGCATATATGTTTCTAATACTATAAAGAAGCAATATATACAAAGATTTCAACCGTCTACCTGTTCCATTCACTGTTCTACTTGTCGAAAGTTACAAATAATTTCCGTTAAAGGATTAACAATGGGGCTCGTAGTTCACTTAAACTTGAAGAGCAAAAAATTGTCGAATTGTACTGTTTGGATGCTTTGCATATATGTTTCTTAGACTATATAGAAGCAATATATACAATGATTTCAACCGTCTACCTGTTCCATTCATTGTTCTACTTGTCGAAATTTACAAATAATTTCCGATAAAGGATTAACCATTGGGGCTCATTGTTCACTTAAACTTGAAGAACAAAAAATTGGCGAATGGTACTGTTTGGATGCTTTGCATATATGTTTCTTAGACTATATAGAAGCAATATATACAAATATTTCAACCGTCTAACTGTTCCATTCATTGTTCTACTTGTCGAAAATTACAAATAATTTCCGATAAAGGATTAACCATTGGGGCACATTGTTCACTTAAACTTGAAGAACAAAAAATTGGCGAATGGTACTGTTTGGATGCTTTGCATATATGTTTCTTAGACTATATAAACGCAATATATACAATGATTTCAACAGTCTACCTGTTCCATTCATTGTTCTACTTGTCGGAAGTTACAAATAATTTCCGATAAAGGATTAACCATTGGGGCTCGTTGTTCACTTAAACTTGAAGAACAAAAAATTGGCGAATGGTACTGTTTGGATGCTTTGCATATATGTTTCTTAGACTATATAGAAGCAATATATACATTGATTTCAACCGTCTACCTGTTCCATTCATTGTTCTACTTGTAGAAAGTTACAAATAATTTCCGTTTCATAATTATCAATGGGGCTCGTTGTTCACTTAAACTTGAAGAACAAAAAATTGGCGAATGGTACTGTTTGGATGCTTTGCATATATGTTTCGTAGACTATATAGAAGCAATATATACAATGACTTCAACCGTCTACATGATCCATTCACTGTTCTACTTGTCGATATTTACAAATAATTTCCTTTAAAGGATTAACAATTGGGCTCGTAGTTCACTTAAACTTAAAGAACAAAAAATTGGCGAATTGTACTGTTTGGATACTTTGCATATATGTTTCTTAGACTATTTAGAAGAAATATATAAAAAGATTTCAACCGTCTACTAGTTCCATTCATTGTTCTACTTGTCGAAAGTTACAAATAATTACGGATAAAGGATTAACCATTGGGGCTCATTGTTCACTTAAACTTGAAGAACAAAAAATTGGCGAATTGTACTGTTTGGATGCTTTGCATATATGTTTCTTAGACTATATAGAAGCAATATATACAAAGATTTCAACCGTCTTCCTGTTCCATTCATTGTTCTACTTGTCGAAAGTTACAAATAATTTCCGATAAAGGATTAACAATGGGGCTCATTGTTCACTTAAACTTGAAGGACAAAAAATTGGCGAATGGTACTGTTTGGATGCTTTGCATATATGTTTCTTATACTATATAGAAGCAATATATACAAAGATTTCAACCGTCTACCTGTTCCATTCACTGTTCTACTTGTCGAAAGTTACAAATAATTTCCGATAAAGGATTAACCATTGGGGCTCATTGTTCACTTAAACTTGAAGAACAAAAAATTGGCGAATTGTACTGTTTGGATGCTTTGCGTACGTCTTTCTTAGACTATATGGAAGCAATATATACAAAGATTTCAACCGTCTACGTGTTCCAATCATTGTTCTACTTGTCGAAATTTACAAATAATTTCCATTAAAGGATTAACATTGGGGCTCGTTGTTCACTTAAACTTGAAGAACAAAAAAGTGGCGTATGGTACTGTTTGGATGCTTTGCATATATGTTTCTTAGACTATAAAGAAGTAATATATACATTGATTTCAACCGTCTACCTGTTCCATTCATTGTTCTACTTGTCGCAAGTTACAAATAATTTCCGTTAAAGTATTAACAATGGGGCTCGTAGTTCACTTAAACTTGAAGATCAAATAATTGGCGAATTGTACTGTTTGGATGATTTGCATATATGTTTCTTAGACTATATAGAAGCAATATATACAAAGATTTCAACCGTCTACCTGTTCCATTCATTGTTCTACTTGTCGAAAGTTACAAATAATTTCCGTTAAGGGATTAACCATTGGGGCTCATTGTTCACTTACACTTGAAGAACAAAAAATTGGCGAATTGTACTGTTTGTATGCTTTGCATATATGTTTCTTATACTATAAAGAAGCAATATATACAAAGATTTCAACGGTCTACCTGTTCCATTCACTGTTCTACTTGTCGAAAGTTACAAATAATTTCCGTTAAGGGATTAACAATGGGGATCGTAGTTCACTTAAACTTGAAGAACAAAAAATTGGCGAATTGTACTGTTTGGATGCTTTGCGTTATTGTTTCTTAGACTATATGGAAGCAATATATACAAAGATTTCAACCGTCCACCTGTTCCATTCATTGTTCTACTTGTCGAAAGTTACAAATAATTTCCTTTAAAGGATTAACAATGGGGCTCGTTGTTCACTTAAACTTGAAGAACAATAAATTGGCGAATTGTACTGTTTGGATGCTTTGCATATATGTTTCTTAGACTATATAGAAGCAATATATACAAAGATTTCAACCGTCTACCTGTTCCATTCACTGTTCTACTTGTCGAAAGTTACAATTAATTTCCGTTAAAGGATTAACAATGGGGCTCGTCGTTCACTTAAACTTGAAGAACAAAAAATTGGCGAATGGTACTGTTTGGATGCTTTGCATATATGTTTCTTAGACTATATAGAAGCAATATATACATTGATTTCAACCGGCTACCAGTTCCATTCATTGTTCTACTTCTCGCAAGGTACAAATAATTTCCGTTAAAGTATTAACAATGGGGCTCGTAGTTCACTTAAACTTGAAGAACAAAAAATTGGCGAATGGTACTGTTTGGATGCTTTGCATATATGTTTCATAGAATATATAGAAGCAATATATACAAAGATTTCAACCGTCTACCTGTTCCATTCATTGTTCTACTTGTCGAAAGTTACAAATAATTTCCGATAAAGGATTAACCATTGGGGCTCATTGTTCACTAAACTTGAAGAACAAAAAATTGTCGAATTGTACTGTTTGGATGCTTTGCATATATGTTTCTTAGACTATATAGACGCAATATATACAAGGATTTCATCCGTCTACCTGTTCCATTCATTGTTCTACTTGTCGGAAGTTACAAATAATTTCCGATAAAGGATTAACCATTGGGGCTCGTTGTTCACTTAAACTTGAAGAACAAAAAATTGGCGAATGGTACTGTTTGGATGCTTTGCATATATGTTTCTTAGACTATATAGAAGCAATATATACATTGATTTCAACCGTCTACCTGTTCCATTCATTGTTCTACTTGTAGAAAGTTACAAATAATTTCCGTTTCATAATTATCAATGGGGCTCGTTGTTCACTTAAACTTGAAGAACAAAAAATTGGCGAATGGTACTGTTTGGATGCTTTGCATATATGTTTCGTAGACTATATAGAAGCAATATATACAATGACTTCAACCGTCTACATGATCCATTCATTGTTCTACTTGTCGATATTTACAAATAATTTCCTTTAAAGGATTAACAATTGGGCTCGTAGTTCACTTAAACTTAAAGAACAAAAAATTGGCGAATTGTACTGTTTGGATGCTTTGCATATATGTTTCTTAGATTATATAGAAGCAATATATACAAAGATTTCAACCGTCTACCTGTTCCATTCATTGTTCTCCTTGTCGAAATTTACAAATAATTTCCATTTCATGATTATCAATGGGGCTTGCTGTTCACTTAAACTTGAAGAACAAAAAATTGGCCAATGGTACTGTTTGGATGCTTTGCATATATGTTTCGTAGACTATATAGAAGCAATATATACAAAGATTTCAACCGTCTACCCGTTCCATTCATTGTTCCACTTGTCGAAAATTACAAGTAATTTCCGATAAAGGATTATCCATTGGGGCTCATTGTTCACTTAAACTTGAAGTACAAAAAATTGGCGAATGGTACTGTTTGGATGCTTTGCGTACATGTTTCTTAGACTATATGGAAGCAATATATACAAAGATTTCAACCGTCTACGTGTTCCAATCGTTGTTCTACTTGTAGAAAGTTACAATTAATTTCCGTTAAAGGATTAACAATGGGGCTCGTAGTTCACTTAAACTTGAAGAACAAAAAATTGGCGATTGTTACTGTTTAGATGCTTTGCATATATGTTTCGTAGACTATATAGAAGCAATATATACAAAGATTTCAACAGTCTACCTGTTCCATTCATTGTTCTACTTGTCGAAAGTTACAAATAATTTCCGATAAAGGATTAACCATTGGGGCTCATTGTTCACTTAACCTTGAAGAACAAAAAATTGGCGAATGGTACTGTTTGGATGCTTTGCATATATGTTTCTTAGTCTATATAGAAGCAATATATACAAAGATTTCAACCGTCTACGTGTTCCAATTATTGTTCTACTTGTAGAAAGTTACAAATAATTTCCTTTAAAGGATTATCAATGGGGCTCGTAGTTCACTTAAACTTGAAGAACAAAAAATTGGCGAATGGTACTGTTTGGATGCTTTGCATATATGTTTCTTAGACTCTATAGAAGCAATATATACATTGATTTCAACCGTCTACCTGTTCCATTCATTGTTCTACTTGTCGAAAGTTACAAATAATTTCCGTTAAGCGATTAACAATGGGGATCGTAGTTTACTTAAATTGAAGAACAAAAAATTGGCGAATGGTACTGTTTGGATGCTTTGCATATATGTTTCTTAGACTATACGGAAGCAATATATACAAATATTTCAACCGTCTACCTGTTCCATTCATTGTTCTACTTGTCGAAAGTTACAAATAATTTCCGATAAAGGATTAACCATTGGGGCTCATTGTTCACTTAACCTTGAAGAACAAAAAATTGGCGAATTGTACTGTTTGGATGCTTTGCATATATGTTTCTTAGACTATATAGAAGCAATATATAAAAAGATTTCAACCGTCTACCTGTTCCATTCATTGTTCTACTTGTCGAAAGTTACAAATAATTTCCGATAAAGGATTAACCATTGGGGCTCATTGTTCACTTAAACTTGAAGAACAAAAAATTGGCGAATTGTACTGTTTGGATGCTTTGCATATATGTTTCTTAGACTATATAGAAGCAATATATAAAAAGATTTCAACCGTCTACCTGTTCCATTCATTGTTCTACTTGTCGAAAGTTACAAATAATTTCCGATAATGGATTAACAATGGGGCTCGTCGTTCACTTAAACTTGAAGAACAAAAATTGGCGAATGGTACTGTTTGGATGCTTTGCATATATGTTTCTTAGACTATGTGGAAGCAATATATAATAATATTTCAACCGTCTACCTGTACTATTCATTGTTCTACTTGTAGAAAGTTACAAATAATTTCCATTTCATGATTATCAATGGGGCTTGCTGTTCACTTAAACTTGAAGAACAAAAAATTGGCGAATGGTACTGTTTGGATGCTTTGCATATATGTTTCGTAGACTATATAGGAGTAATATATACAAAGATTTCAACCGTCTACCTGTTCCATTCATTGTTCTACTTGTCGAAAATTACAAGTAATTTCCGATAAAGGATTAACCATTGGGGCTCATTGTTCACTTAAACTTGAAGATCAAAAAATTGGCGATTGTTACTGTTTAGATGCTTTGCATATAGGTTTCTTAGACTATATAGAAGCAATATATACAAAGATTTCAACCGTCTAAGTGTTCCAATCATTGTCCTACTTGTAGAAAGTTACAATTAATTTCCGTTAAAGGATTAACAATGGGGCTCGTAGTTCACTTAAACTTGAGGAACAAAAAATTGGCGAATTGTACTGTTTGGATGCATTGCATATATGTTTCTTAGATTATATAGAAGCAATATATACAAAGATTTCAACCGTCTACCTGTTCCATTCATTGTTCTCCTTGTTGAAATTTACAAATAACTTCCTTTAAAGGATTAACAATGGGGCTCGTTGTTCACTTAAACTTGAAGAACAAAAAATTGGCGAATTGTACTGTTTGGATGCTTTGCATATATATGTTTCTTAGACTATTTAGAAGCAATATATAGAAAGATTTCACCCGTCTACCTGTACTATTCATTGTTCTACTTGTCGAAAGTTACAAATAATTTCCGATAAAGGATTAACAATGGGGCTCATTGTTCACTTAAACTTGAAGATCAAATAATTGGCGAATTGTACTGTTTGGATGATTTGCAGATATGTTCCTTAGACTATATAGAAGCAATATATACAATGATTTCAACCGTCTACCTGTTCCATTCATTGTTCTACTTGTCGAAAGTTACAAATAATTTCCGTTAAGGGATTAACAATGGGGATCGTAGTTTACTTAAACTTGAAGAGCAAAAAATTGGCGAATAGTACTGTTTGGACGCTATGCACATATGTTTCTTAGACTATATAGAAGCAATATATACAAAGATTTCAACCGTCTACCTGTTCCATTCATTGTTCTACTTGTCGAAAATTACAAGTAATTTCCGATAAAGGATTAACCATTGGGGCTCATTGTTCACTTAAACTTGAAGAACAAAAAATTGGCAAATGGTACTGTTTGGATGCTTTGCGTACATGTTTCTTAGACTATATGGAAGCAATATATACATTGATTTGAACCGTCTACCTGCTCCATTCATTGTTCTACTTGTCGAAAGTTACAAATAATTTCCGTTAAAGGATTAATAATGGGGCTCGTAGTTCACTTAAACTTGAAGAACAAAAAATTGGCGAATTGTACTGTTTGGATGCTTTGCATATACGTTTCGTAGACTATATAGAAGCAATTTATACAATGATTTTAACCGTCTACATGATCCATTCATTGTTCTACTTGTCGAAATTTACAAATAATTTCCTTTAAAGGATTAACAATGGGGCTCGTAGTTCAATTAAACTTGAAAAACCAAAAATTGGCGAATTGTACTGTTTGGATGCTTTGAATATATGTTTCTTATACTATATGGAAGCAATATATACAAAGATTTCAACCGTCCACGTGTTCCAATCATTGTTCTACTTGTCGAAATTTACAAATAATTTCCGATAAAGGATTAACAATCGGGCTCATTGTTCACTTAACCTTGAAGAACAAAAAATTGGCGAATGGTACTGTTTGGATGCTTTGCATATATGTTTCTTAGACTATACGGAAGCAATATATACAAATATTTCAACCGTCAACCTGTTCCATTCATTGATCTACATGTCGAAAGTTACAAATAATTTCCGTTTCATGATTATCAATGGGGCTCGTTGTTCACTTAAACTTGAAGAACAAAAAATTGGCGAATGGTACTGTTTGGATGCTTTGCATATATGTTTCTTAGACTATATAGAAGCAATATTTACAAAGATTTCAACCGTCTACCTGTTCCATTCATTGTTCTACTTGTCGAAAGTTACAAATAATTTCCGATAAAGGATTAACAATGGGTGTCATTGTTCACTTAAACAAGAGGAACAAAAAATTGGCGAATGGTACTGTTTGGAAGCTTTGCGTACATGTTTCTTAGACTATATAGAAGCAATATATACAAAGTTTTCAACCGTCTACCTGTTCCATTCATTGTTCTACTTGTCGAAAGTTACAAATAATTTCCGATAAAGGATTAACAATGGGGCTCATTTTTCACTTAACCTTGAAGAACAAAAAATTGGCGAATTGTACTGTTTGGATGCTTTGCATATATGTTTCTTAGACTATTTAGAAGCAATATATACAATGATTTCAACAGTCTACCTGTTCCATTCATTGTTCTACTTGTCGAAATTTACAAATAATTTCCTTTAAAGGATTAACAATGGGGCTCGTAGTTCACTTAAACTTGAGGAACAAAAAATTGGCGAATGGTACTGTTTGGATGCTTTGCATATATGTTTCTTAGACTATATAGAAGCAATATATACAAAGATTTCAACCATCTACCTGTTCCATTCATTGTTCTACTTGTCGAAAGTTACTAATAATTTCCGATAACGGATTAACCATTGGGGCTCATTGTTCACTTAAACTTGAAGAACAAAAAATTGGCGAATTGTACTGTTTGGATGCTTTGCATATATGTTTCTAATACTATAAAGAAGCAATATATACAAAGATTTCAACCGTCTACCTGTTCCATTCACTGTTCTACTTGTCGAAAGTTACAAATAATTTCCGTTAAAGGATTAACAATGGGGCTCGTAGTTCACTTAAACTTGAAGAGCAAAAAATTGTCGAATTGTACTGTTTGGATGCTTTGCATATATGTTTCTTAGACTATATAGAAGCAATATATACAATGATTTCAACCGTCTACCTGTTCCATTCATTGTTCTACTTGTCGAAATTTACAAATAATTTCCGATAAAGGATTAACCATTGGGGCTCATTGTTCACTTAAACTTGAAGAACAAAAAATTGGCGAATGGTACTGTTTGGATGCTTTGCATATATGTTTCTTAGACTATATAGAAGCAATATATACAAATATTTCAACCGTCTAACTGTTCCATTCATTGTTCTACTTGTCGAAAATTACAAATAATTTCCGATAAAGGATTAACCATTGGGGCACATTGTTCACTTAAACTTGAAGAACAAAAAATTGGCGAATGGTACTGTTTGGATGCTTTGCATATATGTTTCTTAGACTATATAAACGCAATATATACAATGATTTCAACAGTCTACCTGTTCCATTCATTGTTCTACTTGTCGGAAGTTACAAATAATTTCCGATAAAGGATTAACCATTGGGGCTCGTTGTTCACTTAAACTTGAAGAACAAAAAATTGGCGAATGGTACTGTTTGGATGCTTTGCATATATGTTTCTTAGACTATATAGAAGCAATATATACATTGATTTCAACCGTCTACCTGTTCCATTCATTGTTCTACTTGTAGAAAGTTACAAATAATTTCCGTTTCATAATTATCAATGGGGCTCGTTGTTCACTTAAACTTGAAGAACAAAAAATTGGCGAATGGTACTGTTTGGATGCTTTGCATATATGTTTCGTAGACTATATAGAAGCAATATATACAATGACTTCAACCGTCTACATGATCCATTCATTGTTCTACTTGTCGATATTTACAAATAATTTCCTTTAAAGGATTAACAATTGGGCTCGTAGTTCACTTAAACTTAAAGAACAAAAAATTGGCGAATTGTACTGTTTGGATACTTTGCATATATGTTTCTTAGACTATTTAGAAGAAATATATAAAAAGATTTCAACCGTCTACTAGTTCCATTCATTGTTCTACTTGTCGAAAGTTACAAATAATTACGGATAAAGGATTAACCATTGGGGCTCATTGTTCACTTAAACTTGAAGAACAAAAAATTGGCGAATTGTACTGTTTGGATGCTTTGCATATATGTTTCTTAGACTATATAGAAGCAATATATACAAAGATTTCAACCGTCTTCCTGTTCCATTCATTGTTCTACTTGTCGAAAGTTACAAATAATTTCCGATAAAGGATTAACAATGGGGCTCATTGTTCACTTAAACTTGAAGGACAAAAAATTGGCGAATGGTACTGTTTGGATGCTTTGCATATATGTTTCTTATACTATATAGAAGCAATATATACAAAGATTTCAACCGTCTACCTGTTCCATTCACTGTTCTACTTGTCGAAAGTTACAAATAATTTCCGATAAAGGATTAACCATTGGGGCTCATTGTTCACTTAAACTTGAAGAACAAAAAATTGGCGAATTGTACTGTTTGGATGCTTTGCGTACGTCTTTCTTAGACTATATGGAAGCAATATATACAAAGATTTCAACCGTCTACGTGTTCCAATCATTGTTCTACTTGTCGAAATTTACAAATAATTTCCATTAAAGGATTAACATTGGGGCTCGTTGTTCACTTAAACTTGAAGAACAAAAAAGTGGCGTATGGTACTGTTTGGATGCTTTGCATATATGTTTCTTAGACTATAAAGAAGTAATATATACATTGATTTCAACCGTCTACCTGTTCCATTCATTGTTCTACTTGTCGCAAGTTACAAATAATTTCCGTTAAAGTATTAACAATGGGGCTCGTAGTTCACTTAAACTTGAAGATCAAATAATTGGCGAATTGTACTGTTTGGATGATTTGCATATATGTTTCTTAGACTATATAGAAGCAATATATACAAAGATTTCAACCGTCTACCTGTTCCATTCATTGTTCTACTTGTCGAAAGTTACAAATAATTTCCGTTAAGGGATTAACCATTGGGGCTCATTGTTCACTTACACTTGAAGAACAAAAAATTGGCGAATTGTACTGTTTGTATGCTTTGCATATATGTTTCTTATACTATAAAGAAGCAATATATACAAAGATTTCAACGGTCTACCTGTTCCATTCACTGTTCTACTTGTCGAAAGTTACAAATAATTTCCGTTAAGGGATTAACAATGGGGATCGTAGTTCACTTAAACTTGAAGAACAAAAAATTGGCGAATTGTACTGTTTGGATGCTTTGCGTTATTGTTTCTTAGACTATATGGAAGCAATATATACAAAGATTTCAACCGTCCACCTGTTCCATTCATTGTTCTACTTGTCGAAAGTTACAAATAATTTCCTTTAAAGGATTAACAATGGGGCTCGTTGTTCACTTAAACTTGAAGAACAATAAATTGGCGAATTGTACTGTTTGGATGCTTTGCATATATGTTTCTTAGACTATATAGAAGCAATATATACAAAGATTTCAACCGTCTACCTGTTCCATTCACTGTTCTACTTGTCGAAAGTTACAATTAATTTCCGTTAAAGGATTAACAATGGGGCTCGTCGTTCACTTAAACTTGAAGAACAAAAAATTGGCGAATGGTACTGTTTGGATGCTTTGCATATATGTTTCTTAGACTATATAGAAGCAATATATACATTGATTTCAACCGGCTACCAGTTCCATTCATTGTTCTACTTCTCGCAAGGTACAAATAATTTCCGTTAAAGTATTAACAATGGGGCTCGTAGTTCACTTAAACTTGAAGAACAAAAAATTGGCGAATGGTACTGTTTGGATGCTTTGCATATATGTTTCATAGAATATATAGAAGCAATATATACAAAGATTTCAACCGTCTACCTGTTCCATTCATTGTTCTACTTGTCGAAAGTTACAAATAATTTCCGATAAAGGATTAACCATTGGGGCTCATTGTTCACTAAACTTGAAGAACAAAAAATTGTCGAATTGTACTGTTTGGATGCTTTGCATATATGTTTCTTAGACTATATAGACGCAATATATACAAGGATTTCATCCGTCTACCTGTTCCATTCATTGTTCTACTTGTCGGAAGTTACAAATAATTTCCGATAAAGGATTAACCATTGGGGCTCGTTGTTCACTTAAACTTGAAGAACAAAAAATTGGCGAATGGTACTGTTTGGATGCTTTGCATATATGTTTCTTAGACTATATAGAAGCAATATATACATTGATTTCAACCGTCTACCTGTTCCATTCATTGTTCTACTTGTAGAAAGTTACAAATAATTTCCGTTTCATAATTATCAATGGGGCTCGTTGTTCACTTAAACTTGAAGAACAAAAAATTGGCGAATGGTACTGTTTGGATGCTTTGCATATATGTTTCGTAGACTATATAGAAGCAATATATACAATGACTTCAACCGTCTACATGATCCATTCATTGTTCTACTTGTCGATATTTACAAATAATTTCCTTTAAAGGATTAACAATGGGGCTCATTGTTCACTTAAACTTGAAGGACAAAAAATTGGCGAATGGTACTGTTTGGATGCTTTGCATATATGTTTCTTATACTATATAGAAGCAATATATACAAAGATTTCAACCGTCTACCTGTTCCATTCACTGTTCTACTTGTCGAAAGTTACAAATAATTTCCGATAAAGGATTAACCATTGGGGCTCATTGTTCACTTAAACTTGAAGAACAAAAAATTGGCGAATTGTACTGTTTGGATGCTTTGCGTACGTCTTTCTTAGACTATATGGAAGCAATATATACAAAGATTTCAACCGTCTACGTGTTCCAATCATTGTTCTACTTGTCGAAATTTACAAATAATTTCCATTAAAGGATTAACATTGGGGCTCGTTGTTCACTTAAACTTGAAGAACAAAAAAGTGGCGTATGGTACTGTTTGGATGCTTTGCATATATGTTTCTTAGACTATAAAGAAGTAATATATACATTGATTTCAACCGTCTACCTGTTCCATTCATTGTTCTACTTGTCGCAAGTTACAAATAATTTCCGTTAAAGTATTAACAATGGGGCTCGTAGTTCACTTAAACTTGAAGATCAAATAATTGGCGAATTGTACTGTTTGGATGATTTGCATATATGTTTCTTAGACTATATAGAAGCAATATATACAAAGATTTCAACCGTCTACCTGTTCCATTCATTGTTCTACTTGTCGAAAGTTACAAATAATTTCCGTTAAGGGATTAACCATTGGGGCTCATTGTTCACTTACACTTGAAGAACAAAAAATTGGCGAATTGTACTGTTTGTATGCTTTGCATATATGTTTCTTATACTATAAAGAAGCAATATATACAAAGATTTCAACGGTCTACCTGTTCCATTCACTGTTCTACTTGTCGAAAGTTACAAATAATTTCCGTTAAGGGATTAACAATGGGGATCGTAGTTCACTTAAACTTGAAGAACAAAAAATTGGCGAATTGTACTGTTTGGATGCTTTGCGTTATTGTTTCTTAGACTATATGGAAGCAATATATACAAAGATTTCAACCGTCCACCTGTTCCATTCATTGTTCTACTTGTCGAAAGTTACAAATAATTTCCTTTAAAGGATTAACAATGGGGCTCGTTGTTCACTTAAACTTGAAGAACAATAAATTGGCGAATTGTACTGTTTGGATGCTTTGCATATATGTTTCTTAGACTATATAGAAGCAATATATACAAAGATTTCAACCGTCTACCTGTTCCATTCACTGTTCTACTTGTCGAAAGTTACAATTAATTTCCGTTAAAGGATTAACAATGGGGCTCGTCGTTCACTTAAACTTGAAGAACAAAAAATTGGCGAATGGTACTGTTTGGATGCTTTGCATATATGTTTCTTAGACTATATAGAAGCAATATATACATTGATTTCAACCGGCTACCAGTTCCATTCATTGTTCTACTTCTCGCAAGGTACAAATAATTTCCGTTAAAGTATTAACAATGGGGCTCGTAGTTCACTTAAACTTGAAGAACAAAAAATTGGCGAATGGTACTGTTTGGATGCTTTGCATATATGTTTCATAGAATATATAGAAGCAATATATACAAAGATTTCAACCGTCTACCTGTTCCATTCATTGTTCTACTTGTCGAAAGTTACAAATAATTTCCGATAAAGGATTAACCATTGGGGCTCATTGTTCACTAAACTTGAAGAACAAAAAATTGTCGAATTGTACTGTTTGGATGCTTTGCATATATGTTTCTTAGACTATATAGACGCAATATATACAAGGATTTCATCCGTCTACCTGTTCCATTCATTGTTCTACTTGTCGGAAGTTACAAATAATTTCCGATAAAGGATTAACCATTGGGGCTCGTTGTTCACTTAAACTTGAAGAACAAAAAATTGGCGAATGGTACTGTTTGGATGCTTTGCATATATGTTTCTTAGACTATATAGAAGCAATATATACATTGATTTCAACCGTCTACCTGTTCCATTCATTGTTCTACTTGTAGAAAGTTACAAATAATTTCCGTTTCATAATTATCAATGGGGCTCGTTGTTCACTTAAACTTGAAGAACAAAAAATTGGCGAATGGTACTGTTTGGATGCTTTGCATATATGTTTCGTAGACTATATAGAAGCAATATATACAATGACTTCAACCGTCTACATGATCCATTCATTGTTCTACTTGTCGATATTTACAAATAATTTCCTTTAAAGGATTAACAATTGGGCTCGTAGTTCACTTAAACTTAAAGAACAAAAAATTGGCGAATTGTACTGTTTGGATGCTTTGCATATATGTTTCTTAGATTATATAGAAGCAATATATACAAAGATTTCAACCGTCTACCTGTTCCATTCATTGTTCTCCTTGTCGAAATTTACAAATAATTTCCATTTCATGATTATCAATGGGGCTTGCTGTTCACTTAAACTTGAAGAACAAAAAATTGGCCAATGGTACTGTTTGGATGCTTTGCATATATGTTTCGTAGACTATATAGAAGCAATATATACAAAGATTTCAACCGTCTACCCGTTCCATTCATTGTTCCACTTGTCGAAAATTACAAGTAATTTCCGATAAAGGATTATCCATTGGGGCTCATTGTTCACTTAAACTTGAAGTACAAAAAATTGGCGAATGGTACTGTTTGGATGCTTTGCGTACATGTTTCTTAGACTATATGGAAGCAATATATACAAAGATTTCAACCGTCTACGTGTTCCAATCGTTGTTCTACTTGTAGAAAGTTACAATTAATTTCCGTTAAAGGATTAACAATGGGGCTCGTAGTTCACTTAAACTTGAAGAACAAAAAATTGGCGATTGTTACTGTTTAGATGCTTTGCATATATGTTTCGTAGACTATATAGAAGCAATATATACAAAGATTTCAACAGTCTACCTGTTCCATTCATTGTTCTACTTGTCGAAAGTTACAAATAATTTCCGATAAAGGATTAACCATTGGGGCTCATTGTTCACTTAACCTTGAAGAACAAAAAATTGGCGAATGGTACTGTTTGGATGCTTTGCATATATGTTTCTTAGTCTATATAGAAGCAATATATACAAAGATTTCAACCGTCTACGTGTTCCAATTATTGTTCTACTTGTAGAAAGTTACAAATAATTTCCTTTAAAGGATTATCAATGGGGCTCGTAGTTCACTTAAACTTGAAGAACAAAAAATTGGCGAATGGTACTGTTTGGATGCTTTGCATATATGTTTCTTAGACTCTATAGAAGCAATATATACATTGATTTCAACCGTCTACCTGTTCCATTCATTGTTCTACTTGTCGAAAGTTACAAATAATTTCCGTTAAGCGATTAACAATGGGGATCGTAGTTTACTTAAATTGAAGAACAAAAAATTGGCGAATGGTACTGTTTGGATGCTTTGCATATATGTTTCTTAGACTATACGGAAGCAATATATACAAATATTTCAACCGTCTACCTGTTCCATTCATTGTTCTACTTGTCGAAAGTTACAAATAATTTCCGATAAAGGATTAACCATTGGGGCTCATTGTTCACTTAACCTTGAAGAACAAAAAATTGGCGAATTGTACTGTTTGGATGCTTTGCATATATGTTTCTTAGACTATATAGAAGCAATATATAAAAAGATTTCAACCGTCTACCTGTTCCATTCATTGTTCTACTTGTCGAAAGTTACAAATAATTTCCGATAAAGGATTAACCATTGGGGCTCATTGTTCACTTAAACTTGAAGAACAAAAAATTGGCGAATTGTACTGTTTGGATGCTTTGCATATATGTTTCTTAGACTATATAGAAGCAATATATAAAAAGATTTCAACCGTCTACCTGTTCCATTCATTGTTCTACTTGTCGAAAGTTACAAATAATTTCCGATAATGGATTAACAATGGGGCTCGTCGTTCACTTAAACTTGAAGAACAAAAATTGGCGAATGGTACTGTTTGGATGCTTTGCATATATGTTTCTTAGACTATGTGGAAGCAATATATAATAATATTTCAACCGTCTACCTGTACTATTCATTGTTCTACTTGTAGAAAGTTACAAATAATTTCCATTTCATGATTATCAATGGGGCTTGCTGTTCACTTAAACTTGAAGAACAAAAAATTGGCGAATGGTACTGTTTGGATGCTTTGCATATATGTTTCGTAGACTATATAGGAGTAATATATACAAAGATTTCAACCGTCTACCTGTTCCATTCATTGTTCTACTTGTCGAAAATTACAAGTAATTTCCGATAAAGGATTAACCATTGGGGCTCATTGTTCACTTAAACTTGAAGATCAAAAAATTGGCGATTGTTACTGTTTAGATGCTTTGCATATAGGTTTCTTAGACTATATAGAAGCAACATATACAAAGATTTCAACCGTCTACCTGTTCCATTCATTGTTCTACTTGTAGAAAGTTACAAATAATTTCCTTTAAAGGATTAACAATGGGGCTCATTGTTCACTTAAACTTGAAGAACAAAAAATTGGCGAATGGTACTGTTTGGATGCTTTGCGTATATGTTTCTTAGACTATATAGAAGCAATATATACAAAGATTTCAACCGTCTAAGTGTTCCAATCATTGTCCTACTTGTAGAAAGTTACAATTAATTTCCGTTAAAGGATTAACAATGGGGCTCGTAGTTCACTTAAACTTGAGGAACAAAAAATTGGCGAATTGTACTGTTTGGATGCATTGCATATATGTTTCTTAGATTATATAGAAGCAATATATACAAAGATTTCAACCGTCTACCTGTTCCATTCATTGTTCTCCTTGTTGAAATTTACAAATAACTTCCTTTAAAGGATTAACAATGGGGCTCGTTGTTCACTTAAACTTGAAGAACAAAAAATTGGCGAATTGTACTGTTTGGATGCTTTGCATATATGTTTCTTAGACTATTTAGAAGCAATATATAGAAAGATTTCACCCGTCTACCTGTACTATTCATTGTTCTACTTGTCGAAAGTTACAAATAATTTCCGATAAAGGATTAACAATGGGGCTCATTGTTCACTTAAACTTGAAGATCAAATAATTGGCGAATTGTACTGTTTGGATGATTTGCAGATATGTTCCTTAGACTATATAGAAGCAATATATACAATGATTTCAACCGTCTACCTGTTCCATTCATTGTTCTACTTGTCGAAAGTTACAAATAATTTCCGTTAAGGGATTAACAATGGGGATCGTAGTTTACTTAAACTTGAAGAGCAAAAAATTGGCGAATAGTACTGTTTGGACGCTATGCACATATGTTTCTTAGACTATATAGAAGCAATATATACAAAGATTTCAACCGTCTACCTGTTCCATTCATTGTTCTACTTGTCGAAAATTACAAGTAATTTCCGATAAAGGATTAACCATTGGGGCTCATTGTTCACTTAAACTTGAAGTACAAAAAATTGGCGAATGGTACTGTTTGGATGCTTTGCGTACATGTTTCTTAGACTATATGGAAGCAATATATACAAAGTTTTCAACCGTCTACCTGTTCCATTCATTGTTCTACTTGTCGAAAGTTACAAATAATTTCCGATAAAGGATTAACAATGGGGCTCATTTTTCACTTAACCTTGAAGAACAAAAAATTGGCGAATTGTACTGTTTGGATGCTTTGCATATATGTTTCTTAGACTATTTAGAAGCAATATATACAATGATTTCAACAGTCTACCTGTTCCATTCATTGTTCTACTTGTCGAAATTTACAAATAATTTCCTTTAAAGGATTAACAATGGGGCTCGTAGTTCACTTAAACTTGAGGAACAAAAAATTGGCGAATGGTACTGTTTGGATGCTTTGCATATATGTTTCTTAGACTATATAGAAGCAATATATACAAAGATTTCAACCATCTACCTGTTCCATTCATTGTTCTACTTGTCGAAAGTTACTAATAATTTCCGATAACGGATTAACCATTGGGGCTCATTGTTCACTTAAACTTGAAGAACAAAAAATTGGCGAATTGTACTGTTTGGATGCTTTGCATATATGTTTCTAATACTATAAAGAAGCAATATATACAAAGATTTCAACCGTCTACCTGTTCCATTCACTGTTCTACTTGTCGAAAGTTACAAATAATTTCCGTTAAAGGATTAACAATGGGGCTCGTAGTTCACTTAAACTTGAAGAGCAAAAAATTGTCGAATCGTACTGTTTGGATGCTTTGCATATATGTTTCTTAGACTATATAGAAGCAATATATACAATGATTTCAACCGTCTACCTGTTCCATTCATTGTTCTACTTGTCGAAATTTACAAATAATTTCCGATAAAGGATTAACCATTGGGGCTCATTGTTCACTTAAACTTGAAGAACAAAAAATTGGCGAATGGTACTGTTTGGATGCTTTGCATATATGTTTCTTAGACTATATAGAAGCAATATATACAAATATTTCAACCGTCTAACTGTTCCATTCATTGTTCTACTTGTCGAAAATTACAAATAATTTCCGATAAAGGATTAACCATTGGGGCACATTGTTCACTTAAACTTGAAGAACAAAAAATTGGCGAATGGTACTGTTTGGATGCTTTGCATATATGTTTCTTAGACTATATAAACGCAATATATACAATGATTTCAACAGTCTACCTGTTCCATTCATTGTTCTACTTGTCGGAAGTTACAAATAATTTCCGATAAAGGATTAACCATTGGGGCTCGTTGTTCACTTAAACTTGAAGAACAAAAAATTGGCGAATGGTACTGTTTGGATGCTTTGCATATATGTTTCTTAGACTATATAGAAGCAATATATACATTGATTTCGAACCGTCTACCTGTTCCATTCATTGTTCTACTTGTAGAAAGTTACAAATAATTTCCGTTTCATAATTATCAATGGGGCTCGTTGTTCACTTAAACTTGAAGAACAAAAAATTGGCGAATGGTACTGTTTGGATGCTTTGCATATATGTTTCGTAGACTATATAGAAGCAATATATACAATGACTTCAACCATCTACATGATCCATTCATTGTTCTACTTGTCGATATTTACAAATAATTTCCTTTAAAGGATTAACAATTGGGCTCGTAGTTCACTTAAACTTAAAGAACAAAAAATTGGCGAATTGTACTGTTTGGATACTTTGCATATATGTTTCTTAGACTATTTAGAAGAAATATATAAAAAGATTTCAACCGTCTACTAGTTCCATTCATTGTTCTACTTGTCGAAAGTTACAAATAATTACGGATAAAGGATTAACCATTGGGGCTCATTGTTCACTTAAACTTGAAGAACAAAAAATTGGCGAATTGTACTGTTTGGATGCTTTGCATATATGTTTCTTAGACTATATAGAAGCAATATATACAAAGATTTCAACCGTCTTCCTGTTCCATTCATTGTTCTACTTGTCGAAAGTTACAAATAATTTCCGATAAAGGATTAACAATGGGGCTCCTTGTTCACTTAAACTTGAAGGACAAAAAATTGGCGAATGGTACTGTTTGGATGCTTTGCATATATGTTTCTTATACTATATAGAAGCAATATATACAAAGATTTCAACCGTCTACCTGTTCCATTCACTGTTCTACTTGTCGAAAGTTACAAATAATTTCCGATAAAGGATTAACCATTGGGGCTCATTGTTCACTTAAACTTGAAGAACAAAAAATTGGCGAATTGTACTGTTTGGATGCTTTGCGTACGTCTTTCTTAGACTATATGGAAGCAATATATACAAAGATTTCAACCGTCTACGTGTTCCAATCATTGTTCTACTTGTCGAAATTTACAAATAATTTCCATTAAAGGATTAACATTGGGGCTCGTTGTTCACTTAAACTTGAAGAACAAAAAAGTGGCGTATGGTACTGTTTGGATGCTTTGCATATATGTTTCTTAGACTATAAAGAAGTAATATATACATTGATTTCAACCGTCTACCTCTTCCATTCATTGTTCTACTTGTCGCAAGTTACAAATAATTTCCGTTAAAGTATTAACAATGGGGCTCGTAGTTCACTTAAACTTGAAGATCAAATAATTGGCGAATTGTACTGTTTGGATGATTTGCATATATGTTTCTTAGACTATATAGAAGCAATATATACAAAGATTTCAACCGTCTACCTGTTCCATTCATTGTTCTACTTGTCGAAAGTTACAAATAATTTCCGTTAAGGGATTAACCATTGGGGCTCATTGTTCACTTACACTTGAAGAACAAAAAATTGGCGAATTGTACTGTTTGTATGCTTTGCATATATGTTTCTTATACTATAAAGAAGCAATATATACAAAGATTTCAACGGTCTACCTGTTCCATTCACTGTTCTACTTGTCGAAAGTTACAAATAATTTCCGTTAAGGGATTAACAATGGGGATCGTAGTTCACTTAAACTTGAAGAACAAAAAATTGGCGAATTGTACTGTTTGGATGCTTTGCGTTATTGTTTCTTAGACTATATGGAAGCAATATATACAAAGATTTCAACCGTCCACGTGTTCCAATCATTGTTCTACTTGTCGAAATTTACAAATAATTTCCTTTAAAGGATTAACAATGGGGCTCGTTGTTCACTTAAACTTGAAGAACAAAAAAGTGGCGAATGGTACTGTTTGGATGCTTTGCATATATGTTTCTTAGACTATAAAGAAGCAATATATACATTGATTTCAACCGTCTACCTGTTCCATTCATTGTTCTACTTGTCGCAAGTTACAAATAATTTCCGTTAAACTATTAACAATGGGGCTCGTAGTTCACTTAAACTTCAAGATCAAATAATTGGCGAATTGTACTGTTTGGATGCTTTGCATATATGTTTCTTAGACTATAAAGAAGCAATATATACATTGGTTTCAACCGTCTACCTGTTCCATTCATTGTTCTACTTGTCGCAAGTTACAAATAATTTCCGTTAAACTATTAACAATGGGGCTCGTAGTTCACTTAAACTTCAAGATCAAATAATTGGCGAATTGTACTGTTTGGATGATTTGCATATATGTTTCTTAGACTATATAGAAGCAATATATACAAAGATTTCAACCGTCTACCTGTTCCATTCACTGTTCTACTTGTCGAAAGTTACAAATAATTTCCGATAAAGGATTAACCATTGGGGCTCATTGTTCACTTAAACTTGAAGAACAAAAAATTGGCGAATTGTACTGTTTGGATGCTTTGCGTACATCTTTCTTAGACTATATGGAAGCAATATATACAAAGATTTCAACCGTCTACGTGTTCCAATCATTGTTCTACTTGTCGAAATTTACAAATAATTTCCATTAAAGGATTAACATTGGGGCTCGTTGTTCACTTAAACTTGAAGAACAAAAAAGTGGCGAATGGTACTGTTTGGATGCTTTGCATATATGTTTCTTAGACTATATAGATGCAATATATACAAAGATTTCAACCGTCCACCTGTTCCATTCATTGTTCTACTTGTCGAAAGTTACAAATAATTTCCTTTAAAGGATTAACAATGGGGCTCGTTGTTCACTTAAACTTGAAGAACAATAAATTGGCGAATTGTACTGTTTGGATGCTTTGCATATATGTTTCTTAGACTATATAGAAGCAATATATACAAAGATTTCAACCGTCTACCTGTTCCATTCACTGTTCTACTTGTCGAAAGTTACAATTAATTTCCGTTAAAGGATTAACAATGGGGCTCGTCGTTCACTTAAACTTGAAGAACAAAAAATTGGCGAATGGTACTGTTTGGATGCTTTGCATATATGTTTCTTAGACTATATAGAAGCAATATATACATTGATTTCAACCGGCTACCAGTTCCATTCATTGTTCTACTTCTCGCAAGGTACAAATAATTTCCGTTAAAGTATTAACAATGGGGCTCGTAGTTCACTTAAAATTGAAGAACAAAAAATTGGCGAATGGTACTGTTTGGATGCTTTGCATATATGTTTCAGAGAATATATAGAAGCAATATATACAAAGATTTCAACCGTCTACCTGTTCCATTCATTGTTCTACTTGTCGAAAGTTACAAATAATTTCCGATAAAGGATTAACCATTGGGGCTCATTGTTCACTAAACTTGAAGAACAAAAAATTGTCGAATTGTACTGTTTGGATGCTTTGCATATATGTTTCTTAGACTATATAGACGCAATATATACAAGGATTTCAACCGTCTACCTGTTCCATTCATTGTTCTACTTGTCGAAATTTACAAATAATTACGGATAAAGGATTAACCATTGGTGCTCATTGTTCACTTAAACTTGAAGAACAAAAAATTGGCGAATTGTACTGTTTGGATGCTTTGCATATATGTTTCTTATACTATATAGAAGCAATATATACAAAGATTTCAACCGTCTTCCTGTTCCATTCATTGTTCTACTTGTCGAAAGTTACAAATAATTTCCGATAAAGGATTAACAATGGGGCTCATTGTTCACTTAAACTTGAAGGACAAAAAATTGGCGAATGGTACTGTTTGGATGCTTTGCATATATGTTTCTGAGACTATATGGAAGCAATATATACAAAGATTTCAACCGTCTACGTGTTCCAATCATTGTTCTACTTGTAGAAAGTTACAATTAACTTCCGTTAAAGGATTAACAATGGGGCTCGTAGTTCACTTAAACTTGAAGAACAAAAAATTGGCGAATTGTACTGTTTGGATGCTTTGCATATATGTTTCTTAGACTATTTAGAAGCAATATATAGAACGATTTCACCCGTCTACCTGTACTATTCATTGTTCTACTTGTAGAAAGTTACAAATAATTTCCATTTCATGATTATCAATGGGGCTCGCTGTTCACTTAAACTTGAAGATCAAAAAATTGGCGATTGTTACTGTTTAGATGCTTTGCATATAGGTTTCTTAGACTATATAGAAGCAATATATACAAAGATTTCAACCGTCTACCTGTTCCATTCATTGTTCTACTTGTCGAAAATTACAAATAATTTCCGATAAAGGATTAGCCATTGGGGCTCATTGTTCACTTAAACTTGAAGAACAAAAAATTGGCGAATGGTACTGTTTGGATGCTTTGCATATATGTTTCTTAGACTATATAGAAGCAATATATACGTTGATTTCAACCGTCTACCTGTTCCATTCATTGTTCTACTTGTCGAAATTTACAAATAATTTCCTTTAGAGGATTAACAATGGGGCTCGTAGTTCACTTAAACTTGAAGAACAAAAAATTGGCGAATGGTACTGTTTGGATGCTTTGCATATATGTTTCTTAGACTATATAGACGCAATATATACAAAGATTTCAACCGTCTACCTGTTCCATTCATTGTTCTAATTGTCGGAAGTTACAAATAATTTCCGATAATGGATTAACCATTGGGGCTCGTTGTTCACTTAAACTTGAAGAACAAAAAATTGGCGAATGGTACTGTTTGGATGCTTTGCATATATGTTTCTTAGACTATATAGAAGCAATATATACATTGATTTCAACCGTCTACCTGTTCCATTCACTGTTCTACTTGTCGAAATTTACAAATAATTTCGTTTAAATGATTAACAATAGGGCTCGTAGTTCACTTAAACTTGAACAACAAAAAATTGGCGAATGGTACTGTTTGGATGCTTTGCCTATATGTTTCTTAGACTATATAGACGCAATATATACAAAGATTTCAACCGTCTAACTGTTCCATTCATTGTTCTACTTGTCGAAAATTACAAATAATTTCCGATAAAGGATTAACCATTGGGGCACATTGTTCACTTAAACTTGAAGAACAAAAAATTGGCGAATGGTACTGTTTGGATGCTTTGCATATATGTTTCTTAGACTATATAAACGCAATATATACAAAGATTTCAACAGTCTACCTGTTCCATTCATTGTTCTACTTGTCGGAAGTTACAAATAATTTCCGATAAAGGATTAACCATTGGGGCTCGTTGTTCACTTAAACTTGAAGAACAAAAAATTGGCGAATGGTACTGTTTGGATGCTTTGCATATATGTTTCTTAGACTATATAGAAGCAATATATACATTGATTTCAACCGTCTACCTGTTCCATTCATTGTTCTACTTGTAGAAAGTTACAAATAATTTCCGTTTCATAATTATCAATGGGGCTCGTTGTTCACTTAAACTTAAAGAACAAAAAATTGGCGAATTGTACTGTTTGGATACTTTGCATATATGTTTCTTAGACTATTTAGAAGAAATATATAAAAAGATTTCAACCGTCTACTAGTTCCATTCATTGTTCTACTTGTCGAAAGTTACAAATAATTACGGATAAAGGATTAACCATTGGGGCTCATTGTTCACTTAAACTTAAAGAACAAAAAATTGGCGAATTGTACTGTTTGGATGCTTTGCATATATGTTTCTTAGACTATATAGAAGCAATATATACAAAGATTTCAACCGCCTTCCTGTTCCATTCATTGTTCTACTTGTCGAAAGTTACAAATAATTTCCGATAAAGGATTAACAATGGGGCTCATTGTTCACTTAAACTTGAAGGACAAAAAATTGGCGAATGGTACTGTTTGGATGCTTTGCATATATGTTTCTTATACTATATAGAAGCAATATATACAAAGATTTCAACCGTCTACCTGTTCCATTCACTGTTCTACTTGTCGAAAGTTACAAATAATTTCCGATAAAGGATTAACCATTGGGGCTCATTGTTCACTTAAACTTGAAGAACAAAAAATTGGCGAATTGTACTGTTTGGATGCTTTGCGTACATCTTTCTTAGACTATATGGAAGCAATATATACAAAGATTTCAACCGTCTACGTGTTCCAATCATTGTTCTACTTGTCGAAATTTACAAATAATTTCCATTAAAGGATTAACATTGGGGCTCGTTGTTCACTTAAACTTGAAGAACAAAAAAGTGGCGTATGGTACTGTTTGGATGCTTTGCATATATGTTTCTTAGACTATAAAGAAGTAATATATACATTGATTTCAACCGTCTACCTGTTCCATTCATTGTTCTACTTGTCGCAAGTTACAAATAATTTCCGTTAAAGTATTAACAATGGGGCTCGTAGTTCACTTAAACTTGAAGATCAAATAATTGGCGAATTGTACTGTTTGGATGATTTGCATATATGTTTCTTAGACTATATAGAAGCAATATATACAAAGATTTCAAACGTCTACCTGTTCCATTCATTGTTCTACTTGTCGAAAGTTACAAATAATTTCCGTTAAGGGATTAACCATTGGGGCTCATTGTTCACTTACACTTGAAGAACAAAAAATTGGCGAATTGTACTGTTTGTATGCTTTGCATATATGTTTCTTATACTATAAAGAAGCAATATATACAAAGATTTCAACGGTCTACCAGTTCCATTCACTGTTCTACTTGTCGAAAGTTACAAATAATTTCCGTTAAGGGATTAACAATGGGGATCGTAGTTCACTTAAACTTGAAGAACAAAAAATTGGCGAATTGTACTGTTTGGATGCTTTGCGTTATTGTTTCTTAGACTATATGGAAGCAATATATACAAAGATTTCAACCGTCCACGTGTTCCAATCATTGTTCTACTTGTCGAAATTTACAAATAATTTCCTTTAAAGGATTAACAATGGGGCTCGTTGTTCACTTAAACTTGAAGAACAAAAAAGTGGCGAATGGTACTGTTTGGATGCTTTGCATATATGTTTCTTAGACTATAAAGAAGCAATATATACATTGATTTCAACCGTCTACCTGTTCCATTCATTGTTCTACTTGTCGCAAGTTACAAATAATTTCCGTTAAAGTATTAACAATGGGGCTCGTAGTTCACTTAAACTTGAAGATCAAATAATTGGCGAATTGTACTGTTTGGATGATTTGCATATATGTTTCTTAGACTATATAGAAACAATATATACAAAGATTTCAACAGTCTACCTGTTCCATTCATTGTTCTACTTGTCGAAAGTTACAAATAATTTCCGTTAAGGGATTAACAATGGGGATCGTAGTTTACTTAAACTTGAAGAACAAGAAATTGGCGAATTGTACTGTTTGGATGATTTGCATATATGTTTCTTAGACTATATAGAAGCAATATAAACAATGATTTCAACCGTCTACCTATTCCATTCATTGTTCTACTTGCCGAAATTTACAAATAATTTCCTTTAAAGGATTAACAATGGGGCTCGTAGTTCACTTAAACTTGAAGAACAAAAAATTGGCGAATGGTACTGTTTGGATGCTTTGCATATATGTTTCTTAGACTATATAGATGCAATATATACAAAGATTTCAACCGTCCACCTGTTCCATTCATTGTTCTACTTGTCGAAAGTTACAAATAATTTCCTTTAAAGGATTAACAATGGGGCTCGTTGTTCACTTAAACTTGAAGAACAATAAATTGGCGAATTGTACTGTTTGGATGCTTTGCATATATGTTTCTTAGACTATATAGAAGCAATATATACAAAGATTTCAACCGTCTACCTGTTCCATTCACTGTTCTACTTGTCGAAAGTTACAATTAATTTCCGTTAAAGGATTAACAATGGGGCTCGTCGTTCACTTAAACTTGAAGAACAAAAAATTGGCGAATGGTACTGTTTGGATGCTTTGCATATATGTTTCATAGAATATATAGAAGCAATATATACAAAGATTTCAACCGTCTACCTGTTCCATTCACTGTTCTACTTGTCGAAAGTTACAAATAATTTCCGTTAAGGGATCAACAATGGGGATCGTATTTCACTTAAACTTGAAGAACAAAAAATTGGCGAATTGTACTGTTTGGTTGCTTTGCGTACATGTTTCTTAGACTATATGGAAGCAATATATACAAAGATTTCAACCGTCTACGTGTTCCAATCATTGTTCTACTTGTCGAAATTTACAAATAATTTCCTTTAAAGGATTAACAATGGGGCTCGTTGTTCACTTAAACTTGAAGAACAAAAAAGTGGCGAATGGTACTGTTTGGATGCTTTGCATATATGTTTCTTAGACTATGAAGAAGCAATATATACATTGATTTCAACCGTCTACCTGTTCCATTCATTGTTCTACTTGTCGCAAGTTACAAATAATTTCCCTTAAAGTATTAACAATGGGGCTCGTAGTTCACTTAAACTTGAAGATCAAATAATCGGCGAATTGTACTGTTTGGATGATTTGCATATATGTTTCTTAAACTATATAGAAGCAATATATACAAAGATTTCAACCGTCTACCTGTTCCATTCATTGTTCTACTTGCCGAAATTTACAAATAATTTCCTTTAAAGGATTAACAATGGGGCTCGTAGTTCACTTAAACTTGAAGAGCAAAAA
Source organism: Cerceris ruficornis (assembly GCA_963989415.1). Lineage (NCBI taxonomy): Eukaryota > Metazoa > Arthropoda > Insecta > Hymenoptera > Crabronidae > Cerceris > Cerceris ruficornis. The sequence goes on from CAXDIW010000061.1 coordinate 132,738, forward strand.
ATTGTCGAATTGTACTGTTTGGATGCTTTGCATATATGTTTCTTAGACTATATAGAAGCAATATATACAATGATTTCAACCGTCTACCTGTTCCATTCATTGTTCTACTTGTCGAAATTTACAAATAATTTCCGATAAAGGATTAACCATTGGGGCTCATTGTTCACTTAAACTTGAAGAACAAAAAATTGGCGAATGGTACTGTTTGGATGCTTTGCATATATATTTCTTAGACTATATAGAAGCAATATATACAAATATTTCAACCGTCTAACTGTTCCATTCATTGTTCTACTTGTCGAAAATTACAAATAATTTCCGATAAAGGATTAACCATTGGGGCACATTGTTCACTTAAACTTGAAGAACAAAAAATTGGCGAATGGTACTGTTTGGATGCTTTGCATATATGTTTCTTAGACTATATAAACGCAATATATACAAAGATTTCAACAGTCTACCGGTTCCATTCATTGTTCTACTTGTCGGAAGTTACAAATAATTTCCGATAAAGGATTAACCATTGGGGCTCGTTGTTCACTTAAACTTGAAGAACAAAAAATTGGCGAATGGTACTGTTTGGATGCTTTGCATATATGTTTTTTAGACTATATAGAAGCAATATATACATTGATTTCAACCGTCTACCTGTTCCATTCATTGTTCTACTTGTAGAAAGTTACAAATAATTTCCGTTTCATAATTATCAATGGGGCTCGTTGTTCACTTAAACTTGAAGAACAAAAAATTGGCGAATGGTACTGTTTGGATGCTTTGCATATATGTTTCGTAGACTATATAGAAGCAATATATACAATGACTTCAACCGTCTACATGATCCATTCATTGTTCTACTTGTCGATATTTACAAATAATTTCCTTTAAAGGATTAACAATTGGGCTCGTAGTTCACTTAAACTTAAAGAACAAAAAATTGGCGAATTGTACTGTTTGGATACTTTGCATATATGTTTCTTAGACTATTTAGAAGAAATATATAAAAAGATTTCAACCGTCTACTAGTTCCATTCATTGTTCTACTTGTCGAAAGTTACAAATAATTACGGATAAAGGATTAACCATTGGGGCTCATTGTTCACTTAAACTTGAAGAACAAAAAATTGGCGATTTGTACTGTTTGGATGCTTTGCATATATGTTTCTTAGACTATATAGAAGCAATATATACAAAGATTTCAACCGTCTTCCTGTTCCATTCATTGTTCTACTTGTCGAAAGTTACAAATAATTTCCGATAAAGGATTAACAATGGGGCTCATTGTTCACTTAAACTTGAAGGACAAAAAATTGGCGAATGGTACTGTTTGGATGCTTTGCATATATGTTTCTTATACTATATAGAAGCAATATATACAAAGATTTCAACCGTCTACCTGTTCCATTCACTGTTCTACTTGTCGAAAGTTACAAATAATTTCCGATAAAGGATTAACCATTGGGGCTCATTGTTCACTTAAACTTGAAGAACAAAAAATTGGCGAATTGTACTGTTTGGATGCTTTGCGTACATCTTTCTTAGACTATATGGAAGCAATATATACAAAGATTTCAACCGTCTACGTGTTCCAATCATTGTTCTACTTGTCGAAATTTACAAATAATTTCCATTAAAGGATTAACATTGGGGCTCGTTGTTCACTTAAACTTGAAGAACAAAAAAGTGGCGTATGGTACTGTTTGGATGCTTTGCATATATGTTTCTTAGACTATAAAGAAGTAATATATACATTGATTTCAACCGTCTACCTGTTCCATTCATTGTTCTACTTGTCGCAAGTTACAAATAATTTCCGTTAAAGTATTAACAATGGGGCTCGTAGTTCACTTAAACTTGAAGATCAAATAATTGGCGAATTGTACTGTTTGGATGATTTGCATATATGTTTCTTAGACTATATAGAAGCAATATATACAAAGATTTCAACCGTCTACCTGTTCCATTCATTGTTCTACTTGTCGAAAGTTACAAATAATTTCCGTTAAGGGATTAACCATTGGGGCTCATTGTTCACTTACACTTGAAGAACAAAAAATTGGCGAATTGTACTGTTTGTATGCTTTGCATATATGTTTCTTATACTATAAAGAAGCAATATATACAAAGATTTCAACGGTCTACCTGTTCCATTCACTGTTCTACTTGTCGAAAGTTACAAATAATTTCCGTTAAGGGATTAACAATGGGGTTCGTAGTTCACTTAAACTTGAAGAACAAAAAATTGGCGAATTGTACTGTTTGGATGCTTTGCGTTATTGTTTCTTAGACTATATGGAAGCAATATATACAAAGATTTCAACCGTCCACGTGTTCCAATCATTGTTCTACTTGTCGAAATTTACAAATAATTTCCTTTAAAGGATTAACAATGGGGCTCGTTGTTCACTTAAACTTGAAGAACAAAAAAGTGGCGAATGGTACTGTTTGGATGCTTTGCATATATGTTTCTTAGACTATAAAGAAGCAATATATACATTGATTTCAACCGTCTACCTGTTCCATTCATTGTTCTACTTGTCGCAAGTTACAAATAATTTCCGTTAAAGTATTAACAATGGGGCTCGTAGTTCACTTAAACTTGAAGATCAAATAATTGGCGAATTGTACTGTTTGGATGCTTTGCATATATGTTTCTTAGACTACATAGAAGCAATATATACAAAGATTTCAACCGTCTACCTGTTCCATTCATTGTTCTACTTGCCGAAATTTACAAATAATTTCCTTTAAAGGATTAACAATGGGGCTCGTAGTTCACTTAAACTTGAAGAGCAAAAAATTGGCGAATGGTACTGTTTGGATGCTTTGCATATATGTTTCTTAGACTATATAGAAGCAATATATACATTGATTTCAACCGGCTGCCAGTTCCATTCATTGTTCTACTTCTCGCAATGTACAAATAATTTCCGTTAAAGTATTAACAATGGGGCTCGTAGTTCACTTAAACTTGAAGAACAAAAAATTGGCGAATGGTACTGTTTGGATGCTTTGCATATATGTTTCATAGAATATATAGAAGCAATATATACAAAGATTTCAACCGTCTACCTGTTCCATTCATTGTTCTACTTGTCGAAAGTTACAAATAATTTCCGATAAAGGATTAACAATGGGGCTCATTGTTCACTTAAACTTGAAGGACAAAAAATTGGCGAATGGTACTGTTTGGATGCTTTGCATATATGTTTCTTAGACTATATGGAAGCAATATATACAAAGATTTCAACCGTCTACGTGTTCCAATCATTGTTCTACTTGTAGAAAGTTACAATTAACTTCCGTTAAAGGATTAACAATGGGGCTCGTAGTTCACTTAAACTTGAAGAACAAAAAATTGGCGAATTGTACTGTTTGGATGCTTTGCATATATGTTTCTTAGACTATTTAGAAGCAATATATAGAACGATTTCACCCGTCTACATGTACTATTCATTGTTCTACTTGTAGAAAGTTACAAATAATTTCCATTTCATGATTATCAATGGGGCTCGCTGTTCACTTAAACTTGAAGATCAAAAAATTGGCGATTGTTACTGTTTAGATGCTTTGCATATAGGTTTCTTAGACTATATAGAAGCAATATATACAAAGATTTCAACCGTCTACCTGTTCCATTCATTGTTCTACTTGTCGAAAATTACAAATAATTTCCGATAAAGGATTAGCCATTGGGGCTCATTGTTCACTTAAACTTGAAGAACAAAAAATTGGCGAATGGTACTGTTTGGATGCTTTGCATATATGTTTCTTAGACTATATAGAAGCAATATATACGTTGATTTCAACCGTCTACCTGTTCCATTCATTGTTCTACTTGTCGAAATTTACAAATAATTTCCTTTAAAGGATTAACAATGGGGCTCGTAGTTCACTTAAACTTGAAGAACAAAAAATTGGCGAATGGTACTGTTTGGATGCTTTGCATATATGTTTCTTAGACTATATAGACGCAATATATACAAAGATTTCAACCGTCTACCTGTTCCATTCATTGTTCTAATTGTCGGAAGTTACAAATAATTTCCGATAAAGGATTAACCATTGGGGCTCGTTGTTCACTTAAATTTGAAGAACAAAAAATTGGCGAATGGTACTGTTTGGATGCTTTGCATATATGTTTCTTAGACTATTTAGAAGAAATATATAAAAAGATTTCAACAGTCTACCTGTTCCATTCATTGTTCTACTTGTCGGAAGTTACAAATAATTTCCGATAAAGGATTAACCATTGGGGCTCGTTGTTCACTTAAACTTGAAGAACAAAAAATTGGCGAATGGTACTGTTTGGATGCTTTGCATATATGTTTCTTAGACTATATAGAAGCAATATATACATTGATTTCAACCGTCTACCTGTTCCATTCATTGTTCTACTTGTAGAAAGTTACAAATAATTTCCGTTTCATAATTATCAATGGGGCTCGTTGTTCACTTAAACTTGAAGAACAAAAAATTCTCGAATGGTAGTGTTTGGATGCTTTGCATATATGTTTCGTAGACTATATAGAAGCAATATATACAATGACTTCAACCGTCTACATGATCCATTCATTGTTCTACTTGTCGATATTTACAAATAATTTCCTTTAAAGGATTAACAATTGGGCTCGTAGTTCACTTAAACTTAAAGAACAAAAAATTGGCGAATTGTACTGTTTGGATACTTTGCATATATGTTTCTTAGACTATTTAGAAGAAATATATAAAAAGATTTCAACCGTCTACTAGTTCCATTCATTGTTCTACTTGTCGAAAGTTACAAATAATTACGGATAAAGGATTAACCATTGGGGCTCATTGTTCACTTAAACTTGAAGAACAAAAAATTGGCGAATTGTACTGTTTGGATGCTTTGCATATATGTTTCTTAGACTATATAGAAGCAATATATACAAAGATTTCAACCGTCTTCCTGTTCCATTCATTGTTCTACTTGTCGAAAGTTACAAATAATTTCCGATAAAGGATTAACAATGGGGCTCATTGTTCACTTAAACTTGAAGGACAAAAAATTGGCGAATGGTACTGTTTGGATGCTTTGCATATATGTTTCTTATACTATATAGAAGCAATATATACAAAGATTTCAACCGTCTACCTGTTCCATTCACTGTTCTACTTGTCGAAAGTTACAAATAATTTCCGATAAAGGATTAACCATTGGGGCTCATTGTTCACTTAAACTTGAAGAACAAAAAATTGGCGAATTGTACTGTTTGGATGCTTTGCGTACATCTTTCTTAGACTATATGGAAGCAATATATACAAAGATTTCAACCGTCTACGTGTTCCAATCATTGTTCTACTTGTCGAAATTTACAAATAATTTCCATTAAAGGATTAACATTGGGGCTCGTTGTTCACTTAAACTTGAAGAACAAAAAAGTGGCGTATGGTACTGTTTGGATGCTTTGCATATATGTTTCTTAGACTATAAAGAAGTAATATATACATTGATTTCAACCGTCTACCTGTTCCATTCATTGTTCTACTTGTCGCAAGTTACAAATAATTTCTGTTAAAGTATTAACAATGGGGCTCGTAGTTCACTTAAACTTGAAGATCAAATAATTGGCGAATTGTACTGTTTGGATGATTTGCATATATGTTTCTTAGACTATATAGAAGCAATATATACAAAGATTTCAAACGTCTACCTGTTCCATTCATTGTTCTACTTGTCGAAAGTTACAAATAATTTCCGTTAAGGGATTAACCATTGGGGCTCATTGTTCACTTACACTTGAAGAACAAAAAATTGGCGAATTGTACTGTTTGTATGCTTTGCATATATGTTTCTTATACTATAAAGAAGCAATATATACAAAGATTTCAACGGTCTACCTGTTCCATTCACTGTTCTACTTGTCGAAAGTTACAAATAATTTCCGTTAAGGGATTAACAATGGGGATCGTAGTTCACTTAAGCTTGAAGAACAAAAAATTGGCGAATTGTACTGTTTGGATGCTTTGCGTTATTGTTTCTTAGACTATATGGAAGCAATATATACAAAGATTTCAACCGTCCACGTGTTCCAATCATTGTTCTACTTGTCGAAATTTACAAATAATTTCCTTTAAAGGATTAACAATGGGGCTCGTTGTTCACTTAAACTTGAAGAACAAAAAAGTGGCGAATGGTACTGTTTGGATGCTTTGCATATATGTTTCTTAGACTATAAAGAAGGAATATATACATTGATTTCAACCGTCTACCTGTTCCATTCATTGTTCTACTTGTCGCAAGTTACAAATAATTTCCGTTAAAGTATTAACAATGGGGCTCGTAGTTCACTTAAACTTGAAGATCAAATAATTGGCGAATTGTACTGTTTGGATGATTTGCATATATGTTTCTTAGACTATATAGAAACAATATATACAAAGATTTCAACAGTCTACCTGTTCCATTCATTGTTCTACTTGTCGAAAGTTACAAATAATTTCCGTTAAGGGATTAACAATGGGGCTCGTAGTTCACTTAAACTTGAAGAACAAAAAATTGGCGAATGGTACTGTTTGGATGCTTTGCATATATGTTTCTTAGACTATATAGATGCAATATATACAAAGATTTCAACCGTCCACCTGTTCCATTCATTGTTCTACTTCTCGAAAGTTACAAATAATTTCCTTTAAAGGATTAACAATGGGGCTCGTTGTTCACTTAAACTTGAAGAACAATAAATTGGCGAATTGTACTGTTTGGATGCTTTGCATATATGTTTCTTAGACTATATAGAAGCAATATATACAAAGATTTCAACCGTCTACCTGTTCCATTCACTGTTCTACTTGTCGAAAGTTACAATTAATTTCCGTTAAAGGATTAACAATGGGGCTCGTCGTTCACTTAAACTTGAAGAACAAAAAATTGGCGAATGGTACTGTTTGGATGCTTTGCATATATGTTTCATAGAATATATAGAAGCAATATATACAAAGATTTCAACCGTCTACCTGTTCCATTCACTGTTCTACTTGTCGAAAGTTACAAATAATTTCCGTTAAGGGATCAACAATGGGGATCGTATTTCACTTAAACTTGAAGAACAAAAAATTGGCGAATTGTACTGTTTGGATGCTTTGCGTACATGTTTCTTAGACTATATGGAAGCAATATATACAAAGATTTCAACCGTCTACGTGTTCCAATCATTGTTCTACTTGTCGAAATTTACAAATAATTTCCGATAAAGGATTAACCATTGGGGCTCATTGTTCACTTAAACTTGAAGAACAAAAAATTGGCGAATGGTACTGTTTGGATGCTTTGCATATATGTTTCTTAGACTATATAGAAGCAATATATACAAATATTTCAACCGTCTAACTGTTCCATTCATTGTTCTACTTGTCGAAAATTACAAATAATTTCCGATAAAGGATTAACCATTGGGGCACATTGTTCACTTAAACTTGAAGAACAAAAAATTGGCGAATGGTACTGTTTGGATGCTTTGCATATATGTTTCTTAGACTATATAAACGCAATATATACAAAGATTTCAACAGTCTACCTGTTCCATTCATTGTTCTACTTGTCGGAAGTTACAAATAATTTCCGATAAAGGATTAACCATTGGGGCTCGTTGTTCACTTAAACTTGAAGAACAAAAAATTGGCGAATGGTACTGTTTGGATGCTTTGCATATATGTTTTTTAGACTATATAGAAGCAATATATACATTGATTTCAACCGTCTACCTGTTCCATTCATTGTTCTACTTGTAGAAAGTTACAAATAATTTCCGTTTCATAATTATCAATGGGGCTCGTTGTTCACTTAAACTTGAAGAACAAAAAATTGGCGGATGGTACTGTTTGGATGCTTTGCATATATGTTTCTTAGACTATATAGAAGCAATATATACAAAGATTTCAACCGTCTTCCTGTTCCATTCATTGTTCTACTTGTCGAAAGTTACAAATAATTTCCGATAAAGGATTAACAATGGGGCTCATTGTTCACTTAAACTTGAAGGACAAAAAAGTGGCGAATGGTACTGTTTGGATGCTTTGCATATATGTTTCTTAGACTATAAAGAAGGAATATATACATTGATTTCAACCGTCTACCTGTTCCATTCATTGTTCTACTTGTCGCAAGTTACAAATAATTTCCGTTAAAGTATTAACAATGGGGCTCGTAGTTCACTTAAACTTGAAGATCAAATAATTGGCGAATTGTACTGTTTGGATGATTTGCATATATGTTTCTTAGACTATATAGAAACAATATATACAAAGATTTCAACAGTCTACCTGTTCCATTCATTGTTCTACTTGTCGAAAGTTACAAATAATTTCCGTTAAGGGATTAACAATGGGGCTCGTAGTTCACTTAAACTTGAAGAACAAAAAATTGGCGAATGGTACTGTTTGGATGCTTTGCATATATGTTTCTTAGACTATATAGATGCAATATATACAAAGATTTCAACCGTCCACCTGTTCCATTCATTGTTCTACTTGTCGAAAGTTACAAATAATTTCCTTTAAAGGATTAACAATGGGGCTCGTTGTTCACTTAAACTTGAAGAACAATAAATTGGCGAATTGTACTGTTTGGATGCTTTGCATATATGTTTCTTAGACTATATAGAAGCAATATATACAAAGATTTCAACCGTCTACCTGTTCCATTCACTGTTCTACTTGTCGAAAGTTACAATTAATTTCCGTTAAAGGATTAACAATGGGGCTCGTCGTTCACTTAAACTTGAAGAACAAAAAATTGGCGAATGGTACTGTTTGGATGCTTTGCATATATGTTTCATAGAATATATAGAAGCAATATATACAAAGATTTCAACCGTCTACCTGTTCCATTCACTGTTCTACTTGTCGAAAGTTACAAATAATTTCCGTTAAAGGATTAACAATAGGGCTCGTAGTTCACTTAAACTTGAAGAACAAAAAATTGGCGAATTGTACTGTTTGGATGCTTTGCGTACATGTTTCTTAGACTATATGGAAGCAATATATACAAAGATTTCAACCGTCTACGTGTTCCAATCATTGTTCTACTTGTCGAAATTTACAAATAATTTCCGATAAAGGATTAACCATTGGGGCTCATTGTTCACTTAAACTTGAAGAACAAAAAATTGGCGAATGGTACTGTTTGGATGCTTTGCATATATGTTTCTTAGACTATATAGAAGCAATATATACAAATATTTCAACCGTCTAACTGTTCCATTCATTGTTCTACTTGTCGAAAATTACAAATAATTTCCGATAAAGGATTAACCATTGGGGCACATTGTTCACTTAAACTTGAAGAACAAAAAATTGGCGAATGGTACTGTTTGGATGCTTTGCATATATGTTTCTTAGACTATATAAACGCAATATATACAAAGATTTCAACAGTCTACCTGTTCCATTCATTGTTCTACTTGTCGGAAGTTACAAATAATTTCCGATAAAGGATTAACCATTGGGGCTCGTTGTTCACTTAAACTTGAAGAACAAAAAATTGGCGAATGGTACTGTTTGGATGCTTTGCATATATGTTTTTTAGACTATATAGAAGCAATATATACATTGATTTCAACCGTCTACCTGTTCCATTCATTGTTCTACTTGTAGAAAGTTACAAATAATTTCCGTTTCATAATTATCAATGGGGCTCGTTGTTCACTTAAACTTGAAGAACAAAAAATTGGCGAATGGTACTGTTTGGATGCTTTGCATATATGTTTCTTAGACTATATAGAAGCAATATATACAAAGATTTCAACCGTCTTCCTGTTCCATTCATTGTTCTACTTGTCGAAAGTTACAAATAATTTCCGATAAAGGATTAACAATGGGGCTCATTGTTCACTTAAACTTGAAGGACAAAAAATTGGCGAATGGTACTGTTTGGATGCTTTGCATATATGTTTCTTATACTATATAGAAGCAATATATACAAAGATTTCAACCGTCTACGTGTTCCATTCACTGTTCTACTTGTCGAAAGTTACAAATAATTTCCGATAAAGGATTAACCATTGGGGCTCATTGTTCACTTAAACTTGAAGAACAAAAAATTGGCGAATTGTACTGTTTGGATGCTTTGCGTACATCTTTCTTAGACTATATGGAAGCAATATATACAAAGATTTCAACCGTCTACGTGTTCCAATCATTGTTCTACTTGTCGAAATTTACAAATAATTTCCATTAAAGGATTAACATTGGGGCTCGTTGTTCACTTAAACTTGAAGAACAAAAAAGTGGCGTATGGTACTGTTTGGATGCTTTGCATATATGTTTCTTAGACTATAAAGAAGTAATATATACATTGATTTCAACCGTCTACCTGTTCCATTCATTGTTCTACTTGTCGCAAGTTATAAATAATTTCCGTTAAAGTATTAACAATGGGGCTCGTAGTTCACTTAAACTTGAAGATCAAATAATTGGCGAATTGTACTGTTTGGATGATTTGCATATATGTTTCTTAGACTATATAGAAGCAATATATACAAAGATTTCAACCGTCTACCTGTTCCATTCATTGTTCTACTTGTCGAAAGTTACAAATAATTTCCGTTAAGGGATTAACCATTGGGGCTCATTGTTCACTTACACTTGAAGAACAAAAAATTGGCGAATTGTACTGTTTGTATGCTTTGCATATATGTTTCTTATACTATAAAGAAGCAATATATACAAAGATTTCAACGGTCTACCTGTTCCATTCACTGTTCTACTTGTCGAAAGTTACAAATAATTTCCGTTAAGGGATTAACAATGGGGATCGTAGTTCACTTAAACTTGAAGAACAAAAAATTGGCGAATTGTACTGTTTGGATGCTTTGCGTTATTGTTTCTTAGACTATATGGAAGCAATATATACAAAGATTTCAACCGTCCACGTGTTCCAATCATTGTTCTACTTGTCGAAATTTACAAATAATTTCCTTTAAAGGATTAACAATGGGGCTCGTTGTTCACTTAAACTTGAAGAACAAAAAAGTGGCGAATGGTACTGTTTGGATGCTTTGCATATATGTTTCTTAGACTATAAAGAAGCAATATATACATTGATTTCAACCGTCTACCTGTTCCATTCATTGTTCTACTTGTCGCAAGTTACAAATAATTTCCGTTAAAGTATTAACAATGGGGCTCGTAGTTCACTTAAACTTGAAGATCAAATAATTGGCGAATTGTACTGTTTGGATGCTTTGCATATATGTTTCTTAGACTACATAGAAGCAATATATACAAAGATTTCAACCGTCTACCTGTTCCATTCATTGTTCTACTTGCCGAAATTTACAAATAATTTCCTTTAAAGGATTAACAATGGGGCTCGTAGTTCACTTAAACTTGAAGAGCAAAAAATTGGCGAATGGTACTGTTTGGATGCTTTGCATATATGTTTCTTAGACTATATAGAAGCAATATATACATTGATTACAACCGGCTACCAGTTCCATTCATTGTTCTACTTCTCGCAAGGTACAAATAATTTCCGATAAAGGATTAACCATTGGGGCTCATTGTTCACTAAACTTGAAGAACAAAAAATTGTCGAATTGTACTGTTTGGATGCTTTGCATATATGTTTCTTAGACTATATAGACGCAATATATACAAGGATTTCAACCGTCTACCTGTTCCATTCATTGTTCTACTTGTCGAAATTTACAAATAATTACGGATAAAGGATTAACCATTGGTGCTCATTGTTCACTTAAACTTGAAGAACAAAAAATTGGCGAATTGTACTGTTTGGATGCTTTGCATATATGTTTCTTAGACTATATAGAAGCAATATATACAAAGATTTGAACCGTCTTCCTGTTCCATTCATTGTTCTACTTGTCGAAAGTTACAAATAATTTCCGATAAAGGATTAACAATGGGGCTCATTGTTCACTTAAACTTGAAGGACAAAAAATTGGCGATTGGTACTGTTTGGATGCTTTGCATATATGTTTCTTAGACTATATGGAAGCAATATATACAAAGATTTCAACCGTCTACGTGTTCCAATCATTGTTCTACTTGTAGAAAGTTACAATTAACTTCCGTTAAAGGATTAACAATGGGGCTCGTAGTTCACTTAAACTTGAAGAACAAAAAATTGGCGAATTGTACTGTTTGGATGCTTTGCATATATGTTTCTTAGACTATTTAGAAGCAATATATAGAAAGATTTCACCCGTCTACCTGTACTATTCATTGTTCTACTTGTAGAAAGTTACAAATAATTTCCATTTCATGATTATCAATGGGGCTCGCTGTTCACTTAAACTTGAAGATCAAAAAATTGGCGATTGTTACTGTTTAGATGCTTTGCATATAGGTTTCTTAGACTATATAGAAGCAATATATACAAAGATTTCAACCGTCTACCTGTTCCATTCACTGTTCTACTTGTCGAAAGTTACAATTAATTTCCGTTAAAGGATTAACAATGGGGCTCGTCGTTCACTTAAACTTGAAGAACAAAAAATTGGCGAATGGTACTGTTTGGATGCTTTGCATATATGTTTCTTAGACTATATAGAAGCAATATATACATTGATTTCAACCGGCTACCAGTTCCATTCATTGTTCTACTTCTCGCAAGGTACAAATAATTTCCGTTAAAGTATTAACAATGGGGCTCGTAGTTCACTTAAACTTGAAGAACAAAAAATTGGCGAATGGTACTGTTTGGATGCTTTGCATATATGTTTCATAGAATATATAGAAGCAATATGTACAAAGATTTCAACCGTCTACCTGTTCCATTCATTGTTCTACTTGTCGAAAGTTACAAATAATTTCCGATAAAGGATTAACCATTGGGGCTCATTGTTCACTAAACTTGAAGAACAAAAAATTGTCGAATTGTACTGTTTGGATGCTTTGCATATATGTTTCGTAGATTATATAGAAGCAATATAGACAATGATTTCAACCGTCTACCTGATCCATTCATTGTTCTACTTGTCGAAATTTACAAATAAATTCCTTTAAAGGATTAACAATGGGGCTGGTAGTTCACTTAAACTTGAAGAACAAAAAAATGGCGAATTGTACTATTTGGATGCTTTGCATATATGTTTCTTAGACTATTTAGAAGCAATATATAGAAAGATTTCAACCGTCTACCTGTTCCATTCATTGTTCTACTTGTCGAAAATTACAAATAATTTCCGATAAAGGATTAACCATTGGGGCTCATTGTTCACTTAAACTTGAAGAACAAAAAATTGGCGAATTGTACTGTTTGGATGCTTTGCATATATGTTTCGTAGATTATATAGAAGCAATATATACAATGATTTCAACAGTCTACCTGATCCATTCATTGTTCTACTTGTAGAAAGTTACAAATAATTTCCATTTCATGATTATCAATGGGGCTCGTAGTTCACTTAAACTTGAAGATCAAATAATTGGCGAATTGTACTGTTTGGATGATTTGCATATATGTTTCTTAGACTTTATAGAAGCAATATGTACAAAGATTTCAACCGTCTACCTGCTCCATTCATTGTTCTACTTGTCGAAAGTTACAAATAATTTCCGTTAAGGCATTAACAATGGGGATCGTAGTTCACTTAAACTCGAAGAACAAAAAATTGGCGAATGGTACTGTTTGGATGCTTTGCATATATGTTTCTTAGACTATATAGAAGCAATATATACGTTGATTTCAACCGTCTACCTGTTCCATTCATTGTTCTACTTGTCGAAATTTACAAATAATTTCCTTTAAAGGATTAACAATGGGGCTCGTAGTTCACTTAAACTTGAAGAACAAAAAATTGGCGAATGGTACTGTTTGGATGCTTTGCATATATGTTTCTTAGACTATATAGACGCAATATATACAAAGATTTCAACCGTCTACCTGTTCCATTCATTGTTCTAATTGTCGGAAGTTACAAATAATTTCCGATAAAGGATTAACCATTGGGGCTCGTTGTTCACTTAAACTTGAAGAACAAAAAATTGGCGAATGGTACTGTTTGGATGCTTTGCATATATGTTTCTTAGACTATATAGAAGCAATATATACATTGATTTCAACCGTCTACCTGTTCCATTCACTGTTCTACTTGTCGAAATTTACAAATAATTTCGTTTAAATGATTAACAATAGGGCTCGTAGTTCACTTAAACTTGAACAACAAAAAATTGGCGAATGGTACTGTTTGGATGCTTTGCCTATATGTTTCTTAGACTATATAGACGCAATATATACAAAGATTTCAACCGTCTACCTGTTCCACTCATTGTTCTACTTGTCGAAAGTTACAAATAATTTCCGATAAAGGATTAACAATGGGGCTCGTCGTTCACTTAAACTTGAAGAACAAAAAATTGGCGAATGGTACTGTTTGGATGCTTTGCATATATGTTTCTTAGACTATATAGACGCAATATATACAAAGATTTCAACCGTCTACCTGTTCCATTCATTGTTCTACTTGTAGAAAGTTACAATTAATTTCCGTTAAAGGATTAACAATGGGGCTCGTAGTTCACTTAAACTTGAAGAACAAAAAATTGGCGAATTGTACTGTTTGGATGCTTTGCATATATGTTTCTTAGATTATATAGAAGCAATATATACAATGATTTCAACCGTCTACCTGTTCCATTCATTGTTCTACTTGTCGAAAGTAACAAATAATTTCCGTTAAAGTATTAACAATGGGGCTCGTAGTTCACTTAAACTTGAAGAACAATAAATTGGCGAATTGTACTGTTTGGATGTTTTGCATATATGTTTCTTAGACTATATAGAAGCAATATATACAAAGATTTCAACCGTCTACCTGTTCTATTCATTGTTCTACTTGTCGAAAGTTACAAATAATTTCCGATAAGGGATTAACAATGGGGCTCGTAGTTCACTTAAACCTGAAGAACAAAAAATTGGCGAATTGTACTGTTTGGATGCTTTGCATATATGTTTCTTAGACTATATAGAAGCAATATATACAAAGATTTCAACCGTCTACGTGTTCCAATCATTGTTCTACTTGTCGAAATTTACAAATAATTTCCTTTAAGGGCTTAACAATGGGGCTCGTTGTTCACTTAAACTTGAAGAACAATAAATTGGCGAATTGTACTGTTTGGATGCTTTGCATATATGTTTCTTAGACTATATAGAAGCAATATATACAAAGATTTCAACCGTCTACCTGTTCCATTCATTGTTCTACTTGTCGAAAGTTACAAATAATTTCCGATAAAGGATTAACCATTGGGGCTCATTGTTCACTAAACTTGAAGAACAAAAAATTGTCGAATTGTACTGTTTGGATGCTTTGCATATATGTTTCTTAGACTATATAGACGCAATATATACAAGGATTTCAACCGTCTACCTGTTCCATTCATTGTTCTACTTGTCGAAAGTTACAAATAATTACGGATAAAGGATTAACCATTGGTGCTCATTGTTCACTTAAACTTGAAGAAAAAAAATTGGCGAATTGTACTGTTTGGATGCTTTGCATATATGTTTCTTAGACTATATAGAAGCAATATATACAAAGATTTCAACCGTCTTCCTGTTCCATTCATTGTTCTACTTGTCGAAAGTTACAAATAATTTCCGATAAAGGATTAACAATGGGGCTCATTGTTCACTTAAACTTGAAGGACAAAAAATTGGCGAATGGTACTGTTTGGATGCTTTGCATATATGTTTCTTAGACTATATGGAAGCAATATATACAAAGATTTCAACCGTCTACGTGTTCCAATCATTGTTCTACTTGTAGAAAGTTACAATTAACTTCCTTTAAAGGATTAACAATGGGGCTCGTAGTTCACTTAAACTTGAAGAACAAAAAATTGGCGAATGGTACTGTTTGGATGCTTTGCATATATGTTTCTTAGACTATATAGATGCAATATATACAAAGATTTCAACCGTCCACCTGTTCCATTCATTGTTCTACTTGTCGAAAGTTACAAATAATTTCCTTTAAAGGATTAATAATGGGGCTCGTTGTTCACTTAAACTTGAAGAACAATAAATTGGCGAATTGTACTGTTTGGATGCTTTGCATATATGTTTCTTAGACTATATAGAAGCAATATATACAAAGATTTCAACCGTCTACCTGTTCCATTCACTGTTCTACTTGTCGAAAGTTACAATTAATTTCCGTTAAAGGATTAACAATGGGGCTCGTCGTTCACTTAAACTTGAAGAACAAAAAATTGGCGAATGGTACTGTTTGGATGCTTTGCATATATGTTTCTTAGACTATATAGAAGCAATATATACATTGATTTCAACCGGCTACCAGTTCCATTCATTGTTCTACTTCTCGCAAGGTACAAATAATTTCCGTTAAAGTATTAACAATGGGGCTCGTAGTTCACTTAAACTTGAAGAACAAAAAATTGGCGAATGGTACTGTTTGGATGCTTTGCATATATGTTTCATAGAATATATAGAAGCAATATGTACAAAGATTTCAACCGTCTACCTGTTCCATTCATTGTTCTACTTGTCGAAAGTTACAAATAATTTCCGATAAAGGATTAACCATTGGGGCTCATTGTTCACTAAACTTGAAGAACAAAAAATTGTCGAATTGTACTGTTTGGATGCTTTGCATATATGTTTCGTAGATTATATAGAAGCAATATAGACAATGATTTCAACCGTCTACCTGATCCATTCATTGTTCTACTTGTCGAAATTTACAAATAAATTCCTTTAAAGGATTAACAATGGGGCTGGTAGTTCACTTAAACTTGAAGAACAAAAAAATGGCGAATTGTACTATTTGGATGCTTTGCATATATGTTTCTTAGACTATTTAGAAGCAATATATAGAAAGATTTCAACCGTCTACCTGTTCCATTCATTGTTCTACTTGTCGAAAATTACAAATAATTTCCGATAAAGGATAAACCATTGGGGCTCATTGTTCACTTAAACTTGAAGAACAAAAAATTGGCGAATTGTACTGTTTGGATGCTTTGCATATATGTTTCGTAGATTATATAGAAGCAATATATACAATGATTTCAACAGTCTACCTGATCCATTCATTGTTCTACTTGTAGAAAGTTACAAATAATTTCCATTTCATGATTATCAATGGGGCTCGTAGTTCACTTAAACTTGAAGATCAAATAATTGGCGAATTGTACTGTTTGGATGATTTGCATATATGTTTCTTAGACTTTATAGAAGCAATATGTACAAAGATTTCAACCGTCTACCTGCTCCATTCATTGTTCTACTTGTCGAAAGTTACAAATAATTTCCGTTAAGGCATTAACAATGGGGATCGTAGTTCACTTAAACTTGAAGAACAAAAAATTGGCGAATGGTACTGTTTGGATGCTCTGCATATATGTTTCTTAGACTATATAGAAGGAATATATACAAAGATTTCAACCGTCTACCTGTTCCATTCATTGTTCTACTTGTCGAAAATTACAAATAATTTCCGATAAAGGATTAACCATTGGGGCTCATTGTTCACTTAAACTTGAAGAACAATAAATTGGCGAATTGTACTGATTGGATGCTTTGAATATATGTTTTTTAGACTATATAGAAGCAATATATACAAAGATTTCAACCGTCTACCTGTTCTATTCATTGTTCTACTTGTCGAAAGTTACAAATAATTTCCGATAAAGGATTAACAATGGGGCTCGTTGTTCACTTAAACTTGAAGAACAATAAATTGGCGAATGGTACTGTTTGGATGTTTTGCATATATGTTTCTTAGACTATATAGAAGCAATATGTACAATGATTTCAACCGTCTTCGTGTTCCAATCATTGTTCTACTTGTCGAAAATTACAAATAATTTCCTTTAAAGGATTAACAATGGGGCTCGTTGTTCACTTAAACTTGAAGAACAATAATTTGGCGAATTGTACTGTTTGGATGCTTTGCATATATGTTTCTTAGACTATATAGAAGCAATATATACAAAGATTTCAACCGTCTACCTGTTCCATTCATTGTTCTACTTGTCGAAAATTACAAATAATTTCCGATAAAGGATTAACCATTGGGGCTTATTGTTCACTTAAACTTGAAGAACAAAAAATTGGCGAATGGTACTGTTTGGATGCTTTTCGTACATGTTTCTTAGACTATATAGAAGCAATATATACAATTATTTCAACCGTCTGCCTGTTCCATTCATTGTTCTACTTGTCGAAAGTAACAAATAATTTCCGTTAAAGTATTAACAATGGGGCTAGTAGTTCACTTAAACTTGAAGAACAAAAAATTGGCGAACTGTACTGATTGGATGCTTTGAATATATGTTTTTTAGACTATATGGGAGCAATATATAAAATGATTTCAACAGTCTACCTGTCCCATTCATTGTTCTACTTGTCTAAATTTACAAATAATTTCCTTTAAAGGATTAACAATGGGGCTCGTTGTTCACTTAAACTTGAAGAACAATAAATTGGGGCATGGTACGGTTTGGATGCTTTGCGTACATGTTTCTTAGACTATATAGAAGCAATATATACAATGATTTCAACCGTCTACCTGTTCCATTCATTGTTCTACTTGTCGAAAGTAACAAATAATTTCCGTTAAAGTATTAACAATGGGGCTCGTAGTTCACTTAAACTTGAAGAACAATAAATTGGCGAATTGTACTGTTTGGATGTTTTGCATATATGTTTCTTAGACTATATAGAAGCAATATATACAAAGATTTCAACCGTCTAACTGTTCCATTCATTGTTCTACTTGTCGAAAGTTACAAATAATTTCCGATAAAGGATTAACCATTGGGGCTTATTGTTCACTTAAACTTGAAGAACAAAAAATTGGCGAATGGTACTGTTTGGATGCTTTTCGTACATGTTTCTTAGACTATATAGATGCAATATATACAAAGATTTCAACCGTCCACCTGTTCCATTCATTGTTCTACTTGTCGAAAGTTACAAATAATTTCCTTTAAAGGATTAACAATGGGGCTCGTTGTTCACTTAAACTTGAAGAACAATAAATTGGCGAATGTTACTGTTTAGATGCTTTGCATATATGTTTCTTTGACTATATAGAAGCAATATATACAAAGATTTCAACCGTCTACCTGTTCCATTCATTGTTCTACTTATCGAAAATTACAAATAATTTCCGATAAAGGATTAACCATTGGGGCTCATTTTTCACTTAAACTTGAAGAACAAAAAATTGGCGAATGGTACTGTTTGGATGTTTTGCATATATGTTTCTTAGAGTATATAGAAGCAATATGTACAATGATTTCAACCGTCTACGTGTTCCAATCATTGTTCTACTTGTCGAAATTTACAAATAATTTCCTTTAAAGGATTAACAATGGGGCTAGTTGTTCACTTAAACATGAAGAACAAAAAATACGCGGATTGTACTGTTTGGATCCTTTGCATATATGTTTCCTAGACTATATAGAAGCAATATATACACAGATTTCAGCCGTCTACCTTTTCCATTCATTGTTCTACTTGTCTAAATTTACAAATAATTTCCTTTAAAGGATTAACAATGGGGCTCGTTGTTCACTTAAACTTGAAGAACAATAAATTGGCGAATGTTACTGTTTAGATGCTTTGCATATAAGTTTCTTTGACTATATAGAAGCAATATATACAAAGATTTCAACCGTCTACCTGTTCCATTCATTGTTCTACTTGTCGAAAATTACAAATAATTTCCGATAAAGGATTAACCATTGGGGCTTATTGTTCACTTAAACTTGAAGAACAAAAAATTGGCGAATGGTACAGTTTGGATGCTTTTCGTACATGTTTCTTAGACTATATAGAAGCAATATATACAATTATTTCGACCGTCTGCCTGTTCCATTCATTGTTCTACTTGTCGAAAGTAACAAATAATTTCCGTTAAAGTATTAACAATGGGGCTAGTAGTTCACTTAAACTTGAAGAACAAAAAATTGGCGAATTGTACTGATTGGATGCTTTGAATATATGTTTTTTAGACTATATGGGAGCAATATATAAAATGATTTCAACAGTCTACCTGTCCCATTCATTGTTCTACTTGTCTAAATTTACAAATAATTTCCTTTAAAGGATTAACAATGGGGCTCGTTGTTCACTTAAACTTGAAGAACAATAAATTGGCGAATGTTACTGTTTAGATGCTTTGCATATATGTTTCTTAGACAATATAGAAGCAATATGTACAATGATTTCAACCGTCTTCGTGTTCCAATCATTGTTCTACTTGTCGAAAATTACAAATAATTTCCTTTAAAGGATTAACAATGGGGCTCGTTGTTCACTTAAACTTGAAGAACAATAAATTGGCGAATTGTACTGTTTGGATGCTTTGCATATATGTTTCTTAGACTATATAGAAGCAATATATACAAAGATTTCAACCGTCTACCTGTTCCATTTATTGTTCTACTTGTCGAAAATTACAAATAATTTCCGATAAAGGATTAACCATTGGGGCTTATTGTTCACTTAAACTTGAAGAACAAAAAATTGGCGAATGGTACTGTTTGGATGCTTTTCGTACATGTTTCTTAGACTATATAGAAGCAATATATACAATTATTTCAACCGTCTGCCTGTTCCATTCATTGTTCTACTTGTCGAAAGTAACAAATAATTTCCGTTAAAGTATTAACAATGGGGCTAGTAGTTCACTTAAACTTGAAGAACAAAAAATTGGCGAATTGTACTGATTGGATGCTTTGAATATATGTTTTTTAGACTATATGGGAGCAATATATAAAATGATTTCAACAGTCTACCTGTCCCATTCATTGTTCTACTTGTCTAAATTTACAAATAATTTCCTTTAAAGGATTAACAATGGGGCTCGTTGTTCACTTAAACTTGAAGAACAATAAATTGGCGAATGTTACTGTTTAGATGCTTTGCATATATGTTTCTTTGACTATATAGAAGCAATATATACAATGATTTCAACCGTCTACCTGTTCCATTCATTGTTCTACTTGTAGAAATTTACAATTAATTTCCGTTAAAGGATTAACAATGGGGCTCGTAGTTCACTTAAACTTGAAGAACAAAAAATTGGGGAATTGTACTGTTTGGATGCTTTGCATATGTGTTTCTTAGACTATATAGAAGCAATATATACAATGATTTCAACCGTCTACCTGTTCCATTCATTGTTTTACTTGTCGAAATTTACAAATAATTTCCTTTAAAGGATTAACAATGGGGCTAGTAGTTCACTTAAACTTGAAGAACAAAAAATTGGCGAATTGTACTGATTGGATGCTTTGCATATAAGTTTCTTAGACTATATAGAAGCAATTTATAGAAAGATTTCACCCGTCTACCTGTTCTATTCATTGTTCTACTTGTAGAAAGTTAGAAATAATTTCCGATAAAGGATTAACAATGGCGCTCATTGTTCACTTAAACTTGAAGAACAAAAAATTGGCGAATGGTACTGTTTGGATGTTTTGCATATATGTTTCTTAGAGTATATAGAAGCAATATGTACAATGATTTCAACCGTCTACGTGTTCCAATCATTGTTCTACTTGTCGAAATTTACAAATAATTTCCTTTAAAGGATTAACAATGGGGCTAGTTGTTCACTTAAACATGAAGAACAAAAAATACGCGGATTGTACTGTTTGGATCCTTTGCATATATGTTTCCTAGACTATATAGAAGCAATATATACACAGATTTCAGCCGTCTACCTTTTCCATTCATTGTTCTACTTGTCTAAATTTACAAATAATTTCCTTTAAAGGATTAACAATGGGGCTCGTTGTTCACTTAAACTTGAAGAACAATAAATTGGCGAATGTTACTGTTTAGATGCTTTGCATATATGTTTCTTTGACTATATAGAAGCAATATATACAAAGATTTCAACCGTCTACCTGTTCCATTCATTGTTCTACTTGTCGAAAATTACAAATAATTTCCGATAAAGGATTAACCATTGGGGCTTATTGTTCACTTAAACTTGAAGAACAAAAAATTGGCGAATGGTACAGTTTGGATGCTTTTCGTACATGTTTCTTAGACTATATAGAAGCAATATATACAATTATTTCGACCGTCTGCCTGTTCCATTCATTGTTCTACTTGTCGAAAGTAACAAATAATTTCCGTTAAAGTATTAACAATGGGGCTAGTAGTTCACTTAAACTTGAAGAACAAAAAATTGGCGAATTGTACTGATTGGATGCTTTGAATATATGTTTTTTAGACCATATGGGAGCAATATATAAAATGATTTCAACAGTCTACCTGTCCCATTCATTGTTCTACTTGTCTAAATTTACAAATAATTTCCTTTAAAGGATTAACAATGGGGCTCGTTGTTCACTTAAACTTGAAGAACAATAAATTGGCGAATGTTACTGTTTAGATGCTTTGCATATATGTTTCTTAGACTATATAGAAGCAATATGTACAATGATTTCAACCGTCTTCGTGTTCCAATCATTGTTCTACTTGTCGAAAATTACAAATAATTTCCTTTAAAGGATTAACAATGGGGCTCGTTGTTCACTTAAACTTGAAGAACAATAAATTGGCGAATTGTACTGTTTGGATGCTTTGCATATATGTTTCTTAGACTATATAGAAGCAATATATACAAAGATTTCAACCGTCTACCTGTTCCATTTATTGTTCTACTTGTCGAAAATTACAAATAATTTCCGATAAAGGATTAACCATTGGGGCTTATTGTTCACTTAAACTTGAAGAACAAAAAATTGGCGAATGGTACTGTTTGGATGCTTTTCGTACATGTTTCTTAGACTATATAGAAGCAATATATACAATTATTTCAACCGTCTGCCTGTTCCATTCATTGTTCTACTTGTCGAAAGTAACAAATAATTTCCGTTAAAGTATTAACAATGGGGCTAGTAGTTCACTTAAACTTTAAGAACAAAAAATTGGCGAATTGTACTGATTGGATGCTTTGAATATATGTTTTTTAGACTATATGGGAGCAATATATAAAATGATTTCAACAGTCTACCTGTCCCATTCATTGTTCTACTTGTCTAAATTTACAAATAATTTCCTTTAAAGGATTAACAATGGGGCTCGTTGTTCACTTAAACTTGAAGAACAATAAATTGGCGAATGTTACTGTTTAGATGCTTTGCATATATGTTTCTTTGACTATATAGAAGCAATATATACAATGATTTCAACCGTCTACCTGTTCCATTCATTGTTCTACTTGTAGAAATTTACAATTAATTTCCGTTAAAGGATTAACAATGGGGCTCGTAGTTCACTTAAACTTGAAGAACAAAAAATTGGGGAATTGTACTGTTTGGATGCTTTGCATATGTGTTTCTTAGACTATATAGAAGCAATATATACAATGATTTCAACCGTCTACCTGTTCCATTCATTGTTTTACTTGTCGAAATTTACAAATAATTTCCTTTAAAGGATTAACAATGGGGCTAGTAGTTCACTTAAACTTGAAGAACAAAAAATTGGCGAATTGTACTGATTGGATGCTTTGCATATAAGTTTCTTAGACTATATAGAAGCAATTTATAGAAAGATTTCACCCGTATACCTGTTCTATTCATTGTTCTACTTGTAGAAAGTTAGAAATAATTTCCGATAAAGGATTAACAATGGCGCTCATTGTTCACTTAAACTTGAAGAACAAAAAAATTGGCGAATGGGACTGTTTGGATGCTTTGGATATATGTTTTTTAGACTATATAGAAGCAATATATAAAATGATTTCAACAGTCTACCTGTCCCATTCATTGTTCTACTTGTCTAAATTTACAAATAATTTCCTTTAAAGGAATAACAATGGGGCTCGTAGTTCACTTAAACTTGAAGAACAAAAAATTGGCAAATTGTACTGTTTGGATGCTTTGCATATATGTTTCTTTGACTATATAGAAGCAATATATACAATGATTTCAACCGTCTACGTGTTCCAATCATTGTTCTACTTGTCGAAATTTACAAATAAATTCCTTTAAAGGATTAACAATGGGGCTCGTTGTTCATTTAAACTTGAAGAACAATAAATTGGCAAATTGTACTGTTCGTATGCATTGCATATATGTTTCTTAGACTATATAGAAGCAATAAATACAATGATTTCAACCGTCTACCTGTTCCATTCATTGTTCTACATGTCGAAATATACAAATAATTTCCTTTAAAGGATTAGCAATGGGGCCCGTCGTTCACTTAAACTTGAAGAACAAAAAATTGGCGAATGGTACTGTTTGGATGCTTTGCATATATGTTTCATAGACTATATAGAAGCAATATATACAAAGATTTCAACCGTCTACGTGTTCCAATCATTGTTCTACTTGTCGAAATTTACAAATAATTTCCTTTAAGGGATTAACAATGGGGCTCGTTGTTCACTTAAACTTGAAGAACAATAAATTGGCGAATTGTACTGTTTGGATGCTTTGCATATATGTTTCTTAGACTATATAGAAGCAATATATACAAAGATTTCAACCGTCTACCTGTTCCATTCATTGTTCTACTTGTCGAAAATTACAAATAATTTCCGATAAAGGATTAACCATTGGGGCTTATTGTTCACTTAAACTTGAAGAACAAAAAATTGGCGAATGGTACTGTTTGGATGCTTTTCGTACATGTTTCTTAGACTATATAGAAGCAATATATACAATTATTTCAACCGTCTGCCTGTTCCATTCATTGTTCTACTTGTCGAAAGTAACAAATAATTTCCGTTAAAGTATTAACAATGGGGCTAGTAGTTCACTTAAACTTGAAGAACAAAAAATTGGCGAATTGTACTGATTGGATGCTTTGCATATAAGTTTCTTAGACTATATAGAAGCAATTTATAGAAAGATTTCACCCGTCTACCTGTCCAATTCATTGTTCTACTTGTAGAAAGTTAGAAATAATTTCCGATAAAGGATTAACAATGGGGCTAGTAGTTCACTTAAACTTGAAGAACAAAAAATTGGCGAATTGTACTGATTGGATGGTTTGCATATAAGTTTCTTAGACTATATAGAAGCAATTTATAGAAAGATTTCACCCGTATACCTGTTCTATTCATTGTTCTACTTGTAGAAAGTTAGAAATAATTTCCGATAAAGGATTAACAATGGCGCTCATTGTTCACTTAAACTTGAAGAACAAAAAAATTGGCGAATGGGACTGTTTGGATGCTTTGGATATATGTTTTTTAGACTATATAGAAGCAATATATAAAATGATTTCAACAGTCTACCTGTCCCATTCATTGTTCTACTTGTCTAAATTTACAAATAATTTCCTTTAAAGGAATAACAATGGGGCTCGTAGTTCACTTAAACTTGAAGAACAAAAAATTGGCAAATTGTACTGTTTGGATGCTTTGCATATATGTTTCTTTGACTATATAGAAGCAATATATACAATGATTTCAACCGTCTACGTGTTCCAATCATTGTTCTACTTGTCGAAATTTACAAATAAATTCCTTTAAAGGATTAACAATGGGGCTCGTTGTTCATTTAAACTTGAAGAACAATAAATTGGCAAATTGTACTGTTCGTATGCATTGCATATATGTTTCTTAGACTATATAGAAGCAATAAATACAATGATTTCAACCGTCTACCTGTTCCATTCATTGTTCTACATGTCGAAATATACAAATAATTTCCTTTAAAGGATTAACAATGGGGCCCGTAGTTCACTTAAACTTGAAGAACATAAAATTGGCGAATGGTACTGTTTGGATGCTTTGCATATATGTTTCTTAGACTATATAGAAGCAATATATACAAAGATTTCAACCGTCTACCTGTTCCATTCATTGTTCTACTTGTCGAAAATTACAAATAATTTCCGATAAAGGAATAACCATTTGGGCTTATTGTTCACTTAAACTTGAAGAACAAAAAATTGGCGAATGGTACTGTTTGGATGCTTTGCGTACATGTTTCTTAGACTATATAGAAGCAATATATACAATGATTTCAACCGTCTACCTGTTCCATTCATTGTTCTATTTGTCGAAAGTAACAAATAATTTCCGTTAAAGTATTAACAATGGGGCTCGTAGTTCACTTAAACGTGAAGAACAATAAATTGGCGAATTGTACTGTATGGATGATTTGCGTACATGTTTCTTAGACTATATAGAAGCAATATATACAATGATTTCAACCGTCTACCTGTTCCATTCATTGTTCTACTTGTCGAAAGTAACAAATAATTTCCGTTAAAGTATTAACAATGGGGCTCGTAGTTCACTTAAACTTGAAGAACAAAAAATTGGCGAATTCTACTGTTTGGATGCTTTGCATATATGTTTTTTAGACTATATGGAAGCAATACATTCAAAGATTTCAACTGTCTACGTGTTCCAATCATTGTTCTACTTGTCGAAATTTACAAATAAATTACTTTAAAGGATTAACAATGGGGCTCGTTGTTCACTTAAACTTGAAGAACAATAAATTGGCGAATGTTACTGTTTAGATGCTTTGCATACAGGTTTCTTAGACTATATAGAAGCAATATATACAAAGATTACAACCGTCTACCTGTTCCATTCATTGTTCTACTTGTCGAAAATTACAAATAATTTCCGATACAGGATTAACCATTGGGGCTCATTGTTCACTTAAACTTGAAGAACAAAAAATTGGCGAATGGTACTGTTTGGATGCTTTGCGTACATGTTTCTTAGACTATATAGAAGCAATATATACAATGATTTCAACCGTCTACCTGTTCCATTCATTGTTCTACTTGTCGAAATTTACAAATAATTTCCTTTAAAGGATTAACAATGGGGCTCATTGTTCACTTAAACTTGAAGAACAAAAAATTGGCGAATTGTACTGTTTGGATGCTTTGCATATATGTTTCTTAGACTATATAGAAGCAATATATACAAAGATTTCAACCGTCTAACTGTTCCATTCATTGTTCTACTTGTCGAAAATTACAAATAATTTCCGATAAAGGATTAACCATTGGGGCTTATTGTTCACTTAAACTTGAAGAACAAAAAATTGGCGAATGGTACTGTTTGGATGCTTTGCGTACATGTTTCTTAGACTATATAGAAGCAATATATACAATGATTTCAACCGTCTACCTGTTCCATTCATTGTTCTACTTGTCGAAAATTACAAATAATTTCCGATAAAGGATTAACCATTGGGGCTTATTGTTCACTTAAACTTGAAGAACAAAAAATTGGCGAATGGTACTGTTTGGATGCTTTTCGTACATGTTTCTTAGACTATATAGAAGCAATATATACAATTATTTCAACCGTCTGCCTGTTCCATTCATTGTTCTACTTGTCGAAAGTAACAAATAATTTCCGTTAAAGTATTAACAATGGGGCTAGTAGTTCACTTAAACTTGAAGAACAAAAAATTGGCGAATTGTACTGATTGGATGCTTTGCATATAAGTTTCTTAGACTATATAGAAGCAATTTATAGAAAGATTTCACCCGTCTACCTGTCCAATTCATTGTTCTACTTGTAGAAAGTTAGAAATAATTTCCGATAAAGGATTAACAATGGGGCTAGTAGTTCACTTAAACTTGAAGAACAAAAAATTGGCGAATTGTACTGATTGGATGGTTTGCATATAAGTTTCTTAGACTATATAGAAGCAATTTATAGAAAGATTTCACCCGTATACCTGTTCTATTCATTGTTCTACTTGTAGAAAGTTAGAAATAATTTCCGATAAAGGATTAACAATGGCGCTCATTGTTCACTTAAACTTGAAGAACAAAAAAATTGGCGAATGGGACTGTTTGGATGCTTTGGATATATGTTTTTTAGACTATATAGAAGCAATATATAAAATGATTTCAACAGTCTACCTGTCCCATTCATTGTTCTACTTGTCTAAATTTACAAATAATTTCCTTTAAAGGAATAACAATGGGGCTCGTAGTTCACTTAAACTTGAAGAACAAAAAATTGGCAAATTGTACTGTTTGGATGCTTTGCATATATGTTTCTTTGACTATATAGAAGCAATATATACAATGATTTCAACCGTCTACGTGTTCCAATCATTGTTCTACTTGTCGAAATTTACAAATAAATTCCTTTAAAGGATTAACAATGGGGCTCGTTGTTCATTTAAACTTGAAGAACAATAAATTGGCAAATTGTACTGTTCGTATGCATTGCATATATGTTTCTTAGACTATATAGAAGCAATAAATACAATGATTTCAACCGTCTACCTGTTCCATTCATTGTTCTACATGTCGAAATATACAAATAATTTCCTTTAAAGGATTAACAATGGGGCCCGTAGTTCACTTAAACTTGAAGAACATAAAATTGGCGAATGGTACTGTTTGGATGCTTTGCATATATGTTTCTTAGACTATATAGAAGCAATATATACAAAGATTTCAACCGTCTACCTGTTCCATTCATTGTTCTACTTGTCGAAAATTACAAATAATTTCCGATAAAGGAATAACCATTTGGGCTTATTGTTCACTTAAACTTGAAGAACAAAAAATTGGCGAATGGTACTGTTTGGATGCTTTGCGTACATGTTTCTTAGACTATATAGAAGCAATATATACAATGATTTCAACCGTCTACCTGTTCCATTCATTGTTCTATTTGTCGAAAGTAACAAATAATTTCCGTTAAAGTATTAACAATGGGGCTCGTAGTTCACTTAAACGTGAAGAACAATAAATTGGCGAATTGTACTGTATGGATGATTTGCGTACATGTTTCTTAGACTATATAGAAGCAATATATACAATGATTTCAACCGTCTACCTGTTCCATTCATTGTTCTACTTGTCGAAAGTAACAAATAATTTCCGTTAAAGTATTAACAATGGGGCTCGTAGTTCACTTAAACTTGAAGAACAAAAAATTGGCGAATTCTACTGTTTGGATGCTTTGCATATATGTTTTTTAGACTATATGGAAGCAATACATTCAAAGATTTCAACTGTCTACGTGTTCCAATCATTGTTCTACTTGTCGAAATTTACAAATAAATTACTTTAAAGGATTAACAATGGGGCTCGTTGTTCACTTAAACTTGAAGAACAATAAATTGGCGAATGTTACTGTTTAGATGCTTTGCATACAGGTTTCTTAGACTATATAGAAGCAATATATACAAAGATTACAACCGTCTACCTGTTCCATTCATTGTTCTACTTGTCGAAAATTACAAATAATTTCCGATACAGGATTAACCATTGGGGCTCATTGTTCACTTAAACTTGAAGAACAAAAAATTGGCGAATGGTACTGTTTGGATGCTTTGCGTACATGTTTCTTAGACTATATAGAAGCAATATATACAATGATTTCAACCGTCTACCTGTTCCATTCATTGTTCTACTTGTCGAAATTTACAAATAATTTCCTTTAAAGGATTAACAATGGGGCTCATTGTTCACTTAAACTTGAAGAACAAAAAATTGGCGAATTGTACTGTTTGGATGCTTTGCATATATGTTTCTTAGACTATATAGAAGCAATATATACAAAGATTTCAACCGTCTAACTGTTCCATTCATTGTTCTACTTGTCGAAAATTACAAATAATTTCCGATAAAGGATTAACCATTGGGGCTTATTGTTCACTTAAACTTGAAGAACAAAAAATTGGCGAATGGTACTGTTTGGATGCTTTGCGTATATGTTTCTTAAACTATATAGAAGCAATATATACAAAGATTTCAACCGTCTACCTGTTCCATTCATTGTTCTACTTGTAGAAAGTTACAATTAATTTCCGTTAAAGGATTAACAATGGGGCTCGTAGTTCACTTAAACTTGAAGAACAAAAAATTGGCGAATTGTACTGTTTGGATGCTTTGCATATATGTTTCTTAGATTATATAGAAGCAATATATACAAAGATTTCAACCGTCTACCTGTTCCATTCATTGTTCACCTAGTCGAAATTTACAAATAACTTCCTTTAAAGGATTAACAATGGGGCTCGTTGTTCACTTAAAGTTGAAGAACAAAAAATTGGCGAATTGTACTGTTTGGATGCTTCGCATATATGTTTCTTAGACTATATAGACGCAATATATACAAAGATTTCAACCGTCTACCTGTTCCATTCATTGTTCTACTTGTCGAAAGTTACAAATAATTTCCGTTAAGCGATTAACAATGGGGATCGTAGTTTACTTAAATTGAAGAACAAAAAATTGGCGAATGGTACTGTTTGGATGCTTTGCATATATGTTTCTTAGACTATACGGAAGCAATATATACAAATATTTCAACCGTCTACCTGTTCCATTCATTGTTCTACTTGTCGAAAGTTACAAATAATTTCCGATAAAGGATTAACCATTGGGGCTCATTGTTCACTTAACCTTGAAGAACAAAAAATTGGCGAATGGTACTGTTTGGATGCTTTGCGTATATGTTTCTTAGACTATATAGAAGCAATATATACAAAGATTTCAACCGTCTACGTGTTCCAATCATTGTCCTACTTGTAGAAAGTTACAATTAATTTCCGTTAAAGGATTAACAATGGGGCTCGTAGTTCACTTAAACTTGAGGAACAAAAAATTGGCGAATTGTACTGTTTGGATGCATTGCATATATGTTTCTTAGACTATATAGACACAATATATACAAAGATTTCAACCGTCTGCCTGTTCCATTAATTGTTCTACTTGTAGAAAGTTACAATTAATTTCCGTTAAAGGATTAACAATGGGGCTCGTAGTTCACTTAAACTTGAAGAACAAAAAATTGGCGAATTGTACTGTTTGGATGCTTTGCATATATGTTTCTTAGTTTATATAGAAGCAATATATACAAAGATTTCAACCGTCTACCTGTTCCATTCATTGTTCTACTTGTCGAAATTTACAAATAATTTCCTTTAAAGGATTAACAATGGGGCTCGTGTTCACTTAAACTTGAAGAACAAAAAATTGGCGAATGGTACTGTTTGGATGCTTTGCATATATGTTTCTTAGACTATATAGACGCAATATATACAAAGATTTCAACCGTCTACCTGTTCCATTCATTGTTCTACTTGTAGAAAGTTACAATTAATTTCCTTTAAAGGATTAACAAAGGGGCTCGTGTTCACTTAAACTTGAAGAACAAAAAATTGGCGAATGGTACCGTTTGGATGCTTTGCATATATGTTTGTTAGACTATATAGACGCAATATATACAAAGATTTCAACCGTCTACCTGTTCCATTCATTGTTCTACTTGTAGAAAGTTACAATTAATTTCCGTTAAAGGATTAACAATGGGGCTCGTAGTTCACTTAAACTTGAAGAACAAAAAATTGGCGAATTGTACTGTTTGGATGCATTGCATATATGTTTCTTAGACTATATAGACACAATATATACAAAGATTTCAACCGTCTGCCTGTTCCATTAATTGTTCTACTTGTAGAAAGTTACAATTAATTTCCGTTAAAGGATTAACAATGGGGCTCGTAGTTCACTTAAACTTGAAGAACAAAAAATTGGCGAATTGTACTGTTTGGATGCTTTGCATATATGTTTCTTAGTTTATATAGAAGCAATATATACAATGATTTCAACCGTCTACCTGTTCCATTCATTGTTCTACTTGTCGAAATTTACAAATAATTTCCTTTAAAGGATTAACAATGGGGCTCGTGTTCACTTAAACTTGAAGAACAAAAAATTGGCGAATGGTACTGTTTGGATGCTTTGCATATATGTTTCTTAGACTATATAGACGCAATATATACAAAGATTTCAACCGTCTACCTGTTCCATTCATTGTTCTACTTGTAGAAAGTTACAATTAATTTCCTTTAAAGGATTAACAAAGGGGCTCGTGTTCACTTAAACTTGAAGAACAAAAAATTGGCGAATGGTACCGTTTGGATGCTTTGCATATATGTTTGTTAGACTATATAGACGCAATATATACAAAGATTTCAACCGTCTACCTGTTCCATTCATTGTTCTACTTGTAGAAAGTTACAATTAATTTCCGTTAAAGGATTAACAATGGGGCTCGTAGTTCACTTAAACTTGAAGAACAAAAAATTGGCGAATTGTACTGTTTGGATGCTTTGCATATATGTTTCTTAGATTATATAGAAGCAATATATACAAAGATTTCAACCGTCTACCTGTTCCATTCATTGTTCACCTTGTCGAAATTTACAAATAACTTCCTTTAAAGGATTAACAATGGGGCTCGTTGTTCACTTAAAGTTGAAGAACAAAAAATTGGCGAATTGTACTGTTTGGATGCTTTGCATATATGTTTCTTAGACTATATAGACGCAATATATACAAAGATTTCAACCGTCTACCTGTTCCATTCATTGTTCTACTTGTAGAAAGTTACAATTAATTTCCGTTAAAGGATTAACAATGGGGCTCGTAGTTCACTTAAACTTGAAGAACAAAAAATTGGCGAATTGTACTGTTTGGATGCTTTGCATATATGTTTCTTAGATTATATAGAAGCAATATATACAAAGATTTCAACCGTCTACCTGTTCCATTCATTGTTCTCCTTGTCGAAATTTACAAATAACTTCCTTTAAAGGATTAACAATGGGGCTCGTTGTTCACTTAAACTTGAAGAACAAAAAATTGGCTAATTGTACTGTTTGGATGCTTTGCATATATGTTTCTTAGACTATTTAGAAGCAATATATAGATAGATTTCACCCGTCTACCTGTACTATTCATTGTTCTACTTGTAGAAAGTTAGAAATAATTTCCATTTCATGATTATCAATGGGGCTTGCTGTTCACTTAAACTTGAAGAACAAAAAATTGGCCAATGGTACTGTTTGGATGCTTTGCATATATGTTTCGTAGACTATATAGAAGCAATATATACAAAGATTTCAACCGTCTACCTGTTCCATTCATTGTTCCACTTGTCGAAAATTACAAGTAATTTCCGATAAAGGATTATCCATTGGGGCTCATTGTTCACTTAAACTTGAAGTACAAAAAATTGGCGAATGGTACTGTTTGGATGCTTTGCGTACATGTTTCTTAGACTATATGGAAGCAATATATACAAAGATTTCAACCGTCTACGTGTTCCAATCGTTGTTCTACTTGTAGAAAGTTACAATTAATTTCCGTTAAAGGATTAACAATGGGGCTCGTAGTTCACTTAAACTTGAAGAACAAAAAATTGGCGATTGTTACTGTTTAGATGCTTTGCATATATGTTTCGTAGACTATATAGAAGCAATATATACAAAGATTTCAACCGTCTACCTGTTCCATTCATTGTTCTACTTGTAGAAAGTTACAATTAATTTCCTTTAAAGGATTAACAAAGGGGCTCGTGTTCACTTAAACTTGAAGAACAAAAAATTGGCGAATGGTACCGTTTGGTTGCTTTGCATATATGTTTGTTAGACTATATAGACGCAATATATACAAAGATTTCAACCGTCTACCTGTTCCATTCATTGTTCTACTTGTAGAAAGTTACAATTAATTTCCGTTAAAGGATTAACAATGGGGCTCGTAGTTCACTTAAACTTGAAGAACAAAAAATTGGCGAATTGTACTGTTTGGATGCTTTGCATATATGTTTCTTAGATTATATAGAAGCAATATATACAAAGATTTCAACCGTCTACCTGTTCCATTCATTGTTCACCTTGTCGAAATTTACAAATAACTTCCTTTAAAGGATTAACAATGGGGCTCGTTGTTCACTTAAAGTTGAAGAACAAAAAATTGGCGAATTGTACTGTTTGGATGCTTCGCATATATGTTTCTTAGACTATATAGACGCAATATATACAAAGATTTCAACCGTCTACCTGTTCCATTCATTGTTCTACTTGTAGAAAGTTACAATTAATTTCCGTTAAAGGATTAACAATGGGGCTCGTAGTTCACTTAAACTTGAAGAACAAAAAATTGGCGAATTGTACTGTTTGGATGCTTTGCATATATGTTTCTTAGATTATATAGAAGCAATATATACAAAGATTTCAACCGTCTACCTGTTCCATTCATTGTTCTCCTTGTCGAAATTTACAAATAACTTCCTTTAAAGGATTAACAATGGGGCTCGTTGTTCACTTAAACTTGAAGAACAAAAAATTGGCTAATTGTACTGTTTGGATGCTTTGCATATATGTTTCTTAGACTATTTAGAAGCAATATATAGAAAGATTTCACCCGTCTACCTGTACTATTCATTGTTCTACTTGTAGAAAGTTAGAAATAATTTCCATTTCATGATTATCAATGGGGCTTGCTGTTCACTTAAACTTGAAGAACAAAAAATTGGCCAATGGTACTGTTTGGATGCTTTGCATATATGTTTCGTAGACTATATAGAAGCAATATATACAAAGATTTCAACCGTCTACCTGTTCCATTCATTGTTCCACTTGTCGAAAATTACAAGTAATTTCCGATAAAGGATTATCCATTGGGGCTCATTGTTCACTTAAACTTGAAGTACAAAAAATTGGCGAATGGTACTGTTTGGATGCTTTGCGTACATGTTTCTTAGACTATATGGAAGCAATATATACAAAGATTTCAACCGTCTACGTGTTCCAATCGTTGTTCTACTTGTAGAAAGTTACAATTAATTTCCGTTAAAGGATTAACAATGGGGCTCGTAGTTCACTTAAACTTGAAGAACAAAAAATTGGCGATTGTTACTGTTTAGATGCTTTGCATATATGTTTCGTAGACTATATAGAAGCAATATATACAAAGATTTCAACCGTCTACCTGTTCCATTCATTGTTCTACTTGTCGAAATTTACAAGTAATTTCCGATAAAGGATTAACCATTGGGGCTCATTGTTCACTTAAACTTGAAGAACAAAAAATTGGCGAATGGTACTGTTTGGATGCTTTGCGTATATGTTTCTTAGACTATATAGAAGCAATATATACAAAGATTTCAACCGTCTACGTGTTCCAATCATTGTCCTACTTGTAGAAAGTTACAATTAATTTCCGTTAAAGGATTAACAATGGGGCTCGTAGTTCACTTAAACTTGAGGAACAAAAAATTGGCGAATTATACTGTTTGGATGCATTGCATATATGTTTCTTAGATTATATAGAAGCAATATATACAAAGATTTCAACCGTCTACCTGTTCCATTCATTGTTCTCCTTGTCGAAATTTACAAATAACTTCCTTTAAAGGATTAACAATGGGGCTCGTTGTTCACTTAAACTTGAAGAACAAAAAATTGGCGAATGGTACTGTCTGGATGCTTTGCATATATGTTTCTTAGACTATATAGAAGCAATATATACAATGATTTCAACATTCTACCTGTTCCATTCATTGTTCTACTTGTCGAAATTTACAAATAATTTCCTTTAAAGGATTAACAATGGGGCTCGAAGTTCACTTAAACTTGAAGAAAAAAAAAGTGGCGAATGGTACTGTTTGGAAGCTTTGCGCACATATTTCTTAGACTATATGGAAGCAATATATACAAAGATTTCAACCGTCTACGTGTTCCAATCATTGTTCTACTTGTCGAAATTTACAAATAATTTCCTTTAAAGGATTAACCATTGGGGCTCATTGTTCACTTAAACTTGAAGAACAAGAAATTGGCGAATGGTACTGTCTGGATGCTCTGCATACGTGTTTCTTAGACTATATAGAAGCAATATATACAATGATTTCAACAGTCTACCTGTTCCATTCATTGTTCTACTTTTCGAAAATTACAAATAATTTCCTTTAAAGGATTAACAATGGGGCTCGTTGTTCACTTAAACTTGAAGAACAAAAAATTGGCGAATGGTACTGTCTGGATGCTCTGCATATATGTTTCTTAGACTATATAGAAGCAATATATACAATGATTTCAACAGTCTACCTGTTCCATTCATTGTTCTACTTGTCGAAATTTACAAATAATTTCCTTTAAAGGATTAACAATGGGGCTCGATGTTCACTTAAACTTGAAGAACAAAAAATTGGCGAATGGTACTGTTTGGATGCTTTGCATATATGTTTCTTAGACTATATGGAAGCAATATATACAAAGATTTCAACCGTCTACGTGTTCCAATCATTGTTCTACTTGTCGAAATTTACAAATAATTTCCTTTAAAGGATTAACAATGGGGCTCGTTGTTCACTTAAACTTGAAGAACAATAAATTGGCGAATTGTACTGTTTGGATGCTTTGCATATATGTTTCTTAGACTATATAGAAGCAATATATACAAAGATTTCAACCGTCTACCTGTTCCATCCATTGTTCTACTTGTCGAAAGTTACAAATAATTTCCGATAAAGGATTATCAATGGGGCTCGCTGTTCACTTAAACTTGAAGAACAAAAAATTGGCGAATGGTACTGTTTGGATGCTTTGCATATATGTTTCTTAGACTATGCGGAAGCAATATATACAAATATTTCAACCGTCTACCTGTTCCATTCATTGTTCTACTTGTCGAAAGTTACAAATAATTTCCGATAAAGGATTAACCATTGGGGCTCATTGTTCACTTAACCTTGAAGAACAAAAAATTGGCGAATTGTACTGTTTGGATGCTTTGCATATATGTTTCTTAGACTATATAGAAGCAATATATAAAAAGATTTCAACCGTCTACCTGTTCCATTCATTGTTCTACTTGTCGAAAGTTACAAATAATTTCCGATAAAGGATTAACCATTGGGGCTCATTGTTCACTTAAACTTGAAGAACAAAAAATTGGCGAATGGTACTGTTTGGATGCTTTGCATATATGTTTCTTAGACTCTATAGAAGCAATATATACATTGATTTCAACCGTCTACCTGTTCCATTCATTGTTCTACTTGTCGAAAGTTACAAATAATTTCCGTTAAGGGATTAACAATGGGGATCGTAGTTTACTTAAATTGAAGAACAAAAAATTGGCGAATGGTACTGTTTGGATGCTTTGCATATATGTTTCTTAGACTATACGGAAGCAATATATACAAAGTTTTCAACCGTCTACCTGTTCCATTCATTGTTCTACTTGTCGAAAGTTACAAATAATTTCCGATAAAGGATTAACAATGGGGCTCATTTTTCACTTAACCTTGAAGAACAAAAAATTGGCGAATTGTACTGTTTGGATGCTTTGCATATATGTTTCTTAGACTATTTAGAAGCAATATATACAATGATTTCAACAGTCTACCTGTTCCATTCATTGTTCTACTTGTCGAAATTTACAAATAATTTCCTTTAAAGGATTAACAATGGGGCACGTAGTTCACTTAAACTTGAGGAACAAAAAATTGGCGAATGGTACTGTTTGGATGCTTTGCATATATGTTTCTTAGACTATATAGAAGCAATATATACAAAGATTTCAACCATCTACCTGTTCCATTCATTGTTCTACTTGTCGAAAGTTACTAATAATTTCCGATAACGGATTAACCATTGGGGCTCATTGTTCACTTAAACTTGAAGAACAAAAAATTGGCGAATTGTACTGTTTGGATGCTTTGCGTACATCTTTCTTAGACTATATGGAAGCAATATATACAAAGATTTCAACCGTCTACGTGTTCCAATCATTGTTCTACTTGTCGAAATTTACAAATAATTTCCATTAAAGGATTAACATTGGGGCTCGTTGTTCACTTAAACTTGAAGAACAAAAAAGTGGCGTATGGTACTGTTTGGATGCTTTGCATATATGTTTCTTAGACTATAAAGAAGTATTATATACATTGATTTCAACCGTCTACCTGTTCCATTCATTGTTCTACTTGTCGCAAGTTACAAATAATTTCCGTTAAAGTATTAACAATGGGGCTCGTAGTTCACTTAAACTTGAAGATCAAATAATTGGCGAATTGTACTGTTTGGATGATTTGCATATATGTTTCTTAGACTATATAGAAGCAATATATACAAAGATTCCAACCGTCTACCTGTTCCATTCATTGTTCTACTTGTCGAAAGTTACAAATAATTTCCGTTAAGGGATTAACCGTTGGGGCTCATTGTTCACTTACACTTGAAGAACAAAAAATTGGCGAATTGTACTGTTTGTATGCTTTGCATATATGTTTCTTATACTATAAAGAAGCAATATATACAAAGATTTCAACGGTCTACCTGTTCCATTCACTGTTCTACTTGTCGAAAGTTACAAATAATTTCCGTTAAGGGATTAACAATGGGGATCGTAGTTCACTTAAACTTGAAGAACAAAAAATTGGCGAATTGTACTGTTTGGATGCTTTGCGTTATTGTTTCTTAGACTATATGGAAGCAATATATACAAAGATTTCAACCGTCCACGTGTTCCAATCATTGTTCTACTTGTCGAAATTTACAAATAATTTCCTTTAAAGGATTAACAATGGGGCTCGTTGTTCACTTAAACTTGAAGAACAAAAAAGTGGCGAATGGTACTGTTTGGATGCTTTGCATATATGTTTCTTAGACTATAAAGAAGCAATATATACATTGATTTCAACCGTCTACCTGATCCATTCATTGTTCTACTTGTCGCAAGTTACAAATAATTTCCGTTAAAGTATTAACAATGGGGCTCGTAGTTCACTTAAACTTGAAGTTCAAATAATTGGCGAATTGTACTGTTTGGATGATTTGCAAATATGTTTCTTAGACTATATAGAAACAATATATACAAAGATTTCAACAGTCTACCTGTTCCATTCATTGTTCTACTTGTCGAAAGTTACAAATAATTTCCGTTAAGGGATTAACAATGGGGATCGTAGTTTACTTAAACTTGAAGAACAAGAAATTGGCGAATTGTACTGTTTGGATGATTTGCATATATGTTTCTTAGACTATATAGAAGCAATATAAACAATGATTTCAACCGTCTACCTATTCCATTCATTGTTCTACTTGCCGAAATTTACAAATAATTTCCTTTAAAGGATTAACAATGGGGCTCGTTGTTCACTTAAACTTGAAGAACAATAAATTGGCGAATTGTACTGTTTGGATGCTTTGCATATATATTTCTTAGACTATATAGAAGCAATATATACAAAGATTTCAACCGTCTACCTGTTCCATTCACTGTTCTACTTGTCGAAAGTTACAATTAATTTACGTTAAAGGATTAACAATGGGGCTCGTCGTTCACTTAAACTTGAAGAACAAAAAATTGGCGAATGGTACTGTTTGGATGCTTTGCATATATGTTTCTTAGACTATATAGAAGCAATATATGCATTGATTTCAACCGGCTACCAGTTCCATTCATTGTTCTACTTCTCGCAAGGTACAAATAATTTCCGTTAAAGTATTAACAATGGGGCTCGTAGTTCACTTAAACTTGAAGAACAAAAAATTGGCGAATGGTACTGTTTGGATGCTTTGCATATATGTTTCATAGAATATATAGAAGCAATATATACAAAGATTTCAACCGTCTACCTGTTCCATTCATTGTTCTACTTGTCGAAAGTTACAAATAATTTCCGATAAAGGATTAACAATGGGGCTCATTGTTCACTTAAACTTGAAGGACAAAAAATTGGCGAATGGTACTGTTTGGATGCTTTGCATATATGTTTCTTAGACTATATAGATGCAATATATACAAAGATTTCAACCGTCCACCTGTTCCATTCATTGTTCTACTTGTCGAAAGTTACAAATAATTTCCTTTAAAGGATTAACAATGGGGCTCGTTGTTCACTTAAACTTGAAGAACAATAAATTGGCGAATTGTACTGTTTGGATGCTTTGCATATATGTTTCTTAGACTATATAGAAGCAATATATACAAAGATTTCAACCGTCTACCTGTTCCATTCACTGTTCTACTTGTCGAAAGTTACAATTAATTTCCGTTAAAGGATTAACAATGGGGCTCGTCGTTCACTTAAACTTGAAGAACAAAAAATTGGCGAATGGTACTGTTTGGATGCTTTGCATATATGTTTCTTAGACTATATAGAAGCAATATATACATTGATTTCAACCGGCTACCAGTTCCATTCATTGTTCTACTTCTCGCAAGGTACAAATAATTTCCGTTAAAGTATTAACAATGGGGCTCGTAGTTCACTTAAAATTGAAGAACAAAAAATTGGCGAATGGTACTGTTTGGATGCTTTGCATATATGTTTCATAGAATATATAGAAGCAATATATACAAAGATTTCAACCGTCTACCTGTTCCATTCATTGTTCTACTTGTCGAAAGTTACAAATAATTTCCGATAAAGGATTAACCATTGGGGCTCATTGTTCACTAAACTTGAAGAACAAAAAATTGTCGAATTGTACTGTTTGGATGCTTTGCATATATGTTTCTTAGACTATATAGACGCAATATATACAAGGATTTCAACCGTCTACCTGTTCCATTCATTGTTCTACTTGTCGAAATTTACAAATAATTACGGATAAAGGATTAACCATTGGTGCTCATTGTTCACTTAAACTTGAAGAACAAAAAATTGGCGAATTGTACTGTTTGGATGCTTTGCATATATGTTTCTTATACTATATAGAAGCAATATATACAAAGATTTCAACCGTCTTCCTGTTCCATTCATTGTTCTACTTGTCGAAAGTTACAAATAATTTCCGATAAAGGATTAACAATGGGGCTCATTGTTCACTTAAACTTGAAAGACAAAAAATTGGCGAATGGTACTGTTTGGATGCTTTGCATATATGTTTCTGAGACTATATGGAAGCAATATATACAAAGATTTCAACCGTCTACGTGTTCCAATCATTGTTCTACTTGTAGAAAGTTACAATTAACTTCCGTTAAAGGATTAACAATGGGGCTCGTAGTTCACTTAAACTTGAAGAACAAAAAATTGGCGAATTGTACTGTTTGGATGCTTTGCATATATGTTTCTTAGACTATTTAGAAGCAATATATAGAACGATTTCACCCGTCTACCTGTACTATTCATTGTTCTACTTGTAGAAAGTTACAAATAATTTCCATTTCATGATTATCAATGGGGCTCGCTGTTCACTTAAACTTGAAGATCAAAAAATTGGCGATTGTTACTGTTTAGATGCTTTGCATATAGGTTTCTTAGACTATTTAGAAGAAATATATAAAAAGATTTCAACCGTCTACTAGTTCCATTCATTGTTCTACTTGTCGAAAGTTACAAATAATTACGGATAAAGGATTAACCATTGGGGCTCATTGTTCACTTAAACTTGAAGAACAAAAAATTGGCGAATTGTACTGTTTGGATGCTTTGCATATATGTTTCTTAGACTATATAGAAGCAATATATACAAAGATTTCAACCGCCTTCCTGTTCCATTCATTGTTCTAATTGTCGAAAGTTACAAATAATTTCCGATAAAGGATTAACAATGGGGCTCATTGTTCACTTAAACTTGAAGGACAAAAAATTGGCGAATGGTACTGTTTGGATGCTTTGCATATATGTTTCTTATACTATATAGAAGCAATATATACAAAGATTTCAACCGTCTACCTGTTCCATTCACTGTTCTACTTGTCGAAAGTTACAAATAATTTCCGATAAAGGATTAACCATTGGGGCTCATTGTTCACTTAAACTTGAAGAACAAAAAATTGGCGAATTGTACTGTCTGGATGCTTTGCGTACATCTTTCTTAGACTATATGGAAGCAATATATACAAAGATTTCAACCGTCTACGTGTTCCAATCATTGTTCTACTTGTCGAAATTTACAAATAATTTCCATTAAAGGATTAACATTGGGGCTCGTTGTTCACTTAAACTTGAAGAACAAAAAAGTGGCGTATGGTACTGTTTGGATGCTTTGCATATATGTTTCTTAGACTATAAAGAAGTAATATATACATTGATTTCAACCGTCTACCTGTTCCATTCATTGTTCTACTTGTCGCAAGTTACAAATAATTTCCGTTAAAGTATTAACAATGGGGCTCGTAGTTCACTTAAACTTGAAGATCAAATAATTGGCGAATTGTACTGTTTGGATGATTTGCATATATGTTTCTTAGACTATATAGAAGCAATATATACAAAGATTTCAAACGTCTACCTGTTCCATTCATTGTTCTACTTGTCGAAAGTTACAAATAATTTCCGTTAAGGGATTAACCATTGGGGCTCATTGTTCACTTACACTTGAAGAACAAAAAATTGGCGAATTGTACTGTTTGT
Source organism: Cerceris ruficornis (assembly GCA_963989415.1). Taxonomy (NCBI): domain Eukaryota; kingdom Metazoa; phylum Arthropoda; class Insecta; order Hymenoptera; family Crabronidae; genus Cerceris; species Cerceris ruficornis. The sequence continues at coordinate 174,845 of CAXDIW010000061.1, forward strand.
ATGCTTTGCATATATGTTTCTTATACTATAAAGAAGCAATATATACAAAGATTTCAACGGTCTACCTGTTCCATTCACTGTTCTACTTGTCGAAAGTTACAAATAATTTCCGTTAAGGGATTAACAATGGGGATCGTAGTTCACTTAAACTTGAAGAACAAAAAATTGGCGAATTGTACTGTTTGGATGCTTTGCGTTATTGTTTCTTAGACTATATGGAAGCAATATATACAAAGATTTCAACCGTCCACGTGTTCCAATCATTGTTCTACTTGTCGAAATTTACAAATAATTTCCTTTAAAGGATTAACAATGGGGCTCGTTGTTCACTTAAACTTGAAGAACAAAAAAGTGGCGAATGGTACTGTTTGGATGCTTTGCATATATGTTTCTTAGACTATAAAGAAGCAATATATACATTGATTTCAACCGTCTACCTGTTCCATTCATTGTTCTACTTGTCGCAAGTTACAAATAATTTCCGTTAAAGTATTAACAATGGGGCTCGTAGTTCACTTAAACTTGAAGATCAAATAATTGGCGAATTGTACTGTTTGGATGATTTGCATATATGTTTCTTAGACTATATAGAAACAATATATACAAAGATTTCAACAGTCTACCTGTTCCATTCATTGTTCTACTTGTCGAAAGTTACAAATAATTTCCGTTAAGGGATTAACAATGGGGATCGTAGTTTACTTAAACTTGAAGAACAAGAAATTGGCGAATTGTACTGTTTGGATGATTTGCATATATGTTTCTTAGACTATATAGAAGCAATATAAACAATGATTTCAACCGTCTACCTATTCCATTCATTGTTCTACTTGCCGAAATTTACAAATAATTTCCTTTAAAGGATTAACAATGGGGCTCGTAGTTCACTTAAACTTGAAGAACAAAAAATTGGCGAATGGTACTGTTTGGATGCTTTGCATATATGTTTCTTAGACTATATAGATGCAATATATACAAAGATTTCAACCGTCCACCTGTTCCATTCATTGTTCTACTTGTCGAAAGTTACAAATAATTTCCTTTAAAGGATTAACAATGGGGCTCGTTGTTCACTTAAACTTGAAGAACAATAAATTGGCGAATTGTACTGTTTGGATGCTTTGCATATATGTTTCTTAGACTATATAGAAGCAATATATACAAAGATTTCAACCGTCTACCTGTTCCATTCACTGTTCTACTTGTCGAAAGTTACAATTAATTTCCGTTAAAGGATTAACAATGGGGCTCGTCGTTCACTTAAACTTGAAGAACAAAAAATTGGCGAATGGTACTGTTTGGATGCTTTGCATATATGTTTCATAGAATATATAGAAGCAATATATACAAAGATTTCAACCGTCTACCTGTTCCATTCACTGTTCTACTTGTCGAAAGTTACAAATAATTTCCGTTAAGGGATCAACAATGGGGATCGTATTTCACTTAAACTTGAAGAACAAAAAATTGGCGAATTGTACTGTTTGGATGCTTTGCGTACATGTTTCTTAGACTATATGGAAGCAATATATACAAAGATTTCAACCGTCTACGTGTTCCAATCATTGTTCTACTTGTCGAAATTTACAAATAATTTCCTTTAAAGGATTAACAATGGGGCTCGTTGTTCACTTAAACTTGAAGAACAAAAAAGTGGCGAATGGTACTGTTTGGATGCTTTGCATATATGTTTCTTAGACTATGAAGAAGCAATATATACATTGATTTCAACCGTCTACCTGTTCCATTCATTGTTCTACTTGTCGCAAGTTACAAATAATTTCCCTTAAAGTATTAACAATGGGGCTCGTAGTTCACTTAAACTTGAAGATCAAATAATCGGCGAATTGTACTGTTTGGATGATTTGCATATATGTTTCTTAAACTATATAGAAGCAATATATACAAAGATTTCAACCGTCTACCTGTTCCATTCATTGTTCTACTTGCCGAAATTTACAAATAATTTCCTTTAAAGGATTAACAATGGGGCTCGTAGTTCACTTAAACTTGAAGAGCAAAAAATTGTCGAATTGTACTGTTTGGATGCTTTGCATATATGTTTCTTAGACTATATAGAAGCAATATATACAATGATTTCAACCGTCTACCTGTTCCATTCATTGTTCTACTTGTCGAAATTTACAAATAATTTCCGATAAAGGATTAACCATTGGGGCTCATTGTTCACTTAAACTTGAAGAACAAAAAATTGGCGAATGGTACTGTTTGGATGCTTTGCATATATGTTTCTTAGACTATATAGAAGCAATATATACAAATATTTCAACCGTCTAACTGTTCCATTCATTGTTCTACTTGTCGAAAATTACAAATAATTTCCGATAATGGATTAACCATTGGGGCACATTGTTCACTTAAACTTGAAGAACAAAAAATTGGCGAATGGTACTGTTTGGATGCTTTGCATATATGTTTCTTAGACTATATAAACGCAATATATACAAAGATTTCAACAGTCTACCTGTTCCATTCATTGTTCTACTTGTCGGAAGTTACAAATAATTTCCGATAAAGGATTAACCATTGGGGCTCGTTGTTCACTTAAACTTGAAGAACAAAAAATTGGCGAATGGTACTGTTTGGATGCTTTGCATATATGTTTTTTAGACTATATAGAAGCAATATATACAAAGATTTCAACCGTCTACCTGTTCCATTCACTGTTCTACTTGTCGAAAGTTACAAATAATTTCCGATAAAGGATTAACCATTGGGGCTCATTGTTCACTTAAACTTGAAGAACAAAAAATTGGCGAATTGTACTGTTTGGATGCTTTGCGTACATCTTTCTTAGACTATATGGAAGCAATATATACAAAGATTTCAACCGTCTACGTGTTCCAATCATTGTTCTACTTGTCGAAATTTACAAATAATTTCCATTAAAGGATTAACATTGGGGCTCGTTGTTCACTTAAACTTGAAGAACAAAAAAGTGGCGTATGGTACTGTTTGGATGCTTTGCATATATGTTTCTTAGACTATAAAGAAGTAATATATACATTGATTTCAACCGTCTACCTGTTCCATTCATTGTTCTACTTGTCGCAAGTTACAAATAATTTCCGTTAAAGTATTAACAATGGGGCTCGTAGTTCACTTAAACTTGAAGATCAAATAATTGGCGAATTGTACTGTTTGGATGATTTGCATATATGTTTCTTAGACTATATAGAAGCAATATATACAAAGATTTCAACCGTCTACCTGTTCCATTCATTGTTCTACTTGTCGAAAGTTACAAATAATTTCCGTTAAGGGATTAACCATTGGGGCTCATTGTTCACTTACACTTGAAGAACAAAAAATTGGCGAATTGTACTGTTTGTATGCTTTGCATATATGTTTCTTATACTATAAAGAAGCAATATATACAAAGATTTCAACGGTCTACCTGTTCCATTCACTGTTCTACTTGTCGAAAGTTACAAATAATTTCCGTTAAGGGATTAACAATGGGGTTCGTAGTTCACTTAAACTTGAAGAACAAAAAATTGGCGAATTGTACTGTTTGGATGCTTTGCGTTATTGTTTCTTAGACTATATGGAAGCAATATATACAAAGATTTCAACCGTCCACGTGTTCCAATCATTGTTCTACTTGTCGAAATTTACAAATAATTTCCTTTAAAGGATTAACAATGGGGCTCGTTGTTCACTTAAACTTGAAGAACAAAAAATTCTCGAATGGTAGTGTTTGGATGCTTTGCATATATGTTTCGTAGACTATATAGAAGCAATATATACAATGACTTCAACCGTCTACATGATCCATTCATTGTTCTACTTGTCGATATTTACAAATAATTTCCTTTAAAGGATTAACAATTGGGCTCGTAGTTCACTTAAACTTAAAGAACAAAAAATTGGCGAATTGTACTGTTTGGATACTTTGCATATATGTTTCTTAGACTATTTAGAAGAAATATATAAAAAGATTTCAACCGTCTACTAGTTCCATTCATTGTTCTACTTGTCGAAAGTTACAAATAATTACGGATAAAGGATTAACCATTGGGGCTCATTGTTCACTTAAACTTGAAGAACAAAAAATTGGCGAATTGTACTGTTTGGATGCTTTGCATATATGTTTCTTAGACTATATAGAAGCAATATATACAAAGATTTCAACCGCCTTCCTGTTCCATTCATTGTTCTACTTGTCGAAAGTTACAAATAATTTCCGATAAAGGATTAACAATGGGGCTCATTGTTCACTTAAACTTGAAGGACAAAAAATTGGCGAATGGTACTGTTTGGATGCTTTGCATATATGTTTCTTATACTATATAGAAGCAATATATACAAAGATTTCAACCGTCTACCTGTTCCATTCACTGTTCTACTTGTCGAAAGTTACAAATAATTTCCGATAAAGGATTAACCATTGGGGCTCATTGTTCACTTAAACTTGAAGAACAAAAAATTGGCGAATTGTACTGTCTGGATGCTTTGCGTACATCTTTCTTAGACTATATGGAAGCAATATATACAAAGATTTCAACCGTCTACGTGTTCCAATCATTGTTCTACTTGTCGAAATTTACAAATAATTTCCATTAAAGGATTAACATTGGGGCTCGTTGTTCACTTAAACTTGAAGAACAAAAAAGTGGCGTATGGTACTGTTTGGATGCTTTGCATATATGTTTCTTAGACTATAAAGAAGTAATATATACATTGATTTCAACCGTCTACCTGTTCCATTCATTGTTCTACTTGTCGCAAGTTACAAATAATTTCCGTTAAGGGATTAACAATGGGGATCGTAGTTCACTTAAACTTGAAGAACAAAAAATTGGCGAATTGTACTGTTTGGATGCTTTGCGTTATTGTTTCTTAGACTATATGGAAGCAATATATACAAAGATTTCAACCGTCCACGTGTTCCAATCATTGTTCTACTTGTCGAAATTTACAAATAATTTCCTTTAAAGGATTAACAATGGGGCTCGTTGTTCACTTAAACTTGAAGAACAAAAAAGTGGCGAATGGTACTGTTTGGATGCTTTGCATATATGTTTCTTAGACTATAAAGAAGCAATATATACATTGATTTCAACCGTCTACCTGTTCCATTCATTGTTCTACTTGTCGCAAGTTACAAATAATTTCCGTTAAAGTATTAACAATGGGGCTCGTAGTTCACTTAAACTTGAAGATCAAATAATTGGCGAATTGTACTGTTTGGATGATTTGCATATATGTTTCTTAGACTATATAGAAACAATATATACAAAGATTTCAACAGTCTACCTGTTCCATTCATTGTTCTACTTGTCGAAAGTTACAAATAATTTCCGTTAAGGGATTAACAATGGGGATCGTAGTTTACTTAAACTTGAAGAACAAGAAATTGGCGAATTGTACTGTTTGGATGATTTGCATATATGTTTCTTAGACTATATAGAAGCAATATAAACAATGATTTCAACCGTCTACCTATTCCATTCATTGTTCTACTTGCCGAAATTTACAAATAATTTCCTTTAAAGGATTAACAATGGGGCTCGTAGTTCACTTAAACTTGAAGAACAAAAAATTGGCGAATGGTACTGTTTGGATGCTTTGCATATATGTTTCTTAGACTATATAGATGCAATATATACAAAGATTTCAACCGTCCACCTGTTCCATTCATTGTTCTACTTGTCGAAAGTTACAAATAATTTCCTTTAAAGGATTAACAATGGGGCTCGTTGTTCACTTAAACTTGAAGAACAATAAATTGGCGAATTGTACTGTTTGGATGCTTTGCATATATGTTTCTTAGACTATATAGAAGCAATATATACAAAGATTTCAACCGTCTACCTGTTCCATTCACTGTTCTACTTGTCGAAAGTTACAATTAATTTCCGTTAAAGGATTAACAATGGGGCTCGTCGTTCACTTAAACTTGAAGAACAAAAAATTGGCGAATGGTACTGTTTGGATGCTTTGCATATATGTTTCATAGAATATATAGAAGCAATATATACAAAGATTTCAACCGTCTACCTGTTCCATTCACTGTTCTACTTGTCGAAAGTTACAAATAATTTCCGTTAAGGGATCAACAATGGGGATCGTATTTCACTTAAACTTGAAGAACAAAAAATTGGCGAATTGTACTGTTTGGATGCTTTGCGTACATGTTTCTTAGACTATATGGAAGCAATATATACAAAGATTTCAACCGTCTACGTGTTCCAATCATTGTTCTACTTGTCGAAATTTACAAATAATTTCCTTTAAAGGATTAACAATGGGGCTCGTTGTTCACTTAAACTTGAAGAACAAAAAAGTGGCGAATGGTACTGTTTGGATGCTTTGCATATATGTTTCTTAGACTATGAAGAAGCAATATATACATTGATTTCAACCGTCTACCTGTTCCATTCATTGTTCTACTTGTCGCAAGTTACAAATAATTTCCCTTAAAGTATTAACAATGGGGCTCGTAGTTCACTTAAACTTGAAGATCAAATAATCGGCGAATTGTACTGTTTGGATGATTTGCATATATGTTTCTTAAACTATATAGAAGCAATATATACAAAGATTTCAACCGTCTACCTGTTCCATTCATTGTTCTACTTGCCGAAATTTACAAATAATTTCCTTTAAAGGATTAACAATGGGGCTCGTAGTTCACTTAAACTTGAAGAGCAAAAAATTGTCGAATTGTACTGTTTGGATGCTTTGCATATATGTTTCTTAGACTATATAGAAGCAATATATACAATGATTTCAACCGTCTACCTGTTCCATTCATTGTTCTACTTGTCGAAATTTACAAATAATTTCCGATAAAGGATTAACCATTGGGGCTCATTGTTCACTTAAACTTGAAGAACAAAAAATTGGCGAATGGTACTGTTTGGATGCTTTGCATATATGTTTCTTAGACTATATAGAAGCAATATATACAAATATTTCAACCGTCTAACTGTTCCATTCATTGTTCTACTTGTCGAAAATTACAAATAATTTCCGATAAAGGATTAACCATTGGGGCACATTGTTCACTTAAACTTGAAGAACAAAAAATTGGCGAATGGTACTGTTTGGATGCTTTGCATATATGTTTCTTAGACTATATAAACGCAATATATACAAAGATTTCAACAGTCTACCTGTTCCATTCATTGTTCTACTTGTCGGAAGTTACAAATAATTTCCGATAAAGGATTAACCATTGGGGCTCGTTGTTCACTTAAACTTGAAGAACAAAAAATTGGCGAATTGTACTGTTTGGATGCTTTGCGTACATCTTTCTTAGACTATATGGAAGCAATATATACAAAGATTTCAACCGTCTACGTGTTCCAATCATTGTTCTACTTGTCGAAATTTACAAATAATTTCCATTAAAGGATTAACATTGGGGCTCGTTGTTCACTTAAACTTGAAGAACAAAAAAGTGGCGTATGGTACTGTTTGGATGCTTTGCATATATGTTTCTTAGACTATAAAGAAGTAATATATACATTGATTTCAACCGTCTACCTGTTCCATTCATTGTTCTACTTGTCGCAAGTTACAAATAATTTCCGTTAAAGTATTAACAATGGGGCTCGTAGTTCACTTAAACTTGAAGATCAAATAATTGGCGAATTGTACTGTTTGGATGATTTGCATATATGTTTCTTAGACTATATAGAAGCAATATATACAAAGATTTCAACCGTCTACCTGTTCCATTCATTGTTCTACTTGTCGAAAGTTACAAATAATTTCCGTTAAGGGATTAACCATTGGGGCTCATTGTTCACTTACACTTGAAGAACAAAAAATTGGCGAATTGTACTGTTTGTATGCTTTGCATATATGTTTCTTATACTATAAAGAAGCAATATATACAAAGATTTCAACGGTCTACCTGTTCCATTCACTGTTCTACTTGTCGAAAGTTACAAATAATTTCCGTTAAGGGATTAACAATGGGGTTCGTAGTTCACTTAAACTTGAAGAACAAAAAATTGGCGAATTGTACTGTTTGGATGCTTTGCGTTATTGTTTCTTAGACTATATGGAAGCAATATATACAAAGATTTCAACCGTCTTCCTGTTCCATTCATTGTTCTACTTGTCGAAAGTTACAAATAATTTCCGATAAAGGATTAACAATGGGGCTCATTGTTCACTTAAACTTGAAGGACAAAAAAGTGGCGAATGGTACTGTTTGGATGCTTTGCATATATGTTTCTTAGACTATAAAGAAGGAATATATACATTGATTTCAACCGTCTACCTGTTCCATTCATTGTTCTACTTGTCGCAAGTTACAAATAATTTCCGTTAAAGTATTAACAATGGGGCTCGTAGTTCACTTAAACTTGAAGATCAAATAATTGGCGAATTGTACTGTTTGGATGATTTGCATATATGTTTCTTAGACTATATAGAAGCAATATATACAAAGATTTCAACCGTCTACCTGTTCCATTCATTGTTCTACTTGTCGAAAGTTACAAATAATTTCCGTTAAAGTATTAACAATGGGGCTCGTAGTTCACTTAAACTTGAAGATCAAATAATTGGCGAATTGTACTGTTTGGATGCTTTGCATATATGTTTCTTAGACTACATAGAAGCAATATATACAAAGATTTCAACCGTCTACCTGTTCCATTCATTGTTCTACTTGCCGAAATTTACAAATAATTTCCTTTAAAGGATTAACAATGGGGCTCGTAGTTCACTTAAACTTGAAGAGCAAAAAATTGGCGAATGGTACTGTTTGGATGCTTTGCATATATGTTTCTTAGACTATATAGAAGCAATATATACATTGATTTCAACCGGCTACCAGTTCCATTCATTGTTCTACTTCTCGCAAGGTACAAATAATTTCCGATAAAGGATTAACCATTGGGGCTCATTGTTCACTAAACTTGAAGAACAAAAAATTGTCGAATTGTACTGTTTGGATGCTTTGCATATATGTTTCTTAGACTATATAGACGCAATATATACAAGGATTTCAACCGTCTACCTGTTCCATTCATTGTTCTACTTGTCGAAATTTACAAATAATTACGGATAAAGGATTAACCATTGGTGCTCATTGTTCACTTAAACTTGAAGAACAAAAAATTGGCGAATTGTACTGTTTGGATGCTTTGCATATATGTTTCTTAGACTATATAGAAGCAATATATACAAAGATTTCAACCGTCTTCCTGTTCCATTCATTGTTCTACTTGTCGAAAGTTACAAATAATTTCCGATAAAGGATTAACAATGGGGCTCATTGTTCACTTAAACTTGAAGGACAAAAAATTGGCGAATGGTACTGTTTGGATGCTTTGCATATATGTTTCTTAGACTATATGGAAGCAATATATACAAAGATTTCAACCGTCTACGTGTTCCAATCATTGTTCTACTTGTAGAAAGTTACAATTAACTTCCGTTAAAGGATTAACAATGGGGCTCGTAGTTCACTTAAACTTGAAGAACAAAAAATTGGCGAATTGTACTGTTTGGATGCTTTGCATATATGTTTCTTAGACTATTTAGAAGCAATATATAGAAAGATTTCACCCGTCTACCTGTACTATTCATTGTTCTACTTGTAGAAAGTTACAAATAATTTCCATTTCATGATTATCAATGGGGCTCGCTGTTCACTTAAACTTGAAGATCAAAAAATTGGCGATTGTTACTGTTTAGATGCTTTGCATATAGGTTTCTTAGACTATATAGAAGCAATATATACAAAGATTTCAACCGTCTACCTGTTCCATTCATTGTTCTACTTGTCGAAAATTACAAATAATTTCCGATAAAGGATTAGCCATTGGGGCTCATTGTTCACTTAAACTTGAAGAACAAAAAATTGGCGAATGGTACTGTTTGGATGCTTTGCATATATGTTTCTTAGACTATATAGAAGCAATATATACGTTGATTTCAACCGTCTACCTGTTCCATTCATTGTTCTACTTGTCGAAATTTACAAATAATTTCCTTTAAAGGATTAACAATGGGGCTCGTAGTTCACTTAAACTTGAAGAACAAAAAATTGGCGAATGGTACTGTTTGGATGCTTTGCATATATGTTTCTTAGACTATATAGACGCAATATATACAAAGATTTCAACCGTCTACCTGTTCCATTCATTGTTCTAATTGTCGGAAGTTACAAATAATTTCCGATAAAGGATTAACCATTGGGGCTCGTTGTTCACTTAAACTTGAAGAACAAAAAATTGGCGAATGGTACTGTTTGGATGCTTTGCATATATGTTTCTTAGACTATATAGAAGCAATATATACATTGATTTCAACCGTCTACCTGTTCCATTCACTGTTCTACTTGTCGAAATTTACAAATAATTTCGTTTAAATGATTAACAATAGGGCTCGTAGTTCACTTAAACTTGAACAACAAAAAATTGGCGAATGGTACTGTTTGGATGCTTTGCCTATATGTTTCTTAGACTATATAGACGCAATATATACAAAGATTTCAACCGTCTACCTGTTCCACTCATTGTTCTACTTGTCGAAAGTTACAAATAATTTCCGATAAAGGATTAACAATGGGGCTCGTCGTTCACTTAAACTTGAAGAACAAAAAATTGGCGAATGGTACTGTTTGGATGCTTTGCATATATGTTTCTTAGACTATATAGACGCAATATATACAAAGATTTCAACCGTCTACCTGTTCCATTCATTGTTCTACTTGTAGAAAGTTACAATTAATTTCCGTTAAAGGATTAACAATGGGGCTCGTAGTTCACTTAAACTTGAAGAACAAAAAATTGGCGAATTGTACTGTTTGGATGCTTTGCATATATGTTTCTTAGATTATATAGAAGCAATATATACAATGATTTCAACCGTCTACCTGTTCCATTCATTGTTCTACTTGTCGAAAGTAACAAATAATTTCCGTTAAAGTATTAACAATGGGGCTCGTAGTTCACTTAAACTTGAAGAACAATAAATTGGCGAATTGTACTGTTTGGATGTTTTGCATATATGTTTCTTAGACTATATAGAAGCAATATATACAAAGATTTCAACCGTCTACCTGTTCTATTCATTGTTCTACTTGTCGAAAGTTACAAATAATTTCCGATAAGGGATTAACAATGGGGCTCGTAGTTCACTTAAACCTGAAGAACAAAAAATTGGCGAATTGTACTGTTTGGATGCTTTGCATATATGTTTCTTAGACTATATAGAAGCAATATATACAAAGATTTCAACCGTCTACGTGTTCCAATCATTGTTCTACTTGTCGAAATTTACAAATAATTTCCTTTAAGGGCTTAACAATGGGGCTCGTTGTTCACTTAAACTTGAAGAACAATAAATTGGCGAATTGTACTGTTTGGATGCTTTGCATATATGTTTCTTAGACTATATAGAAGCAATATATACAAAGATTTCAACCGTCTACCTGTTCCATTCATTGTTCTACTTGCCGAAATTTACAAATAATTTCCTTTAAAGGATTAACAATGGGGCTCGTAGTTCACTTAAACTTGAAGAGCAAAAAATTGTCGAATTGTACTGTTTGGATGCTTTGCATATATGTTTCTTAGACTATATAGAAGCAATATATACAATGATTTCAACCGTCTACCTGTTCCATTCATTGTTCTACTTGTCGAAATTTACAAATAATTTCCGATAAAGGATTAACCATTGGGGCACATTGTTCACTTAAACTTGAAGAACAAAAAATTGGCGAATGGTACTGTTTGGATGCTTTGCATATATGTTTCTTAGACTATATAAACGCAATATATACAAAGATTTCAACAGTCTACCTGTTCCATTCATTGTTCTACTTGTCGGAAGTTACAAATAATTTCCGATAAAGGATTAACCATTGGGGCTCGTTGTTCACTTAAACTTGAAGAACAAAAAATTGGCGAATGGTACTGTTTGGATGCTTTGCATATATGTTTCTTAGACTATATAGAAGCAATATATACATTGATTTCAACCGTCTACCTGTTCCATTCATTGTTCTACTTGTAGAAAGTTACAAATAATTTCCGTTAAAGTATTAACAATGGGGCTCGTAGTTCACTTAAACTTGAAGAACAAAAAATTGGCGAATGGTACTGTTTGGATGCTTTGCATATATGTTTCTTATACTATATAGAAGCAATATATACAATGATTTCAACCGTCTACCTGTTCCATTCACTGTTCTACTTGTCGAAAGTTACAAATAATTTCCGATAAAGGATTTACCATTGGGGCTCATTGTTCACTTAAACTTGAAGAACAAAAAATTGGCGAATTGTACTGTTTGGATGCTTTGCGTACATCTTTCTTAGACTATATGGAAGCAATATATACAAAGATTTCAACCGTCTACGTGTTCCAATCATTGTTCTACTTGTCGAAATTTACAAATAATTTCCATTAAAGGATTAACATTGGGGCTCGTTGTTCACTTAAACTTGAAGAACAAAAAAGTGGCGTATGGTACTGTTTGGATGCTTTGCATATATGTTTCTTAGACTATAAAGAAGTAATATATACATTGATTTCAACCGTCTACCTGTTCCATTCATTGTTCTACTTGTCGCAAGTTACAAATAATTTCCGTTAAAGTATTAACAATGGGGCTCGTAGTTCACTTAAACTTGAAGATCAAATAATTGGCGAATTGTACTGTTTGGATGATTTGCATATATGTTTCTTAGACTATATAGAAGCAATATATACAAAGATTTCAACCGTCTACCTGTTCCATTCATTGTTCTACTTGTCGAAAGTTACAAATAATTTCCGTTAAGGGATTAACCATTGGGGCTCATTGTTCACTTACACTTGAAGAACAAAAAATTGGCGAATTGTACTGTTTGTATGCTTTGCATATATGTTTCTTATACTATAAAGAAGCAATATATACAAAGATTTCAACGGTCTACCTGCTCCATTCACTGTTCTACTTGTCGAAAGTTACAATAAATTTCCGTTAAAGGATTAACAATGGGGCTCGTCGTTCACTTAAACTTGAAGAACAAAAAATTGGCGAATGGTACTGTTTGGATGCTTTGCATATATGTTTCTTAGACTATATAGAAGCAATATATACATTGATTTCAACCGGCTACCAGTTCCATTCATTGTTCTACTTCTCGCAAGGTACAAATAATTTCCGTTAAAGTATTAACAATGGGGCTCGTAGTTCACTTACACTTGAAGAACAAAAAATTGGCGAATGGTACTGTTTGGATGCTTTGCATATATGTTTCATAGAATATATAGAAGCAATATATACAAAGATTTCAACCGTCTACCTGTTCCATTCATTGTTCTACTTGTCGAAAGTTACAAATAATTTCCGATAAAGGATTAACCATTGGGGCTCATTGTTCACTAAACTTGAAGAACAAAAAATTGTCGAATTGTACTGTTTGGATGCTTTGCATATATGTTTCTTAGACTATATAGACGCAATATATACAAGGATTTCAACCGTCTACCTGTTCCATTCATTGTTCTACTTGTCGAAAGTTACAAATAATTACGGATAAAGGATTAACCATTGGTGCTCATTGTTCACTTAAACTTGAAGAAAAAAAATTGGCGAATTGTACTGTTTGGATGCTTTGCATATATGTTTCTTAGACTATATAGAAGCAATATATACAAAGATTTCAACCGTCTTCCTGTTCCATTCATTGTTCTACTTGTCGAAAGTTACAAATAATTTCCGATAAAGGATTAACAATGGGGCTCATTGTTCACTTAAACTTGAAGGACAAAAAATTGGCGAATGGTACTGTTTGGATGCTTTGCATATATGTTTCTTAGACTATATGGAAGCAATATATACAAAGATTTCAACCGTCTACGTGTTCCAATCATTGTTCTACTTGTAGAAAGTTACAATTAACTTCCTTTAAAGGATTAACAATGGGGCTCGTAGTTCACTTAAACTTGAAGAACAAAAAATTGGCGAATGGTACTGTTTGGATGCTTTGCATATATGTTTCTTAGACTATATAGATGCAATATATACAAAGATTTCAACCGTCCACCTGTTCCATTCATTGTTCTACTTGTCGAAAATTACAAATAATTTCCTTTAAAGGATTAATAATGGGGCTCGTTGTTCACTTAAACTTGAAGAACAATAAATTGGCGAATTGTACTGTTTGGATGCTTTGCATATATGTTTCTTAGACTATATAGAAGCAATATATACAAAGATTTCAACCGTCTACCTGTTCCATTCACTGTTCTACTTGTCGAAAGTTACAATTAATTTCCGTTAAAGGATTAACAATGGGGCTCGTCGTTCACTTAAACTTGAAGAACAAAAAATTGGCGAATGGTACTGTTTGGATGCTTTGCATATATGTTTCTTAGACTATATAGAAGCAATATATACTTTGATTTCAACCGGCTACCAGTTCCATTCATTGTTCTACTTCTCGCAAGGTACAAATAATTTCCGTTAAAGTATTAACAATGGGGCTCGTAGTTCACTTAAACTTGAAGAACAAAAAATTGGCGAATGGTACTGTTTGGATGCTTTGCATATATGTTTCATAGAATATATAGAAGCAATATGTACAAAGATTTCAACCGTCTACCTGTTCCATTCATTGTTCTACTTGTCGAAAGTTACAAATAATTTCCGATAAAGGATTAACCATTGGGGCTCATTGTTCACTAAACTTGAAGAACAAAAAATTGTCGAATTGTACTGTTTGGATGCTTTGCATATATGTTTCGTAGATTATATAGAAGCAATATAGACAATGATTTCAACCGTCTACCTGATCCATTCATTGTTCTACTTGTCGAAATTTACAAATAAATTCCTTTAAAGGATTAACAATGGGGCTGGTAGTTCACTTAAACTTGAAGAACAAAAAAATGGCGAATTGTACTATTTGGATGCTTTGCATATATGTTTCTTAGACTATTTAGAAGCAATATATAGAAAGATTTCAACCGTCTACCTGTTCCATTCATTGTTCTACTTGTCGAAAATTACAAATAATTTCCGATAAAGGATTAACCATTGGGGCTCATTGTTCACTTAAACTTGAAGAACAAAAAATTGGCGAATTGTACTGTTTGGATGCTTTGCATATATGTTTCTTAGATTATATAGAAGCAATATATACAATGATTTCAACCGTCTACCTGTTCCATTCATTGTTCTACTTGTCGAAAGTAACAAATAATTTCCGTTAAAGTATTAACAATGGGGCTCGTAGTTCACTTAAACTTGAAGAACAATAAATTGGCGAATTGTACTGTTTGGATGTTTTGCATATATGTTTCTTAGACTATATAGAAGCAATATATACAAAGATTTCAACCGTCTACCTGTTCTATTCATTGTTCTACTTGTCGAAAGTTACAAATAATTTCCGATAAGGGATTAACAATGGGGCTCGTAGTTCACTTAAACCTGAAGAACAAAAAATTGGCGAATTGTACTGTTTGGATGCTTTGCATATATGTTTCTTAGACTATATAGAAGCAATATATACAAAGATTTCAACCGTCTACGTGTTCCAATCATTGTTCTACTTGTCGAAATTTACAAATAATTTCCTTTAAGGGCTTAACAATGGGGCTCGTTGTTCACTTAAACTTGAAGAACAATAAATTGGCGAATTGTACTGTTTGGATGCTTTGCATATATGTTTCTTAGACTATATAGAAGCAATATATACAAAGATTTCAACCGTCTACCTGTTCCATTCATTGTTCTACTTGCCGAAATTTACAAATAATTTCCTTTAAAGGATTAACAATGGGGCTCGTAGTTCACTTAAACTTGAAGAGCAAAAAATTGTCGAATTGTACTGTTTGGATGCTTTGCATATATGTTTCTTAGACTATATAGAAGCAATATATACAATGATTTCAACCGTCTACCTGTTCCATTCATTGTTCTACTTGTCGAAATTTACAAATAATTTCCGATAAAGGATTAACCATTGGGGCACATTGTTCACTTAAACTTGAAGAACAAAAAATTGGCGAATGGTACTGCTTGGATGCTTTGCATATATGTTTCTTAGACTATATAAACGCAATATATACAAAGATTTCAACAGTCTACCTGTTCCATTCATTGTTCTACTTGTCGGAAGTTACAAATAATTTCCGATAAAGGATTAACCATTGGGGCTCGTTGTTCACTTAAACTTGAAGAACAAAAAATTGGCGAATGGTACTGTTTGGATGCTTTGCATATATGTTTCTTAGACTATATAGAAGCAATATATACATTGATTTCAACCGTCTACCTGTTCCATTCATTGTTCTACTTGTAGAAAGTTACAAATAATTTCCGTTAAAGTATTAACAATGGGGCTCGTAGTTCACTTAAACTTGAAGAACAAAAAATTGGCGAATGGTACTGTTTGGATGCTTTGCATATATGTTTCTTATACTATATAGAAGCAATATATACAATGATTTCAACCGTCTACCTGTTCCATTCACTGTTCTACTTGTCGAAAGTTACAAATAATTTCCGATAAAGGATTTACCATTGGGGCTCATTGTTCACTTAAACTTGAAGAACAAAAAATTGGCGAATTGTACTGTTTGGATGCTTTGCGTACATCTTTCTTAGACTATATGGAAGCAATATATACAAAGATTTCAACCGTCTACTTGTTCCAATCATTGTTCTACTTGTCGAAATTTACAAATAATTTCCATTAAAGGATTAACATTGGGGCTCGTTGTTCACTTAAACTTGAAGAACAAAAAAGTGGCGTATGGTACTGTTTGGATGCTTTGCATATATGTTTCTTAGACTATAAAGAAGTAATATATACATTGATTTCAACCGTCTACCTGTTCCATTCATTGTTCTACTTGTCGCAAGTTACAAATAATTTCCGTTAAAGTATTAACAATGGGGCTCGTAGTTCACTTAAACTTGAAGATCAAATAATTGGCGAATTGTACTGTTTGGATGATTTGCATATATGTTTCTTAGACTATATAGAAGCAATATATACAAAGATTTCAACCGTCTACCTGTTCCATTCATTGTTCTACTTGTCGAAAGTTACAAATAATTTCCGTTAAGGGATTAACCATTGGGGCTCATTGTTCACTTACACTTGAAGAACAAAAAATTGGCGAATTGTACTGTTTGTATGCTTTGCATATATGTTTCTTATACTATAAAGAAGCAATATATACAAAGATTTCAACGGTCTACCTGCTCCATTCACTGTTCTACTTGTCGAAAGTTACAATAAATTTCCGTTAAAGGATTAACAATGGGGCTCGTCGTTCACTTAAACTTGAAGAACAAAAAATTGGCGAATGGTACTGTTTGGATGCTTTGCATATATGTTTCTTAGACTATATAGAAGCAATATATACATTGATTTCAACCGGCTACCAGTTCCATTCATTGTTCTACTTCTCGCAAGGTACAAATAATTTCCGTTAAAGTATTAACAATGGGGCTCGTAGTTCACTTACACTTGAAGAACAAAAAATTGGCGAATGGTACTGTTTGGATGCTTTGCATATATGTTTCATAGAATATATAGAATCAATATATACAAAGATTTCAACCGTCTACCTGTTCCATTCATTGTTCTACTTGTCGAAAGTTACAAATAATTTCCGATAAAGGATTAACCATTGGGGCTCATTGTTCACTAAACTTGAAGAACAAAAAATTGTCGAATTGTACTGTTTGGATGCTTTGCATATATGTTTCTTAGACTATATAGACGCAATATATACAAGGATTTCAACCGTCTACCTGTTCCATTCATTGTTCTACTTGTCGAAAGTTACAAATAATTACGGATAAAGGATTAACCATTGGTGCTCATTGTTCACTTAAACTTGAAGAAAAAAAATTGGCGAATTGTACTGTTTGGATGCTTTGCATATATGTTTCTTAGACTATATAGAAGCAATATATACAAAGATTTCAACCGTCTTCCTGTTCCATTCATTGTTCTACTTGTCGAAAGTTACAAATAATTTCCGATAAAGGATTAACAATGGGGCTCATTGTTCACTTAAACTTGAAGGACAAAAAATTGGCGAATGGTACTGTTTGGATGCTTTGCATA
This sequence comes from Cerceris ruficornis, assembly GCA_963989415.1. NCBI lineage: Eukaryota > Metazoa > Arthropoda > Insecta > Hymenoptera > Crabronidae > Cerceris > Cerceris ruficornis. The sequence continues at coordinate 192,922 of CAXDIW010000061.1, forward strand.
TATGTTTCTTAGACTATATGGAAGCAATATATACAAAGATTTCAACCGTCTACGTGTTCCAATCATTGTTCTACTTGTAGAAAGTTACAATTAACTTCCTTTAAAGGATTAACAATGGGGCTCGTAGTTCACTTAAACTTGAAGAACAAAAAATTGGCGAATGGTACTGTTTGGATGCTTTGCATATATGTTTCTTAGACTATATAGATGCAATATATACAAAGATTTCAACCGTCCACCTGTTCCATTCATTGTTCTACTTGTCGAAAGTTACAAATAATTTCCTTTAAAGGATTAATAATGGGGCTCGTTGTTCACTTAAACTTGAAGAACAATAAATTGGCGAATTGTACTGTTTGGATGCTTTGCATATATGTTTCTTAGACTATATAGAAGCAATATATACAAAGATTTCAACCGTCTACCTGTTCCATTCACTGTTCTACTTGTCGAAAGTTACAATTAATTTCCGTTAAAGGATTAACAATGGGGCTCGTCGTTCACTTAAACTTGAAGAACAAAAAATTGGCGAATGGTACTGTTTGGATGCTTTGCATATATGTTTCTTAGACTATATAGAAGCAATATATACATTGATTTCAACCGGCTACCAGTTCCATTCATTGTTCTACTTCTCGCAAGGTACAAATAATTTCCGTTAAAGTATTAACAATGGGGCTCGTAGTTCACTTAAACTTGAAGAACAAAAAATTGGCGAATGGTACTGTTTGGATGCTTTGCATATATGTTTCATAGAATATATAGAAGCAATATGTACAAAGATTTCAACCGTCTACCTGTTCCATTCATTGTTCTACTTGTCGAAAGTTACAAATAATTTCCGATAAAGGATTAACCATTGGGGCTCATTGTTCACTAAACTTGAAGAACAAAAAATTGTCGAATTGTACTGTTTGGATGATTTGCATATATGTTTCTTAGACTTTATAGAAGCAATATGTACAAAGATTTCAACCGTCTACCTGCTCCATTCATTGTTCTACTTGTCGAAAGTTACAAATAATTTCCGTTAAGGCATTAACAATGGGGATCGTAGTTCACTTAAACTTGAAGAACAAAAAATTGGCGAATGGTACTGTTTGGATGCTCTGCATATATGTTTCTTAGACTATATAGAAGGAATATATACAAAGATTTCAACCGTCTACCTGTTCCATTCATTGTTCTACTTGTCGAAAATTACAAATAATTTCCGATAAAGGATTAACCATTGGGGCTCATTGTTCACTTAAACTTGAAGAACAAAAAATTGGCGAATTGTACTGTTTGGATGCTTTGCATATATGTTTCGTAGATTATATAGAAGCAATATATACAATGATTACAACCGTCTACCTGATCCATTCATTGTTCTACTTGTAGAAATTTACAAATAATTTCCATTTCATGATTATCAATGGGGCTCGCTGTTCACTTAAACTTGAAGATCAAAAAATTGGCGATTGTTACTGTTTAGATGCTTTGCATATAGGTTTCTTAGACTATATAGAAGCAATATATACAAAGATTTCAACCGTCTACCTGTTCCATTCATTGTTCTACTTGTCGAAAATTACAAATAATTTCCGATAAAGGATTAACCATTGGGGCTCATTGTTCACTTAAACTTGAAGAACAAAAAATTGGCGAATGGTACTGTTTGGATGCTTTGCATATATGTTTCTTAGACTATATAGAAGCAATATATACATTGATTTCAACCGTCTACCTGTTCCATTCATTGTTCTACTTGTCGAAATTTACAAATAATTTCCTTTAAAGGATTAACAATGGGGCTCGTAGTTCACTTAAACTTGAAGAACAAAACATTGGCGAATGGTACTGTTTGGATGCTTTGCATATATGTTTCTTAGACTATATAGACGCAATATATACAAAGATTTCAACAGTCTACCTGTTCCATTCATTGTTCTACTTGTCGGAAGTTACAAATAATTTCCGATAAAGGATTAACCATTGGGGCTCGTTGTTCACTTAAACTTGAAGAACAAAAAATTGGCGACTGGTACTGTTTGGATGCTTTGCATATATGTTTCTTAGACTATATAGAAGCAATATATACAATGATTTCAACCGTCTACCTGTTCCATTCATTGTTCTACTTGTCGAAAGTAACAAATAATTTCCGTTAAAGTATTAACAATGGGGCTCGTAGTTCACTTAAACTTGAAGAACAATAAATTGGCGAATTGTACTGTTTGGATGTTTTGCATATATGTTTCTTAGACTATATAGAAGCAATATATACAAAGATTTCAACCGTCTACCTGTTCTATTCATTGTTCTACTTGTCGAAAGTTACAAATAATTTCCGATAAAGGATTAACAATGGGGCTCGTAGTTCACTTAAACCTGAAGAACAAAAAATTGGCGAATTGTACTGTTTGGATGCTTTGCATATATGTTTCTTAGACTATATAGAAGCAATATATAGAAATATTTCAACCGTCTACCTGTTCTATTCATTGTTCTACTTGTAGAAAGTTACAAATAATTTCCGTTTCATGATTATCAATGGGGCTCGTTGTTCACCTAATCTTAAAGAACAAAAAATTGGCGAATGGTACTGTTTGGATGTTTTGCATATATGTTTCTTAGACTATATAGAAGCAATATGTACAATGATTTCAACCGTCTTCGTGTTCCAATCATTGTTCTACTTGTCGAAAATTACAAATAATTTCCTTTAAAGGATTAACAATGGGGCTCGTTGTTCACTTAAACTTGAAGAACAATAAATTGGCGAATTGTACTGTTTGGATGCTTTGCATATATGTTTCTTAGACTATATAGAAGCAATATATACAAAGATTTCAACCGTCTACCTGTTCCATTCATTGTTCTACTTGTCGAAAATTACAAATAATTTCCGATAAAGGATTAACCATTTGGGCTTATTGTTCACTTAAACTTGAAGAACAAAAAATTGGCGAATGGTACTGTTTGGATGCTTTGCGTACATGTTTCTTAGACTATATAGAAGCAATATATACAATGATTTCAACCGTCTACCTGTTCCATTCATTGTTCTATTTGTCGAAAGTAACAAATAATTTCCGTTAAAGTATTAACAATGGGGCTCGTAGTTCACTTAAACGTGAAGAACAATAAATTGGCGAATTGTACTGTATGGATGCTTTGCGTACATGTTTCTTAGACTATATAGAAGCAATATATACAATTATTTCAACCGTCTGCCTGTTCCATTCATTGTTCTACTTGTCGAAAGTAACAAATAATTTCCGTTAAAGTATTAACAATGGGGCTAGTAGTTCACTTAAACTTGAAGAACAAAAAATTGGCGAATTGTACTGATTGGATGCTTTGAATATATGTTTTTTAGACTATATGGGAGCAATATATAAAATGATTTCAACAGTCTACCTGTCCCATTCATTGTTCTACTTGTCTAAATTTACAAATAATTTCCTTTAAAGGATTAACAATGGGGCTCGTTGTTCACTTAAACTTGAAGAACAATAAATTGGCGAATTGTACTGTTTGGATGCTTTGCATATATGTTTCTTAGACTATATAGAAGCAATATATACAAAGATTTCAACCGTCTACCTGTTCCATTCATTGTTCTACTTGTCGAAAATTACAAATAATTTCCGATAAAGGATTAACCATTTGGGCTTATTGTTCACTTAAACTTGAAGAACAAAAAATTGGCGAATGGTACTGTTTGGATGCTTTGCGTACATGTTTCTTAGACTATATAGAAGCAATATATACAATGATTTCAACCGTCTACCTGTTCCATTCATTGTTCTATTTGTCGAAAGTAACAAATAATTTCCGTTAAAGTATTAACAATGGGGCTCGTAGTTCACTTAAACGTGAAGAACAATAAATTGGCGAATTGTACTGTATGGATGCTTTGCGTACATGTTTCTTAGACTATATAGAAGCAATATATACAATTATTTCAACCGTCTGCCTGTTCCATTCATTGTTCTACTTGTCGAAAGTAACAAATAATTTCCGTTAAAGTATTAACAATGGGGCTAGTAGTTCACTTAAACTTGAAGAACAAAAAATTGGCGAATTGTACTGATTGGATGCTTTGAATATATGTTTTTTAGACTATATGGGAGCAATATATAAAATGATTTCAACAGTCTACCTGTCCCATTCATTGTTCTACTTGTCTAAATTTACAAATAATTTCCTTTAAAGGATTAACAATGGGGCTCGTTGTTCACTTAAACTTGAAGAACAATAAATTGGCGAATGGTACGGTTTGGATGCTTTGCGTACATGTTTCTTAGACTATATAGAAGCAATATATACAATGATTTCAACCGTCTACCTGTTCCATTCATTGTTCTACTTGTCGAAAGTAACAAATAATTTCCGTTAAAGTATTAACAATGGGGCTCGTAGTTCACTTAAACTTGAAGAACAATAAATTGGCGAATTGTACTGTTTGGATGTTTTGCATATATGTTTCTTAGACTATATAGAAGCAATATATACAAAGATTTCAACCGTCTAACTGTTCCATTCATTGTTCTACTTGTCGAAAATTACAAATAATTTCCGATAAAGGATTAACCATTGGGGCTTATTGTTCACTTAAACTTGAAGAACAAAAAATTGGCGAATGGTACTGTTTGGATGCTTTGCGTACATGTTTCTTAGACTATATAGAAGCAATATATACAATGATTTCAACCGTCTACCTGTTCCATTCATTGTTCTACATGTCGAAATATACAAATAATTTCCTTTAAAGGATTAACAATGGGGCCCGTAGTTCACTTAAACTTGAAGAACAAAAAATTGGCGAATGGTACTGTTTGGATGCTTTGCATATATGTTTCTTAGACTATATAGAAGCAATATATACAAAGATTTCAACCGTCTACGTGTTCCAATCATTGTTCTACTTGTCGAAATTTACAAATAATTTCCTTTAAGGGATTAACAATGGGGCTCGTTGTTCACTTAAACTTGAAGAACAATAAATTGGCGAATTGTACTGTTTGGATGCTTTGCATATATGTTTCTTAGACTATATAGAAGCAATATATACAAAGATTTCAACCGTCTACGTGTTCCAATCATTGTTCTACTTGTCGAAATTTACAAATAATTTCCTTTAAAGGATTAACAATGGGGCTCGTTGTTCACTTAAACTTGAAGAACAATAAATTGGCGAATTGTACTGTTTGGATGCTTTGCATATATGTTTCTTAGACTATATAGAAACAATATATACAAAGATTTCAACCGTCTACCTGTTCCATTCATTGTTCTACTTGTCGAAAATTACAAATAATTTCCGATAAAGGATTAACCATTGGGGCTTATTGTTCACTTTAACTTGAAGAACAAAAAATTGGCGAATGGTACTGTTTGGATACTTTGCGTACATATTTCTTAGACTATATAGAAGCAATATATACAATGATTTCAACCGTCTACCTGTTCCATTCATTGTTCTACATGTCGAAATATACAAATAATTTCCTTTAAAGGATTAACAATGGGGCCCGTAGTTCACTTAAACTTGAAGAACAATAAATTGGCGAATTGTACTGTTTGGATGTTTTGCATATATGTTTCTTAGACTATATAGAAGCAATATATACAAAGATTTCAACCGTCTACCTGTTCTATTCATTGTTCTACTTGTCGAAAGTTACAAATAATTTCCGATAAAGGATTAACAATGGGGCTCGTAGTTCACTTAAACTTGAAGAACAAAAAATTGGCGAACTGTACTGATTGGATGCTTTGAATATATGTTTTTTAGACTATATGGGAGCAATATATAAAATGATTTCAACAGTCTACCTGTCCCATTCATTGTTCTACTTGTCTAAATTTACAAATAATTTCCTTTAAAGGATTAACAATGGGGCTCGTTGTTCACTTAAACTTGAAGAACAATAAATTGGCGAATGGTACGGTTTGGATGCTTTGCGTACATGTTTCTTAGACTATATAGAAGCAATATATACAATGATTTCAACCGTCTACCTGTTCCATTCATTGTTCTACTTGTCGAAAGTAACAAATAATTTCCGTTAAAGTATTAACAATGGGGCTCGTAGTTCACTTAAACTTGAAGAACAATAAATTGGCGAATTGTACTGTTTGGATGTTTTGCATATATGTTTCTTAGACTATATAGAAGCAATATATACAAAGATTTCAACCGTCTAACTGTTCCATTCATTGTTCTACTTGTCGAAAATTACAAATAATTTCCGATAAAGGATTAACCATTGGGGCTTATTGTTCACTTAAACTTGAAGAACAAAAAATTGGCGAATGGTACTGTTTGGATGCTTTGCGTACATGTTTCTTAGACTATATAGAAGCAATATATACAATGATTTCAACCGTCTACCTGTTCCATTCATTGTTCTACATGTCGAAATATACAAATAATTTCCTTTAAAGGATTAACAATGGGGCCCGTAGTTCACTTAAACTTGAAGAACAATAAATTGGCGAATTGTACTGTTTGGATGTTTTGCATATATGTTTCTTAGACTATATAGAAGCAATATATACAAAGATTTCAACCGTCTACCTGTTCTATTCATTGTTCTACTTGTCGAAAGTTACAAATAATTTCCGATAAAGGATTAACAATGGGGCTCGTAGTTCACTTAAACTTGAAGAACAAAAAATTGGCGAACTGTACTGATTGGATGCTTTGAATATATGTTTTTTAGACTATATGGGAGCAATATATAAAATGATTTCAACAGTCTACCTGTCCCATTCATTGTTCTACTTGTCTAAATTTACAAATAATTTCCTTTAAAGGATTAACAATGGGGCTCGTTGTTCACTTAAACTTGAAGAACAATAAATTGGCGAATGGTACGGTTTGGATGCTTTGCGTACATGTTTCTTAGACTATATAGAAGCAATATATACAATGATTTCAACCGTCTACCTGTTCCATTCATTGTTCTACTTGTCGAAAGTAACAAATAATTTCCGTTAAAGTATTAACAATGGGGCTCGTAGTTCACTTAAACTTGAAGAACAATAAATTGGCGAATGGTACTGTTTGGATGTTTTGCATATATGTTTCTTAGACTATATAGAAGCAATATGTACAATGATTTCAACCGTCTTCGTGTTCCAATCATTGTTCTACTTGTCGAAAATTACAAATAATTTCCTTTAAAGGATTAACAATGGGGCTCGTTGTTCACTTAAACTTGAAGAACAATAAATTGGCGAATTGTACTGTTTGGATGCTTTGCATATATGTTTCTTAGACTATATAGAAGCAATATATACAAAGATTTCAACCGTCTACCTGTTCCATTCATTGTTCTACTTGTCGAAAATTACAAATAATTTCCGATAAAGGATTAACCATTGGGGCTTATTGTTCACTTAAACTTGAAGAACAATAAATTGGCGAATGGTACGGTTTGGATGCTTTGCGTACATGTTTCTTAGACTATATAGAAGCAATATATACAATGATTTCAACCGTCTACCTGTTCCATTCATTGTTCTACTTGTCCAAAGTAACAAATAATTTCCGTTAAAGTATTAACAATGGGGCTCGTAGTTCACTTAAACTTGAAGAACAATAAATTGGCGAATTGTACTGTTTGGATGTTTTGCATATATGTTTCTTAGACTATATAGAAGCAATATATACAAAGATTTCAACCGTCTAACTGTTCCATTCATTGTTCTACTTGTCGAAAATTACAAATAATTTCCGATAAAGGATTAACCATTGGGGCTTATTGTTCACTTAAACTTGAAGAACAAAAAATTGGCGAATGGTACTGTTTGGATGCTTTGCGTACATGTTTCTTAGACTATATAGAAGCAATATATACAATGATTTCAACCGTCTACCTGTTCCATTCATTGTTCTACTTGTCGAAAGTAACAAATAATTTCCGTTAAAGTATTAACAATGGGGCTAGTAGTTCACTTAAACTTGAAGAACAAAAAATTGGCGAACTGTACTGATTGGATGCTTTGAATATATGTTTTTTAGACTATATGGGAGCAATATATAAAATGATTTCAACAGTCTACCTGTCCCATTCATTGTTCTACTTGTCTAAATTTACAAATAATTTCCTTTAAAGGATTAACAATGGGGCTCGTTGTTCACTTAAACTTGAAGAACAATAAATTGGCGAATGGTACGGTTTGGATGCTTTGCGTACATGTTTCTTAGACTATATAGAAGCAATATATACAATGATTTCAACCGTCTACCTGTTCCATTCATTGTTCTACTTGTCGAAAGTAACAAATAATTTCCGTTAAAGTATTAACAATGGGGCTCGTAGTTCACTTAAACTTGAAGAACAATAAATTGGCGAATTGTACTGTTTGGATGCTTTGCATATATGTTTCTTAGACTATATAGAAGCAATATATACAAAGATTTCAACCGTCTACCTGTTCCATTCATTGTTCTACTTGTCGAAAATTACAAATAATTTCCGATAAAGGATTAACCATTGGGGCTTATTGTTCACTTAAACTTGAAGAACAAAAAATTGGCGAATGGTACTGTTTGGATGCTTTTCGTACATGTTTCTTAGACTATATAGAAGCAATATATACAATTATTTCAACCGTCTGCCTGTTCCATTCATTGTTCTACTTGTCGAAAGTAACAAGTAATTTCCGTTAAAGTATTAACAATGGGGCTAGTAGTTCACTTCAACTTGAAGAACAAAAAATTGGCGAATTGTACTGATTGGATGCTTTGAATATATGTTTTTTAGACTATATGGGAGCAATATATAAAATGATTTCAACAGTCTACCTGTCCCATTCATTGTTCTACTTGTCTAAATTTACAAATAATTTCCTTTAAAGGATTAACAATGGGGCTCGTTGTTCACTTAAACTTGAAGAACAATAAATTGGCGAATGTTACTGTTTAGATGCTTTGCATATATGTTTCTTTGACTATATAGAAGCAATATATACAAAGATTTCAACCGTCTACCTGTTCCATTCATTGTTCTACTTATCGAAAATTACAAATAATTTCCGATAAAGGATTAACCATTGGGGCTCATTTTTCACTTAAACTTGAAGAACAAAAAATTGGCGAATGGTACTGTTTGGATGTTTTGCATATATGTTTCTTAGAGTATATAGAAGCAATATGTACAATGATTTCAACCGTCTACGTGTTCCAATCATTGTTCTACTTGTCGAAATTTACAAATAATTTCCTTTAAAGGATTAACAATGGGGCTAGTTGTTCACTTAAACATGAAGAACAAAAAATACGCGGATTGTACTGTTTGGATCCTTTGCATATATGTTTCCTAGACTATATAGAAGCAATATATACACAGATTTCAGCCGTCTACCTTTTCCATTCATTGTTCTACTTGTCTAAATTTACAAATAATTTCCTTTAAAGGATTAACAATGGGGCTCGTTGTTCACTTAAACTTGAAGAACAATAAATTGGCGAATGTTACTGTTTAGATGCTTTGCATATATGTTTCTTTGACTATATAGAAGCAATATATACAAAGATTTCAACCGTCTACCTGTTCCATTCATTGTTCTACTTGTCGAAAATTACAAATAATTTCCGATAAAGGATTAACCATTGGGGCTTATTGTTCACTTAAACTTGAAGAACAAAAAATTGGCGAATGGTACAGTTTGGATGCTTTTCGTACATGTTTCTTAGACTATATAGAAGCAATATATACAATTATTTCGACCGTCTGCCTGTTCCATTCATTGTTCTACTTGTCGAAAGTAACAAATAATTTCCGTTAAAGTATTAAGAATGGGGCTAGTAGTTCACTTAAACTTGAAGAACAAAAAATTGGCGAATTGTACTGATTGGATGCTTTGAATATATGTTTTTTAGACTATATGGGAGCAATATATAAAATGATTTCAACAGTCTACCTGTCCCATTCATTGTTCTACTTGTCTAAATTTACAAATAATTTCCTTTAAAGGATTAACAATGGGGCTCGTTGTTCACTTAAACTTGAAGAACAATAAATTGGCGAATGTTACTGTTTAGATGCTTTGCATATATGTTTCTTAGACAATATAGAAGCAATATGTACAATGATTTCAACCGTCTTCGTGTTCCAATCATTGTTCTACTTGTCGAAAATTACAAATAATTTCCTTTAAAGGATTAACAATGGGGCTCGTTGTTCACTTAAACTTGAAGAACAATAAATTGGCGAATTGTACTGTTTGGATGCTTTGCATATATGTTTCTTAGACTATATAGAAGCAATATATACAAAGATTTCAACCGTCTACCTGTTCCATTTATTGTTCTACTTGTCGAAAATTACAAATAATTTCCGATAAAGGATTAACCATTGGGGCTTATTGTTCACTTAAACTTGAAGAACAAAAAATTGGCGAATGGTACTGTTTGGATGCTTTTCGTACATGTTTCTTAGACTATATAGAAGCAATATATACAATTATTTCAACCGTCTGCCTGTTCCATTCATTGTTCTACTTGTCGAAAGTAACAAATAATTTCCGTTAAAGTATTAACAATGGGGCTAGTAGTTCACTTAAACTTGAAGAACAAAAAATTGGCGAATTGTACTGATTGGATGCTTTGAATATATGTTTTTTAGACTATATGGGAGCAATATATAAAATGATTTCAACAGTCTACCTGTCCCATTCATTGTTCTACTTGTCTAAATTTACAAATAATTTCCTTTAAAGGATTAACAATGGGGCTCGTTGTTCACTTAAACTTGAAGAACAATAAATTGGCGAATGTTACTGTTTAGATGCTTTGCATATATGTTTCTTTGACTATATAGAAGCAATATATACAATGATTTCAACCGTCTACCTGTTCCATTCATTGTTCTACTTGTAGAAATTTACAAATAATTTCCGTTAAAGGATTAACAATGGGGCTCGTAGTTCACTTAAACTTGAAGAACAAAAAATTGGGGAATTGTACTGTTTGGATGCTTTGCATATGTGTTTCTTAGACTATATAGAAGCAATATATACAATGATTTCAACCGTCTACCTGTTCCATTCATTGTTTTACTTGTCGAAATTTACAAATAATTTCCTTTAAAGGATTAACAATGGGGCTAGTAGTTCACTTAAACTTGAAGAACAAAAAATTGGCGAATTGTACTGATTGGATGCTTTGCATATAAGTTTCTTAGACTATATAGAAGCAATTTATAGAAAGATTTCACCCGTCTACCTGTTCTATTCATTGTTCTACTTGTAGAAAGTTAGAAATAATTTCCGATAAAGGATTAACAATGGCGCTCATTGTTCACTTAAACTTGAAGAACAAAAAATTGGCGAATGGTACTGTTTGGATGTTTTGCATATATGTTTCTTAGAGTATATAGAAGCAATATGTACAATGATTTCAACCGTCTACGTGTTCCAATCATTGTTCTACTTGTCGAAATTTACAAATAATTTCCTTTAAAGGATTAACAATGGGGCTAGTTGTTCACTTAAACATGAAGAACAAAAAATACGCGGATTGTACTGTTTGGATCCTTTGCATATATGTTTCCTAGACTATATAGAAGCAATATATACACAGATTTCAGCCGTCTACCTTTTCCATTCATTGTTCTACTTGTCTAAATTTACAAATAATTTCCTTTAAAGGATTAACAATGGGGCTCGTTGTTCACTTAAACTTGAAGAACAATAAATTGGCGAATGTTACTGTTTAGATGCTTTGCATATATGTTTCTTTGACTATATAGAAGCAATATATACAAAGATTTCAACCGTCTACCTGTTCCATTCATTGTTCTACTTGTCGAAAATTACAAATAATTTCCGATAAAGGATTAACCATTGGGGCTTATTGTTCACTTAAACTTGAAGAAAAAAAAATTGGCGAATGGTACAGTTTGGATGCTTTTCGTACATGTTTCTTAGACTATATAGAAGCAATATATACAATTATTTCGACCGTCTGCCTGTTCCATTCATTGTTCTACTTGTCGAAAGTAACAAATAATTTCCGTTAAAGTATTAACAATGGGGCTAGTAGTTCACTTAAACTTGAAGAACAAAAAATTGGCGAATTGTACTGATTGGATGCTTTGAATATATGTTTTTTAGACTATATGGGAGCAATATATAAAATGATTTCAACAGTCTACCTGTCCCATTCATTGTTCTACTTGTCTAAATTTACAAATAATTTCCTTTAAAGGATTAACAATGGGGCTCGTTGTTCACTTAAACTTGAAGAACAATAAATTGGCGAATGTTACTGTTTAGATGCTTTGCATATATGTTTCTTAGACTATATAGAAGCAATATGTACAATGATTTCAACCGTCTTCGTGTTCCAATCATTGTTCTACTTGTCGAAAATTACAAATAATTTCCTTTAAAGGATTAACAATGGGGCTCGTTGTTCACTTAAACTTGAAGAACAATAAATTGGCGAATTGTACTGTTTGGATGCTTTGCATATATGTTTCTTAGACTATATAGAAGCAATATATACAAAGATTTCAACCGTCTACCTGTTCCATTTATTGTTCTACTTGTCGAAAATTACAAATAATTTCCGATAAAGGATTAACCATTGGGGCTTATTGTTCACTTAAACTTGAAGAACAAAAAATTGGCGAATGGTACTGTTTGGATGCTTTTCGTACATGTTTCTTAGACTATATAGAAGCAATATATACAATTATTTCAACCGTCTGCCTGTTCCATTCATTGTTCTACTTGTCGAAAGTAACAAATAATTTCCGTTAAAGTATTAACAATGGGGCTAGTAGTTCACTTAAACTTTAAGAACAAAAAATTGGCGAATTGTACTGATTGGATGCTTTGAATATATGTTTTTTAGACTATATGGGAGCAATATATAAAATGATTTCAACAGTCTACCTGTCCCATTCATTGTTCTACTTGTCTAAATTTACAAATAATTTCCTTTAAAGGATTAACAATGGGGCTCGTTGTTCACTTAAACTTGAAGAACAATAAATTGGCGAATGTTACTGTTTAGATGCTTTGCATATATGTTTCTTTGACTATATAGAAGCAATATATACAATGATTTCAACCGTCTACCTGTTCCATTCATTGTTCTACTTGTAGAAATTTACAATTAATTTCCGTTAAAGGATTAACAATGGGGCTCGTAGTTCACTTAAACTTGAAGAACAAAAAATTGGGGAATTGTACTGTTTGGATGCTTTGCATATGTGTTTCTTAGACTATATAGAAGCAATATATACAATGATTTCAACCGTCTACCTGTTCCATTCATTGTTTTACTTGTCGAAATTTACAAATAATTTCCTTTAAAGGATTAACAATGGGGCTAGTAGTTCACTTAAACTTGAAGAACAAAAAATTGGCGAATTGTACTGATTGGATGCTTTGCATATAAGTTTCTTAGACTATATAGAAGCAATTTATAGAAAGATTTCACCCGTCTACCTGTTCTATTCATTGTTCTACTTGTAGAAAGTTAGAAATAATTTCCGATAAAGGATTAACAATGGCGCTCATTGTTCACTTAAACTTGAAGTACAAAAAAATTGGCGAATGGGACTGTTTGGATGCTTTGGATATATGTTTTTTAGACTATATAGAAGCAATATATAAAATGATTTCAACAGTCTACCTGTCCCATTCATTGTTCTACTTGTCTAAATTTACAAATAATTTCCTTTAAAGGAATAACAATGGGGCTCGTAGTTCACTTAAACTTGAAGAACAAAAAATTGGCAAATTGTACTGTTTGGATGCTTTGCATATATGTTTCTTTGACTATATAGAAGCAATATATACAATGATTTCAACCGTCTACGTGTTCCAATCATTGTTCTACTTGTCGAAATTTACAAATAAATTCCTTTAAAGGATTAACAATGGGGCTCGTTGTTCATTTAAACTTGAAGAACAATAAATTGGCAAATTGTACTGTTCGTATGCATTGCATATATGTTTCTTAGACTATATAGAAGCAATAAATACAATGATTTCAACCGTCTACCTGTTCCATTCATTGTTCTACATGTCGAAATATACAAATAATTTCCTTTAAAGGATTAGCAATGGGGCCCGTAGTTCACTTAAACTTGAAGAACAAAAAATTGGCGAATGGTACTGTTTGGATGCTTTGCATATATGTTTCTTAGACTATATAGAAGCAATATATACAAAGATTTCAACCGTCTACGTGTTCCAATCATTGTTCTACTTGCCGAAATTTACAAATAATTTCCTTTAAGGGATTAACAATGGGGCTCGTTGTTCACTTAAACTTGAAGAACAATAAATTGGCGAATTGTACTGTTTGGATGCTTTGCATATATGTTTCTTAGACTATATAGAAGCAATATATACAAAGATTTCAACCGTCTACCTGTTCCATTCATTGTTCTACTTGTCGAAAATTACAAATAATTTCCGATAAAGGATTAACCATTGGGGCTTATTGTTCACTTAAACTTGAAGAACAAAAAATTGGCGAATGGTACTGTTTGGATGCTTTTCGTACATGTTTCTTAGACTATATAGAAGCAATATATACAATTATTTCAACCGTCTGCCTGTTCCATTCATTGTTCTACTTGTCGAAAGTAACAAATAATTTCCGTTAAAGTATTAACAATGGGGCTAGTAGTTCACTTAAACTTGAAGAACAAAAAATTGGCGAATTGTACTGATTGGATGCTTTGAATATATGTTTTTTAGACTATATGGGAGCAATATATAAAATGATTTCAACAGTCTACCTGTCCCATTCATTGTTCTACTTGTCTAAATTTACAAATAATTTCCTTTAAAGGATTAACAATGGGGCTCGTTGTTCACTTAAACTTGAAGAACAATAAATTGGCGAATGTTACTGTTTAGATGCTTTGCATATATGTTTCTTTGACTATATAGAAGCAATATATACAAAGATTTCAACCGTCTACCTGTTCCATTCATTGTTCTACTTGCCGAAAATTACAAATAATTTCCGATAAAGGATTAACCATTGGGGCTTATTGTTCACTTAAACTTGAAGAACAAAAAATTGGCGAATGGTACTGTTTGGATGCTTTGCGTACATGTTTCTTAGACTATATAGAAGCAATATATACAATGATTTCAACCGTCTACCTGTTCCATTCATTGTTCTACATGTCGAAATATACAAATAATTTCCTTTAAAGGATTAACAATGGGGCCCGTAGTTCACTTAAACTTGAAGAACAAAAAATTGGCGAATGGTACTGTTTGGATGCTTTGCATATATGTTTCTTAGACTATATAGAAGCAATATATACAAAGATTTCAACCGTCTACGTGTTCCAATCATTGTTCTACTTGTCGAAATTTACAAATAATTTCCTTTAAGGGATTAACAATGGGGCTCGTTGTTCACTTAAACTTGAAGAACAATAAATTGGCGAATTGTACTGTTTGGATGCTTTGCATATATGTTTCTTAGACTATATAGAAGCAATATATACAAAGATTTCAACCGTCTACGTGTTCCAATCATTGTTCTACTTGTCGAAATTTACAAATAATTTCCTTTAAAGGATTAACAATGGGGCTCGTTGTTCACTTAAACTTGAAGAACAATAAATTGGCGAATTGTACTGTTTGGATGCTTTGCATATATGTTTCTTAGACTATATAGAAACAATATATACAAAGATTTCAACCGTCTACCTGTTCCATTCATTGTTCTACTTGTCGAAAATTACAAATAATTTCCGATAAAGGATTAACCATTGGGGCTTATTGTTCACTTAAACTTGAAGAACAAAAAATTGGCGAATGGTACTGTTTGGATGCTTTTCGTACATGTTTCTTAGACTATATAGAAGCAAGATATACAATTATTTCAACCGTCTGCCTGTTCCATTCATTGTTCTACTTGTCGAAAGTAACAAATAATTTCCGTTAAAGTATTAACAATGGGGCTAGTAGTTCACTTAAACTTGAAGAACAAAAAATTGGCGAATTGTACTGATTGGATGCTTTGAATATATGTTTTTTAGACTATATGGGAGCAATATATAAAATGATTTCAACAGTCTACCTGTCCCATTCATTGTTCTACTTGTCTAAATTTACAAATAATTTCCTTTAAAGGATTAACAATGGGGCTCGTTGTTCACTTAAACTTGAAGAACAATAAATTGGCGAATGTTACTGTTTAGATGCTTTGCATATATGTTTCTTTGACTATATAGAAGCAATATATACAATGATTTCAACCGTCTACCTGTTTCATTCATTGTTCTACATGTCGAAATATACAAATAATTTCCTTTAAAGGATTAACAATGGGGCCCGTAGTTCACTTAAACTTGAAGAACATAAAATTGGCGAATGGTACTGTTTGGATGCTTTGCATATATGTTTCTTAGACTATATAGAAGCAATATATACAAAGATTTCAACCGTCTACCTGTTCCATTCATTGTTCTACTTGTCGAAAATTACAAATAATTTCCGATAAAGGAATAACCATTTGGGCTTATTGTTCACTTAAACTTGAAGAACAAAAAATTGGCGAATGGTACTGTTTGGATGCTTTGCGTACATGTTTCTTAGACTATATAGAAGCAATATATACAATGATTTCAACCGTCTACCTGTTCCATTCATTGTTCTATTTGTCGAAAGTAACAAATAATTTCCGTTAAAGTATTAACAATGGGGCTCGTAGTTCACTTAAACGTGAAGAACAATAAATTGGCGAATTGTACTGTATGGATGCTTTGCGTACATGTTTCTTAGACTATATAGAAGCAATATATACAATGATTTCAACCGTCTACCTGTTCCATTCATTGTTCTACTTGTCGAAAGTAACAAATAATTTCCGTTAAAGTATTAACAATGGGGCTCGTAGTTCACTTAAACTTGAAGAACAAAAAATTGGCGAATTCTACTGTTTGGATGCTTTGCATATATGTTTTTTAGACTATATGGAAGCAATACATTCAAAGATTTCAACCGTCTACGTGTTCCAATCATTGTTCTACTTGTCGAAATTTACAAATAAATTACTTTAAAGGATTAACAATGGGGCTCGTTGTTCACTTAAACTTGAAGAACAAAAAAATTGGCGAATGGGACTGTTTGGATGCTTTGGATATATGTTTTTTAGACTATATAGAAGCAATATATAAAATGATTTCAACAGTCTACCTGTCCCATTCATTGTTCTACTTGTCTAAATTTACAAATAATTTCCTTTAAAGGAATAACAATGGGGCTCGTAGTTCACTTAAACTTGAAGAACAAAAAATTGGCAAATTGTACTGTTTGGATGCTTTGCATATATGTTTCTTAGACTATATAGAAGCAATATATACAAAGATTTCAACCGTCTAACTGTTCCATTCATTGTTCTACTTGTCGAAAATTACAAATAATTTCCGATAAAGGATTAACCATTGGGGCTTATTGTTCACTTAAACTTGAAGAACAAAAAATTGGCGAATGGTACTGTTTGGATGCTTTGCGTACATGTTTCTTAGACTATATAGAAGCAATATAAACAATGATTTCAACCGTCTACCTGTTCCATTCATTGTTCTACTTGTCGAAATTTACAAATAATTTCCTTTAAAGGATTAACAATGGGGCTCGTAGTTCACTTAAACTTGAAGAACAAAAAATTGGCGAATTGTACTGTTTGGATGCTTTGCATATATGTTTCTTAGACTATATAGAAGCAATATATACAAAGATTTCAACCGTCTAACTGTTCCATTCATTGTTCTACTTGTCGAAAATTACAAATAATTTCCGATAAAGGATTAACCATTGGGGCTTATTGTTCACTTAAACTTGAAGAACAAAAAATTGGCGAATGGTACTGTTTGGATGCTTTGCGTACATGTTTCTTAGACTATATAGAAGCAATATATACAATGATTTCAACCGTCTACCTGTTCCATTCATTGTTCTACATGTCGAAATATGCAAATAATTTCCTTTAAAGGATTAACAATGGGGCCGTAGTTCACTTAAACTTGAAGAACAAAAAATTGGCGAATGGTACTGTTTGGATGCTTTGCATATATGTTTCTTAGACTATATAGAAGCAATATATACAAAGATTTCAACCGTCTACGTGTTCCAATCATTGTTCTACTTGTCGAAATTTACAAATAATATCCTTTAAGGGATTAACAATGGGGCTCGTTGTTCACTTAAACTTGAAGAACAATAAATTGGCGAATTGTACTGTTTGTATGCTTTGCATATATGTTTCTTAGACTATATAGAAGCAATATATACAAAGATTTCAACCGTCTACGTGTTCCAATCATTGTTCTACTTGTCGAAATTTACAAATAATTTTCTTTAAAGGATTAACAATGGGGCTCGTAGTTCACTTAAACTTGAAGAACAATAAATTGGCGAATTGTACTGTTTGGATGTTTTGCATATATGTTTCTTAGACTATATAGAAGCAATATATACAAAGATTTCAACCGTCTACCTGTTCCATTCATTGTTCTACTTGTCGAAAGTTACAAATAATTTCCGATAAAGGATTATCCATTGGGGCTTATTGTTCACTTAAACTTGAAGAACAAAAAATTGGCGAATGGTACGGTTTGGCTGCTTTGCGTACATGTTTCTTAGACTATGTAGAAGCAATATATACAATGATTTCAACCGTCTACCTGTTCCATTCATTGTTCAACTTGTCGAAAATTACAAATAATTTCCGATAAAGGATTAACCATTGGGGCTTATTGTTCACTTAAACTTGAAGAACAAAAAATTGGCGAATGGTACGGTTTGGATGCTTTGCGTACATGTTTCTTAGACTATATAGAAGCAATATATACAAAGATTTCAACCGTCTACCTGTTCCATTCATTGTTCTACTTGTCGAAAGTTACAAATAATTTCCGATAAAGGATTAACCATTGGGGCTCATTGTTCACTTAAACTTGAAGAACAAAAAATTGGCGAATGGTACTGTTTGGATGTTTTGCATATATGTTTCTTAGAGTATATAGAAGCAATATGTACAATGATTTCAACAGTCTACCTGTTCCATTCATTGTTCTACTTGTCGAAATTTACAAATAATTTCCTTTAAAGGATTAACAATGGGGCTCGTAGTTCACTTAAACTTGAAGAACAAAAAATTGGCGAATGGTACTGTTTGGATGCTTTTCGTACATGTTTCTTAGACTATATAGAAGCAATATATACAATTATTTCAACCGTCTGCCTGTTCCATTCATTGTTCTACTTGTCGAAAGTAACAAATAATTTCCGTTAAAGTATTAACAATGGGGCTAGTAGTTCACTTAAACTTGAAGAACAAAAAATTGGCGAATTGTACTGATTGGATGCTTTGAATATATGTTTTTTAGACTATATGGGAGCAATATATAAAATGATTTCAACAGTCTACCTGTCCCATTCATTGTTCTACTTGTCTAAATTTACAAATAATTTCCTTTAAAGGATTAACAATGGGGCTCGTTGTTCACTTAAACTTGAAGAACAATAAATTGGCGAATGTTACTGTTTAGATGCTTTGCATATATGTTTCTTTGACTATATAGAAGCAATATATACAATGATTTCAACCGTCTACCTGTTCCATTCATTGTTCTACTTGTAGAAATTTACAATTAATTTCCGTTAAAGGATTAACAATGGGGCTCGTAGTTCACTTAAACTTGAAGAACAAAAAATTGGGGAATTGTACTGTTTGGATGCTTTGCATATGTGTTTCTTAGACTATATAGAAGCAATATATACAATGATTTCAACCGTCTACCTGTTCCATTCATTGTTTTACTTGTCGAAATTTACAAATAATTTCCTTTAAAGGATTAACAATGGGGCTAGTAGTTCACTTAAACTTGAAGAACAAAAAATTGGCGAATTGTACTGATTGGATGCTTTGCATATAAGTTTCTTAGACTATATAGAAGCAATTTATAGAAAGATTTCACCCGTCTACCTGTTCTATTCATTGTTCTACTTGTAGAAAGTTAGAAATAATTTCCGATAAAGGATTAACAATGGCGCTCATTGTTCACTTAAACTTGAAGAACAAAAAATTGGCGAATGGTACTGTTTGGATGTTTTGCATATATGTTTCTTAGAGTATATAGAAGCAATATGTACAATGATTTCAACCGTCTACGTGTTCCAATCATTGTTCTACTTGTCGAAATTTACAAATAATTTCCATTAAAGGATTAACAATGGGGCTAGTTGTTCACTTAAACATGAAGAACAAAAAATACGCGGATTGTACTGTTTGGATCCTTTGCATATATGTTTCCTAGACTATATAGAAGCAATATATACACAGATTTCAGCCGTCTACCTTTTCCATTCATTGTTCTACTTGTCTAAATTTACAAATAATTTCCTTTAAAGGATTAACAATGGGGCTCGTTGTTCACTTAAACTTGAAGAACAATAAATTGGCGAATGTTACTGTTTAGATGCTTTGCATATATGTTTCTTTGACTATATAGAAGCAATATATACAAAGATTTCAACCGTCTACCTGTTCCATTCATTGTTCTACTTGTCGAAAATTACAAATAATTTCCGATAAAGGATTAACCATTGGGGCTTATTGTTCACTTAAACTTGAAGAACAAAAAATTGGCGAATGGTACAGTTTGGATGCTTTTCGTACATGTTTCTTAGACTATATAGAAGCAATATATACAATTATTTCGACCGTCTGCCTGTTCCATTCATTGTTCTACTTGTCGAAAGTAACAAATAATTTCCGTTAAAGTATTAACAATGGGGCTAGTAGTTCACTTAAACTTGAAGAACAAAAAATTGGCGAATTGTACTGATTGGATGCTTTGAATATATGTTTTTTAGACTATATGGGAGCAATATATAAAATGATTTCAACAGTCTACCTGTCCCATTCATTGTTCTACTTGTCTAAATTTACAAATAATTTCCTTTAAAGGATTAACAATGGGGCTCGTTGTTCACTTAAACTTGAAGAACAATAAATTGGCGAATGTTACTGTTTAGATGCTTTGCATATATGTTTCTTAGACTATATAGAAGCAATATGTACAATGATTTCAACCGTCTTCGTGTTCCAATCATTGTTCTACTTGTCGAAAATTACAAATAATTTCCTTTAAAGGATTAACAATGGGGCTCGTTGTTCACTTAAACTTGAAGAACAATAAATTGGCGAATTGTACTGTTTGGATGCTTTGCATATATGTTTCTTAGACTATATAGAAGCAATATATACAAAGATTTCAACCGTCTACCTGTTCCATTTATTGTTCTACTTGTCGAAAATTACAAATAATTTCCGATAAAGGATTAACCATTGGGGCTTATTGTTCACTTAAACTTGAAGAACAAAAAATTGGCGAATGGTACTGTTTGGATGCTTTTCGTACATGTTTCTTAGACTATATAGAAGCAATATATACAATTATTTCAACCGTCTGCCTGTTCCATTCATTGTTCTACTTGTCGAAAGTAACAAATAATTTCCGTTAAAGTATTAACAATGGGGCTAGTAGTTCACTTAAACTTGAAGAACAAAAAATTGGCGAATTGTACTGATTGGATGCTTTGAATATATGTTTTTTAGACTATATGGGAGCAATATATAAAATGATTTCAACAGTCTACCTGTCCCATTCATTGTTCTACTTGTCTAAATTTACAAATAATTTCCTTTAAAGGATTAACAATGGGGCTCGTTGTTCACTTAAACTTGAAGAACAATAAATTGGCGAATGTTACTGTTTAGATGCTTTGCATATATGTTTCTTTGACTATATAGAAGCAATATATACAATGATTTCAACCGTCTACCTGTTCCATTCATTGTTCTACTTGTAGAAATTTACAATTAATTTCCGTTAAAGGATTAACAATGGGGCTCGTAGTTCACTTAAACTTGAAGAACAAAAAATTGGGGAATTGTACTGTTTGGATGCTTTGCATATGTGTTTCTTAGACTATATAGAAGCAATATATACAATGATTTCAACCGTCTACCTGTTCCATTCATTGTTTTACTTGTCGAAATTTACAAATAATTTCCTTTAAAGGATTAACAATGGGGCTAGTAGTTCACTTAAACTTGAAGAACAAAAAATTGGCGAATTGTACTGATTGGATGCTTTGCATATAAGTTTCTTAGACTATATAGAAGCAATTTATAGAAAGATTTCACCCGTTTACCTGTTCTATTCATTGTTCTACTTGTAGAAAGTTAGAAATAATTTCCGATAAAGGATTAACAATGGCGCTCATTGTTCACTTAAACTTGAAGAACAAAAAAATTGGCGAATGGGACTGTTTGGATGCTTTGGATATATGTTTTTTAGACTATATAGAAGCAATATATAAAATGATTTCAACAGTCTACCTGTCCCATTCATTGTTCTACTTGTCTAAATTTACAAATAATTTCCTTTAAAGGAATAACAATGGGGCTCGTAGTTCACTTAAACTTGAAGAACAAAAACTTGGCAAATTGTACTGTTTGGATGCTTTGCATATATGTTTCTTTGACTATATAGAAGCAATATATACAATGATTTCAACCGTCTACGTGTTCCAATCATTGTTCTACTTGTCGAAATTTACAAATAAATTCCTTTAAAGGATTAACAATGGGGCTCGTTGTTCATTTAAACTTGAAGAACAATAAATTGGCAAATTGTACTGTTCGTATGCATTGCATATATGTTTCTTACACTATATAGAAGCAATAAATACAATGATTTCAACCGTCTACCTGTTCCATTCATTGTTCTACATGTCGAAATATACAAATAATTTCCTTTAAAGGATTAACAATGGGGCCCGTAGTTCACTTAAACTTGAAGAACAAAAAATTGGCGAATGGTACTGTTTGGATGCTTTGCATATATGTTTCTTAGACTATATAGAAGCAATATATACAAAGATTTCAACCGTCTACGTGTTCCAATCATTGTTCTACTTGTCGAAATTTACAAATAATTTCCTTTAAGGGATTAACAATGGGGCTCGTTGTTCACTTAAACTTGAAGAACAACAAATTGGCGAATTGTACTGTTTGGATGCTTTGCATATATGTTTCTTAGACTATATAGAAGCAATATATACAAAGATTTCAACCGTCTACGTGTTCCAATCATTGTTCTACTTGTCGAAATTTACAAATAATTTCCTTTAAAGGATTAACAATGGGGCTCGTTGTTCACTTAAACTTGAAGAACAATAAATTGGCGAATTGTACTGTTTGGATGCTTTGCATATATGTTTCTTAGACTATATAGAAACAATATATACAAAGATTTGAACCGTCTACCTGTTCCATTCATTGTTCTACTTGTCGAAAATTACAAATAATTTCCGATAAAGGATTAACCATTGGGGCTTATTGTTCACTTAAACTTGAAGAACAAAAAATTGGCGAATGGTACTGTTTGGATGCTTTTCGTACATGTTTCTTAGACTATATAGAAGCAAGATATACAATTATTTCAACCGTCTGCCTGTTCCATTCATTGTTCTACTTGTCGAAAGTAACAAATAATTTCCGTTAAAGTATTAACAATGGGGCTAGTAGATCACTTAAACTTGAAGAACAAAAAATTGGCGAATTGTACTGATTGGATGCTTTGAATATATGTTTTTTAGACTATATGGGAGCAATATATAAAATGATTTCAACAGTCTACCTGTCCCATTCATTGTTCTACTTGTCTAAATTTACAAATAATTTCCTTTAAAGGATTAACAATGGGGCTCGTTGTTCACTTAAACTTGAAGAACAATAAATTGGCGAATGTTACTGTTTAGATGCTTTGCATATATGTTTCTTTGACTATATAGAAGCAATATATACAATGATTTCAACCGTCTACCTGTTTCATTCATTGTTCTACTTGTAGAAATTTACAATTAATTTCCGTTAAAGGATTAACAATGGGGCTCGTAGTTCACTTAAACTTGAAGAACAAAAAATTGGGGAATTGTACTGTTTGGATGCTTTGCATATGTGTTTCTTAGACTATATAGAAGCAATATATACAATGATTTCAACCGTCTACCTGTTCCATTCATTGTTTTACTTGTCGAAATTTACAAATAATTTCCTTTAAAGGATTAACAATGGGGCTAGTAGTTCACTTAAACTTGAAGAACAAAAAATTGGCGAATTGTACTGATTGGATGCTTTGCATATAAGTTTCTTAGACTATATAGAAGCAATTTATAGAAAGATTTCACCCGTCTACCTGTCCAATTCATTGTTCTACTTGTAGAAAGTTAGAAATAATTTCCGATAAAGGATTAACAATGGGGCTAGTAGTTCACTTAAACTTGAAGAACAAAAAATTGGCGAATGGTACTGTTTGGATGCTTTTCGTACATGTTTCTTAGACTATATAGAAGCAATATATACAATTATTTCAACCGTCTGCCTGTTCCATTCATTGTTCTACTTGTCGAAAGTAACAAATAATTTCCGTTAAAGTATTAACAATGGGGCTCGTAGTTCACTTAAACTTGAAGAACAATAAATTGGCGAATTGTACTGTTTGGATGTTTTGCATATATGTTTCTTAGACTATGTTGTGGCGTCAACGAAGTGCGTAGATCCGAATGACCACCACTTCACCACTCGCGGAATTCTTCACGTTTTCCGGGAGTAGCAATTTATTTTATCGATAGTTCTCGACCGGAGAAGAACTTTGTCTTTTCGTGCGAGAATTCGAGATCGAGGTTTAATGACAAACTTTGACGACGGTAGTCGTCAGCGAGCGCGATGTTGTGTTGTCGTCACGGAGATCGGTAAGTAAGTAAGTGTCTTCCAAGAATTAGGAACACTTTCGGCGACGCTGTTGGGCCGGACATCCCCGCTTGCTGAATTTTCGCGACGTTTCAGCAGGCGGGGTTTTCGGATTTTCCGGGCGGTGCGAGACGTTAATTGGTCGCACTTTCCTCCGAGAGGAGTGATCACCCCCATGGGGCTCTCGACGAGAAGGGCCCCACGGAGGTGGAAACTCATCCCCTGCGAATACGTGGTGGAGGAAAGTGCAACCAGATGTGCCCAAAAAATCCTAGTCCGGCCGATCGGCAGAATTTCTCTTCGATGGCGCGATTTATGACCGATTTGTCATCGCGAGTCAGCGGCGGTCGATGGGACCGTCGGCCGAAGTCCCTGGTTACCACCCGCTGACAGAGCATGACGGATTAACGAAAACGTTCATTCAAAACGAAGGCTGCCTAATTCTTTGAGGACCGGAGTTTTGGCCGCCTTGGCACGTAATGATCGCCAAATGTTAGTAAATAATAAAAAATCTGGCGGCCAGACTCGGGCCTCAAAGAACGGCAAACTTTCGCTTCGTCTCGAATGCGCTTTTGTTTCCGTACGATGGAACAGACTATATAGAAGCAATATATACAAAGATTTCAACCGTCTACCTGTTCCATTCATTGTTCTACTTGTCGAAAGTTACAAATAATTTCCGATAAAGGATTATCCATTGGGGCTTATTGTTCACTTAAACTTGAAGAACAAAAAATTGGCGAATGGTACGGTTTGGATGCTTTGCGTACATGTTTCTTAGACTATATAGAAGCAATATATACAATGATTTCAACCGTCTACCTGTTCCATTCATTGTTCTACTTGTCGAAAATTACAAATAATTTCCGATAAAGGATTAACCATTGGGGCTTATTGTTCACTTAAACTTGAAGAACAAAAAATTGGCGAATGGTACTGTTTGGATGCTTTTCGTACATGTTTCTTAGACTATATAGAAGCAATATATACAATTATTTCAACCGTCTGCCTGTTCCATTCATTGTTCTACTTGTCGAAAGTAACAAATAATTTCCGTTAAAGTATTAACAATGGGGCTAGTAGTTCACTTAAACTTGAAGAACAAGAAATTGGCGAATTGTACTGATTGGATGCTTTGAATATATGTTTTTTAGACTATATGGGAGCAATATATAAAATGATTTCAACAGTCTACCTGTCCCATTCATTGTTCTACTTGTCTAAATTTACAAATAATTTCCTTTAAAGGATTAACAATGGGGCTCGTTGTTCACTTAAACTTGAAGAACAATAAATTGGCGAATGTTACTGTTTAGATGCTTTGCATATATGTTTCTTTGACTATATAGAAACAATATATACAAAGATTCCAACCGTCTACCTGTTCCATTCATTGTTCTACTTGTCGAAAATTACAAATAATTTCCGATAAAGGATTAACCATTGGGGCTTATTGTTCACTTAAACTTGAAGAACAAAAAATTGGCGAATGGTACGGTTTGGATGCTTTGCGTACATGTTTCTTAGACTATATAGAAGCAATATATACAATGATTTCAACCGTCTACCTGTTCCATTCATTGTTCTACTTGTCGAAAGTAACAAATAATTTCCGTTAAAGTATTAACAATGGGGCTCGTAGTTCACTTAAACTTGAAGAACAATAAATTGGCGAATTGTACTGTTTGGATGTTTTGCATATATGTTTCTTAGACTATGTTGTGGCGTCAACGAAGTGCGTAGATCCGAATGACCACCACTTCACCACTCGCGGAATTCTTCACGTTTTCCGGGAGTAGCAATTTATTTTATCGATAGTTCTCGACCGGAGAAGAACTTTGTCTTTTCGTGCGAGAATTCGAGATCGAGGTTTAATGACAAACTTTGACGACGGTAGTCGTCAGCGAGCGCGATGTTGTGTTGTCGTCACGGAGATCGGTAAGTAAGTAAGTGTCTTCCAAGAATTAGGAACACTTTCGGCGACGCTGTTGGGCCGGACATCCCCGCTTGCTGAATTTTCGCGACGTTTCAGCAGGCGGGGTTTTCGGATTTTCCGGGCGGTGCGAGACGTTAATTGGTCGCACTTTCCTCCGAGAGGAGTGATCACCCCCATGGGGCTCTCGACGAGAAGGGCCCCACGGAGGTGGAAACTCATCCCCTGCGAATACGTGGTGGAGGAAAGTGCAACCAGATGTGCCCAAAAAATCCTAGTCCGGCCGATCGGCAGAATTTCTCTTCGATGGCGCGATTTATGACCGATTTGTCATCGCGAGTCAGCGGCGGTCGATGGGACCGTCGGCCGAAGTCCCTGGTTACCACCCGCTGACAGAGCATGACGGATTAACGAAAACGTTCATTCAAAACGAAGGCTGCCTAATTCTTTGAGGACCGGAGTTTTGGCCGCCTTGGCACGTAATGATCGCCAAATGTTAGTAAATAATAAAAAATCTGGCGGCCAGACTCGGGCCTCAAAGAACGGCAAACTTTCGCTTCGTCTCGAATGCGCTTTTGTTTCCGTACGATGGAACAGACTATATAGAAGCAATATATACAAAGATTTCAACCGTCTACCTGTTCCATTCATTGTTCTACTTGTCGAAAGTTACAAATAATTTCCGATAAAGGATTATCCATTGGGGCTTATTGTTCACTTAAACTTGAAGAACAAAAAATTGGCGAATGGTACGGTTTGGATGCTTTGCGTACATGTTTCTTAGACTATATAGAAGCAATATATACAATGATTTCAACCGTCTACCTGTTCCATTCATTGTTCTACTTGTCGAAAATTACAAATAATTTCCGATAAAGGATTAACCATTGGGGCTTATTGTTCACTTAAACTTGAAGAACAAAAAATTGGCGAATGGTACGGTTTGGATGCTTTGCGTACATGTTTCTTAGACTATATAGAAGCAATATATACAATGATTTCAACCGTCTACCTGTTCCATTCATTGTTCTACTTGTCGAAAGTAACAAATAATTTCCGTTAAAGTATTAACAATGGGGCTCGTAGTTCACTTAAACTTGAAGAACAATAAATTGGCGAATTGTACTGTTTGGATGTTTTGCATATATGTTTCTTAGACTATATAGAAGCAATATATACAAAGATTTCAACCGTCTACCTGTTCTATTCATTGTTCTACTTGTCGAAAGTTACAAATAATTTCCGATAAAGGATTAACCATTGGGGCTTATTGTTCACTTAAACTTGAAGAACAAAAAATTGGCGAATGGTACGGTTTGGATGCTTTGCGTACATGTTTCTTAGACTATATAGAAGCAATATATACAATGATTTCAACCGTCTACCTGTTCCATTCATTGTTCTACTTGTCGAAAGTAACAAATAATTTCCGTTAAAGTATTAACAATGGGGCTCGTAGTTCACTTAAACTTGAAGAACAATAAATTGGCGAATTGTACTGTTTGGATGTTTTGCATATATGTTTCTTAGACTATATAGAAGCAATATATACAAAGATTTCAACCGTCTAACTGTTCCATTCATTGTTCTACTTGTCGAAAATTACAAATAATTTCCGATAAAGGATTAACCATTGGGGCTTATTGTTCACTTAAACTTGAAGAACAAAAAATTGGCGAATGGTACTGTTTGGATGCTTTGCGTACATGTTTCTTAGACTATATAGAAGCAATATATACAATGATTTCAACCGTCTACCTGTTCCATTCATTGTTCTACTTGTCGAAAATTACAAATAATTTCCGATAAAGGATTAACCATTGGGGCTTATTGTTCACTTAAACTTGAAGAACAAAAAATTGGCGAATGGTACTGTTTGGATGCTTTGCGTACATGTTTCTTAGACTATATAGAAGCAATATATACAATGATTTCAACCGTCTACCTGTTCCATTCATTGTTCTACATGTCGAAATATACAAATAATTTCCTTTAAAGGATTAACAATGGGGCCCGTAGTTCACTTAAACTTGAAGAACAATAAATTGGCGAATTGTACTGTTTGGATGTTTTGCATATATGTTTCTTAGACTATATAGAAGCAATATATACAAAGATTTCAACCGTCTACCTGTTCTATTCATTGTTCTACTTGTCGAAAGTTACAAATAATTTCCGATAAAGGATTAACAATGGGGCTCGTAGTTCACTTAAACCTGAAGAACAAAAAATTGGCGAATTGTACTGTTTGGATGCTTTGCATATATGTTTCTTAGACTATATAGAAGCAATATATAGAAAGATTTCAACCGTCTACCTGTTCTATTCATTGTTCTACTTGTAGAAAGTTACAAATAATTTCCGTTTCATGATTATCAATGGGGCTCGTTGTTCACCTAATCTTAAAGAACAAAAAATTGGCGAATGGTACTGTTTGGATGTTTTGCATATATGTTTCTTAGACTATATAGAAGCAATATGTACAATGATTTCAATCGTCTTCGTGTTCCAATCATTGTTCTACTTGTCGAAAATTACAAATAATTTCCTTTAAAGGATTAACAATGGGGCTCGTTGTTCACTTAAACTTGAAGAACAATAAATTGGCGAATTGTACTGTTTGGATGCTTTGCATATATGTTTCTTAGACTATATAGAAGCAATATATACAAAGATTTCAACCGTCTACCTGCTCCATTCATTGTTCTACTTGTCGAAAATTACAAATAATTTCCGATAAAGGATTAACCATTGGGGCTTATTGTTCACTTAAACTTGAAGAACAAAAAATTGGCGAATGGTACTGTTTGGATGCTTTTCGTACATGTTTCTTAGACTATATAGAAGCAATATATACAATTATTTCAACCGTCTGCCTGTTCCATTCATTGTTCTACTTGTCGAAAGTAACAAGTAATTTCCGTTAAAGTATTAACAATGGGGCTAGTAGTTCACTTAAACTTGAAGAACAAAAAATTGGCGAATTGTACTGATTGGATGCTTTGAATATATGTTTTTTAGACTATATGGGAGCAATATATAAAATGATTTCAACAGTCTACCTGTCCCATTCATTGTTCTACTTGTCTAAATTTACAAATAATTTCCTTTAAAGGATTAACAATGGGGCTCGTTGTTCACTTAAACTTGAAGAACAATAAATTGGCGAATGTTACTGTTTAGATGCTTTGCATATATGTTTCTTTGACTATATAGAAGCAATATATACAAAGATTTCAACCGTCTACCTGTTCCATTCATTGTTCTACTTATCGAAAATTACAAATAATTTCCGATAAAGGATTAACCATTGGGGCTCATTTTTCACTTAAACTTGAAGAACAAAAAATTGGCGAATGGTACTGTTTGGATGTTTTGCATATATGTTTCTTAGAGTATATAGAAGCAATATGTACAATGATTTCAACCGTCTACGTGTTCCAATCATTGTTCTACTTGTCGAAATTTACAAATAATTTCCTTTAAAGGATTAACAATGGGGCTAGTTGTTCACTTAAACATGAAGAACAAAAAATACGCGGATTGTACTGTTTGGATCCTTTGCATATATGTTTCCTAGACTATATAGAAGCAATATATACACAGATTTCAGCCGTCTACCTTTTCCATTCATTGTTCTACTTGTCTAAATTTACAAATAATTTCCTTTAAAGGATTAACAATGGGGCTCGTTGTTCACTTAAACTTGAAGAACAATAAATTGGCGAATGTTACTGTTTAGATGCTTTGCATATATGTTTCTTTGACTATATAGAAGCAATATATACAAAGATTTCAACCGTCTACCTGTTCCATTCATTGTTCTACTTATCGAAAATTACAAATAATTTCCGATAAAGGATTAACCATTGGGGCTCATTTTTCACTTAAACTTGAAGAACAAAAAATTGGCGAATGGTACTGTTTGGATGTTTTGCATATATGTTTCTTAGACTATATAGAAGCAATATGTACAATGATTTCAACCGTCTTCGTGTTCCAATCATTGTTCTACTTGTCGAAAATTACAAATAATTTCCTTTAAAGGATTAAAAATGGGGCTCGTTGTTCACTTAAACTTGAAGAACAATAAATTGGCGAATTGTACTGTTTGGATGCTTTGCATATATGTTTCTTAGACTATATAGAAGCAATATATACAAAGATTTCAACCGTCTACCTGTTCCATTCATTGTTCTACTTGTCGAAAATTACAAATAATTTCCGATAAAGGATTAACCATTGGGGCTTATTGTTCACTTAAACTTGAAGAACAAAAAATTGGCGAATGGTACTGTTTGGATGCTTTTCGTACATGTTTCTTAGACTATATAGAAGCAATATATACAATTATTTCAACCGTCTGCCTGTTCCATTCATTGTTCTACTTGTCGAAAGTAACAAATAATTTCCGTTAAAGTATTAACAATGGGGCTAGTAGTTCACTTAAACTTGAAGAACAAAAAATTGGCGAATTGTACTGATTGGATGCTTTGAATATATGTTTTTTAGACTATATGGGAGCAATATATAAAATGATTTCAACAGTCTACCTGTCCCATTCATTGTTCTACTTGTCTAAATTTACAAATAATTTCCTTTAAAGGATTAACAATGGGGCTCGTTGTTCACTTAAACTTGAAGAACAATAAATTGGCGAATGTTACTGTTTAGATGCTTTGCATATATGTTTCTTTGACTATATAGAAGCAATATATACAAAGATTTCAACCGTCTACCTGTTCCATTCATTGTTCTACTTATCGAAAATTACAAATAATTTCCGATAAAGGATTAACCATTGGGGCTCATTTTTCACTTAAACTTGAAGAACAAAAAATTGGCGAATGGTACTGTTTGGATGTTTTGCATATATGTTTCTTAGAGTATATAGAAGCAATATGTACAATGATTTCAACCGTCTACGTGTTCCAATCATTGTTCTACTTGTCGAAATTTACAAATAATTTCCTTTAAAGGATTAACAATGGGGCTAGTTGTTCACTTAAACATGAAGAACAAAAAATACGCGGATTGTACTGTTTGGATCCTTTGCATATATGTTTCCTAGACTATATAGAAGCAATATATACACAGATTTCAGCCGTCTACCTTTTCCATTCATTGTTCTACTTGTCTAAATTTACAAATAATTTCCTTTAAAGGATTAACAATGGGGCTCGTTGTTCACTTAAACTTGAAGAACAATAAATTGGCGAATGTTACTGTTTAGATGCTTTGCATATATGTTTCTTTGACTATATAGAAGCAATATATACAAAGATTTCAACCGTCTACCTGTTCCATTCATTGTTCTACTTATCGAAAATTACAAATAATTTCCGATAAAGGATTAACCATTGGGGCTCATTTTTCACTTAAACTTGAAGAACAAAAAATTGGCGAATGGTACTGTTTGGATGTTTTGCATATATGTTTCTTAGACTATATAGAAGCAATATGTACAATGATTTCAACCGTCTTCGTGTTCCAATCATTGTTCTACTTGTCGAAAATTACAAATAATTTCCTTTAAAGGATTAAAAATGGGGCTCGTTGTTCACTTAAACTTGAAGAACAATAAATTGGCGAATTGTACTGTTTGGATGCTTTGCATATATGTTTCTTAGACTATATAGAAGCAATATATACAAAGATTTCAACCGTCTACCTGTTCCATTCATTGTTCTACTTGTCGAAAATTACAAATAATTTCCGATAAAGGATTAACCATTGGGGCTTATTGTTCACTTAAACTTGAAGAACAAAAAATTGGCGAATGGTACGGTTTGGATGCTTTGCGTACATGTTTCTTAGACTATATAGAAGCAATATATACAATGATTTCAACCGTCTACCTGTTCCATTCATTGTTCTACTTGTCGAAAATTACAAATAATTTCCGATAAAGGATTAACCATTGGGGCTTATTGTTCACTTAAACTTGAAGAACAAAAAATTGGCGAATGGTACAGTTTGGATGCTTTGCGTACATGTTTCTTAGACTATATAGAAGCAATATATACAATGATTTCAACCGCCTACCTGTTCCATTCATTGTTCTACTTGCCGAAAGTAACAAATAATTTCCGTTAAAGTATTAACAATGGGGCTAGTAGTTCACTTAAACTTGAAGAACAAAAAATTGGCGAATTGTACTGATTGGATGCTTTGCATATAAGTTTCTTAGACTATATAGAAGCAATATATAAAATGATTTCAACAGTCTACCTGTCCCATTCATTGTTCTACTTGTCTAAATTTACAAATAATTTCCTTTAAAGGAATAACAATGGGGCTCGTAGTTCACTTAAACTTGAAGAACAAAAAATTGGCAAATTGTACTGTTTGGATGCTTTGCATATATGTTTCTTTGACTATATAGAAGCAATATATACAATGATTTCAACCGTCTACGTGTTCCAATCATTGTTCTACTTGTCGAAATTTACAAATAAATTCCTTTAAAGGATTAACAATGGGGCTCGTTGTTCATTTAAACTTGAAGAACAATAAATTGGCAAATTGTACTGTTCGTATGCATTGCATATATGTTTCTTAGACTATATAGAAGCAATAAATACAATGATTTCAACCGTCTACCTGTTCCATTCATTGTTCTACATGTCGAAATATACAAATAATTTCCTTTAAAGGATTAACAATGGGGCCCGTAGTTCACTTAAACTTGAAGAACATAAAATTGGCGAATGGTACTGTTTGGATGCTTTGCATATATGTTTCTTAGACTATATAGAAGCAATATGTACAATGATTTCAACCGTCTTCGTGTTCCAATCATTGTTCTACTTGTCGAAAATTACAAATAATTTCCTTTAAAGGATTAACAATGGGGCTCGTTGTTCACTTAAACTTGAAGAACAATAAATTGGCGAATTGTACTGTTTGGATGCTTTGCATATATGTTTCTTAGACTATATAGAAGCAATATATACAAAGATTTCAACCGTCTACCTGTTCCATTCATTGTTCTACTTGTCGAAAATTACAAATAATTTCCGATAAAGGATTAACCATTGGGGCTTATTGTTCACTTAAACTTGAAGAACAAAAAATTGGCGAATGGTACTGTTTGGATGCTTTTCGTACATGTTTCTTAGACTATATAGAAGCAATATATACAATTATTTCAACCGTCTGCCTGTTCCATTCATTGTTCTACTTGTCGAAAGTAACAAATAATTTCCGTTAAAGTATTAACAATGGGGCTAGTAGTTCACTTAAACTTGAAGAACAAAAAATTGGCGAATTGTACTGATTGGATGCTTTGAATATATGTTTTTTAGACTATATGGGAGCAATATATAAAATGATTTCAACAGTCTACCTGTCCCATTCATTGTTCTACTTGTCTAAATTTACAAATAATTTCCTTTAAAGGATTAACAATGGGGCTCGTTGTTCACTTAAACTTGAAGAACAATAAATTGGCGAATGTTACTGTTTAGATGCTTTGCATATATGTTTCTTTGACTATATAGAAGCAATATATACAATGATTTCAACCGTCTACCTGTTCCATTCATTGTTCTACTTGTAGAAATTTACAATTAATTTCCGTTAAAGGATTAACAATGGGGCTCGTAGTTCACTTAAACTTGAAGAACAAAAAATTGGGGAATTGTACTGTTTGGATGCTTTGCATATGTGTTTCTTAGACTATATAGAAGCAATATATACAATGATTTCAACCGTCTACCTGTTCCATTCATTGTTTTACTTGTCGAAATTTACAAATAATTTCCTTTAAAGGATTAACAATGGGGCTAGTAGTTCACTTAAACTTGAAGAACAAAAAATTGGCGAATTGTACTGTTTGGATGCTTTGCATATATGTTTCTTAGACTATATAGAAGCAATTTATAGAAAGATTTCACCCGTCTACCTGTCCTATTCATTGTTCTACTTGTAGAAAGTTAGAAATAATTTCCGATAAAGGATTAACAATGGGGCTAGTAGTTCACTTAAACTTGAAGAACAAAAAATTGGCGAATGGTACAGTTTGGATGCTTTGCGTACATGTTTCTTAGACTATATAGAAGCAATATATACAATGATTTCAACCGTCTACCTGTTCCATTCATTGTTCTACTTGCCGAAAGTAACAAATAATTTCCTTTAAGGGCTTAACAATGGGGCTCGTTGTTCACTTAAACTTGAAGAACAATAAATTGGCGAATTGTACTGTTTGGATGCTTTGCATATATGTTTCTTAGACTATATAGAAGCAATATATACAAAGATTTCAACCGTCTACCTGTTCTATTCATTGTTCTACTTGTCGAAAGTTACAAATAATTTCCGATAAGGGATTAACAATGGGGCTCGTAGTTCACTTAAACCTGAAGAACAAAAAATTGGCGAATTGTACTGTTTGGATGCTTTGCATATATGTTTCTTAGACTATATAGAAGCAATATATACAAAGATTTCAACCGTCTACGTGTTCCAATCATTGTTCTACTTGTCGAAATTTACAAATAATTTCCTTTAAGGGCTTAACAATGGGGCTCGTTGTTCACTTAAACTTGAAGAACAATAAATTGGCGAATTGTACTGTTTGGATGCTTTGCATATATGTTTCTTAAACTATATAGAAGCAATATATACAAAGATTTCAACCGTCTACCTGTTCCATTCATTGTTCTACTTATCGAAAATTACAAATAATTTCCGATAAAGGATTAACCATTGGGGCTCATTTTTCACTTAAACTTGAAGAACAAAAAATTGGCGAATGGTACTGTTTGGATGTTTTGCATATATGTTTCTTAGACTATATAGAAGCAATATGTACAATGATTTCAACCGTCTTCGTGTTCCAATCATTGTTCTACTTGTCGAAAATTACAAATAATTTCCTTTAAAGGATTAAAAATGGGGCTCGTTGTTCACTTAAACTTGAAGAACAATAAATTGGCGAATTGTACTGTTTGGATGCTTTGCATATATGTTTCTTAGACTATATAGAAGCAATATATACAAAGATTTCAACCGTCTACCTGTTCCATTCATTGTTCTACTTGTCGAAAATTACAAATAATTTCCGATAAAGGATTAACCATTGGGGCTTATTGTTCACTTAAACTTGAAGAACAAAAAATTGGCGAATGGTACGGTTTGGATGCTTTGCGTACATGTTTCTTAGACTATATAGAAGCAATATATACAATGATTTCAACCGTCTACCTGTTCCATTCATTGTTCTACTTGTCGAAAATTACAAATAATTTCCGATAAAGGATTAACCATTGGGGCTTATTGTTCACTTAAACTTGAAGAACAAAAAATTGGCGAATGGTACAGTTTGGATGCTTTGCGTACATGTTTCTTAGACTATATAGAAGCAATATATACAATGATTTCAACCGCCTACCTGTTCCATTCATTGTTCTACTTGCCGAAAGTAACAAATAATTTCCGTTAAAGTATTAACAATGGGGCTAGTAGTTCACTTAAACTTGAAGAACAAAAAATTGGCGAATTGTACTGATTGGATGCTTTGCATATAAGTTTCTTAGACTATATAGAAGCAATATATAAAATGATTTCAACAGTCTACCTGTCCCATTCATTGTTCTACTTGTCTAAATTTACAAATAATTTCCTTTAAAGGAATAACAATGGGGCTCGTAGTTCACTTAAACTTGAAGAACAAAAAATTGGCAAATTGTACTGTTTGGATGCTTTGCATATATGTTTCTTTGACTATATAGAAGCAATATATACAATGATTTCAACCGTCTACGTGTTCCAATCATTGTTCTACTTGTCGAAATTTACAAATAAATTCCTTTAAAGGATTAACAATGGGGCTCGTTGTTCATTTAAACTTGAAGAACAATAAATTGGCAAATTGTACTGTTCGTATGCATTGCATATATGTTTCTTAGACTATATAGAAGCAATAAATACAATGATTTCAACCGTCTACCTGTTCCATTCATTGTTCTACATGTCGAAATATACAAATAATTTCCTTTAAAGGATTAACAATGGGGCCCGTAGTTCACTTAAACTTGAAGAACATAAAATTGGCGAATGGTACTGTTTGGATGCTTTGCATATATGTTTCTTAGACTATATAGAAGCAATATGTACAATGATTTCAACCGTCTTCGTGTTCCAATCATTGTTCTACTTGTCGAAAATTACAAATAATTTCCTTTAAAGGATTAACAATGGGGCTCGTTGTTCACTTAAACTTGAAGAACAATAAATTGGCGAATTGTACTGTTTGGATGCTTTGCATATATGTTTCTTAGACTATATAGAAGCAATATATACAAAGATTTCAACCGTCTACCTGTTCCATTCATTGTTCTACTTGTCGAAAATAACAAATAATTTCCGATAAAGGATTAACCATTGGGGCTTATTGTTCACTTAAACTTGAAGAACAAAAAATTGGCGAATGGTACTGTTTGGATGCTTTTCGTACATGTTTCTTAGACTATATAGAAGCAATATATACAATTATTTCAACCGTCTGCCTGTTCCATTCATTGTTCTACTTGTCGAAAGTAACAAATAATTTCCGTTAAAGTATTAACAATGGGGCTAGTAGTTCACTTAAACTTGAAGAACAAAAAATTGGCGAATTGTACTGATTGGATGCTTTGAATATATGTTTTTTAGACTATATGGGAGCAATATATAAAATGATTTCAACAGTCTACCTGTCCCATTCATTGTTCTACTTGTCTAAATTTACAAATAATTTCCTTTAAAGGATTAACAATGGGTCTCGTTGTTCACTTAAACTTGAAGAACAATAAATTGGCGAATGTTACTGTTTAGATGCTTTGCATATATGTTTCTTTGACTATATAGAAGCAATATATACAATGATTTCAACCGTCTACCTGTTCCATTCATTGTTCTACTTGTAGAAATTTACAATTAATTTCCGTTAAAGGATTAACAATGGGGCTCGTAGTTCACTTAAACTTGAAGAACAAAAAATTGGGGAATTGTACTGTTTGGATGCTTTGCATATGTGTTTCTTAGACTATATAGAAGCAATATATACAATGATTTCAACCGTCTACCTGTTCCATTCATTGTTTTACTTGTCGAAATTTACAAATAATTTCCTTTAAAGGATTAACAATGGGGCTAGTAGTTCACTTAAACTTGAAGAACAAAAAATTGGCGAATTGTACTGTTTGGATGCTTTGCATATATGTTTCTTAGACTATATAGAAGCAATTTATAGAAAGATTTCACCCGTCTACCTGTCCTATTCATTGTTCTACTTGTAGAAAGTTAGAAATAATTTCCGATAAAGGATTAACAATGGGGCTAGTAGTTCACTTAAACTTGAAGAACAAAAAATTGGCGAATGGTACAGTTTGGATGCTTTGCGTACATGTTTCTTAGACTATATAGAAGCAATATATACAATGATTTCAACCGTCTACCTGTTCCATTCATTGTTCTACTTGCCGAAAGTAACAAATAATTTCCTTTAAGGGCTTAACAATGGGGCTCGTTGTTCACTTAAACTTGAAGAACAATAAATTGGCGAATTGTACTGTTTGGATGCTTTGCATATATGTTTCTTAGACTATATAGAAGCAATATATACAAAGATTTCAACCGTCTACCTGTTCTATTCATTGTTCTACTTGTCGAAAGTTACAAATAATTTCCGATAAGGGATTAACAATGGGGCTCGTAGTTCACTTAAACCTGAAGAACAAAAAATTGGCGAATTGTACTGTTTGGATGCTTTGCATATATGTTTCTTAGACTATATAGAAGCAATATATACAAAGATTTCAACCGTCTACGTGTTCCAATCATTGTTCTACTTGTCGAAATTTACAAATAATTTCCTTTAAGGGCTTAACAATGGGGCTCGTTGTTCACTTAAACTTGAAGAACAATAAATTGGCGAATTGTACTGTTTGGATGCTTTGCATATATGTTTCTTAGACTATATAGAAGCAATATATACAAAGATTTCAACCGTCTAACTGTTCCATTCATTGTTCTACTTGTCGAAAATTACAAATAATTTCCGATAAAGGATTAACCATTGGGGCTTATTGTTCACTTAAACTTGAAGAACAAAAAATTGGCGAATGGTACTGTTTGGATGCTTTTCGTACATGTTTCTTAGACTATATAGAAGCAATATATACAATGATTTCAACCGTCTACCTGTTCCATTCATTGTTCTACATGTCGAAATATACAAATAATTTCCTTTAAAGGATTAACAATGGGGCCCGTAGTTCACTTAAACTTGAAGAACAAAAAATTGGCGAATGGTACTGTTTGGATGCTTTGCATATATGTTTCTTAGACTATGTAGAAGCAATATATACAAAGATTTCAACGGTCTACGTGTTCCAATCATTGTTCTACTTGTCGAAATTTACAAATAATTTCCTTTAAGGGATTAACAATGGGGCTCGTTGTTCACTTAAACTTGAGAACAATAAATTGGCGAATTGTACTGTTTGGATGCTTTGCATATATGTTTCTTAGACTATATAGAAGCAATATATACAAAGATTTCAACCGTATACCTGTTCCATTCATTGTTCTACTTGTCGAAAATTACAAATAATTTCCGATAAAGGATTACCCATTGGGGCTTATTGTTCACTTAAACTTGAAGAACAAAAAATTGGCGAATGGTACTGTTTGGATGCTTTGCATACATGTTTCTTAGACTATATAGAAGCAATATATACAATGATTTCAACCGTCTACCTGTTCCATTCATT
The DNA here is from genome assembly GCA_963989415.1 of Cerceris ruficornis. Taxonomy (NCBI): domain Eukaryota; kingdom Metazoa; phylum Arthropoda; class Insecta; order Hymenoptera; family Crabronidae; genus Cerceris; species Cerceris ruficornis. The sequence continues at coordinate 232,433 of CAXDIW010000061.1, forward strand.
GTTCTACATGTCGAAATATACAAATAATTTCCTTTAAAGGATTAACAATGGGGCCCGTAGTTCACTTAAACTTGAAGAACAAAAAATTGGCGAATGGTACTGTTTGGATGCTTTGCATATATGTTTCTTAGACTATATAGAAGCAATATATACAAAGATTTCAACCGTCTACGTGTTCCAATCATTGTTCTACTTGTCGAAATTTACAAATAATTTCCTTTAAGGGATTAACAATGGGGCTCGGTGTTCACTTAAACTTGAAGAACAATAAATTGGCGAATTGTACTGTTTGGATGCTTTGCATATATGTTTCTTAGACTATATAGAAGCAATATATACAAAGATTTCAACCGTCTACGTGTTCCAATCATTGTTCTACTTGTCGAAATTTACAAATAATTTCCTTTAAAGGATTAACAATAGGGCTCGTTGTTCACTTAAACTTGAAGAACAATAAATTGGCGAATTGTACTGTTTGGATGCTTTGCATATATGTTTCTTAGACTATATAGAAACAATATATACAAAGATTTCAACCGTCTACCTGTTCCATTCATTGTTCTACTTGTCGAAAATTACAAATAATTTCCGATAAAGGATTAACCATTGGGGCTTATTGTTCACTTAAACTTGAAGAACAAAAAATTGGCGAATGGTACTGTTTGGATGCTTTTCGTACATGTTTCTTAGACTATATAGAAGCAATATATACAATTATTTCAACCGTCTGCCTGTTCCATTCATTGTTCTACTTGTCGAAATTAACAAATAATTTCCGTTAAAGTATTAACAATGGGGCTAGTAGTTCACTTAAACTTGAAGAACAAAAAATTGGCGAATTGTACTGTATGGATGTTTTGCATATATGTTTCTTAGACTATGTAGAAGCAATATATACAAAGATTTCAACCGTCTACCTGTTCCATTCATTGTTCTACTTGTCGAAAGTTACAAATAATTTCCGATAAAGGATTAACAATGGGGCTCGTAGTTCACTTAAACTTGAAGAACATAAAATTGGCGAATTGTACTGTTTGGATGTTTTGCATATATGTTTCTTAGACTATATAGAAGCAATATATACAATGATTTCAACAGTCTACCTTTTCCATTCATTGTTCTACTTGTCGAAATTTACAAATAATTTCCTTTAAAGGATTAACAATGGGGCTCGTAGTTCATTTAAACTTGAAGAACAAAAAATTGGCGAATGGTACTGTTTGGATGCTTTGCATATATGTTTCTTAGACTATATAGAAGCAATATATACAAAGATTTCAGCCGTCAACCTGTTCCATTCATTGTTCTACTTGTCGAAATTTACAAATAATTTCCGATAAAGGATTAACAATGGGGCTCATTGTTCACTTAAACTTGAAGGACAAAAAATTGGCGAATTGTACTGTTTGGATGCTTTGCATATATGTTTCTTAGACTACATGGAAGCAATATATACAAAGATTTCAACCGTCTACTTGTTCCAATCATTGTTCTACTTGTAGCAAGTTACAATTAATTTCCGTTAAAGGATTAACAATGGGGCTCGTAGTTCACTTAAACTTGAAGATCAAATAATTGGCGAATTGTACTGTTCGGATGATTGGCAGATATGTTTCTTAGACTATATAGAAGCAATATATACAATGATTTCAACCGTCTACCTATTCCATTCATTGTTCTACTTGTCGAAATTTACAAATAATTTCCTTTAAAGGATTAACAATGGGGCTCGTAGTTCACTTAAACTTGAAGAACAAAAAATTGGCGAATTGTACTGTTTGGATGCTTTGCATATATGTTTCTTAGACTATTTAGAAGCAATATATAGAAAGATTTCACCCGTCTACATGTACTATTCATTGTTCTACTTGTAGAAAGTTACAAATAATTTCCATTTCATGATTATCAATGGGGCTCGCTGTTCACTTAAACTTGAAGATCAAAAAATTGGCGATTGTTACTGTTTAGATGCTTTGCATATATGTTTCTTAGATTATATAGAAGCAATATATACAAAGATTTCAACCATCTACCTGTTCCATTCATTGTTCTACTTGTCGAAAATTACAAATAATTTCCGATAAAGGATTAACCATTGGGGCTCATTGTTCACTTAAACTTGAAAAACAAAGAATTGGCGAATGGTACTGTCTGGATGCTTTGCGTACATGTTTCTTAGACTATATGGAAGCAATATATACAAAGATTTCAACCTTCTACGTGTTCCAATCATTGTTCTAAATGTCGAAATTTACAAATAATTTCCTTTAAAGGATTAACAATGGGACTCGCTGTTCACTTAAACTTGAAGAACAATAAATTGGCGAATTGTACTGTTTGGATGCTGTGCATATATGTTTCTTAGACTATATAGAAGCAATATATACAAAGAATTCAACCGTCTACCTGTTCCATTCATTGTTCTACTTGTCGAAATTTACAAATAATTTCCTTTAAAGGATTAACAATGGGGCTCGATGTTCACTTAAACTTGAAGAACAATAAATTGGCGAATTGTACTGTTTGGATGCTTTGCATATATGTTTCATAGACTATATAGAAGCAATATATACAAAGATTTCAACCGTCTACCTGTTCCATTCATTGTTCTACTTGTCGAAAATTACAAATAATTTCCGATAAAGGATTAACCATTGGGGCTCATTGTTCACTTAAACTTGAAGACCAAAAAATTGGCGAATGGTACTGTTTGGATGCTTTGCGTACATGTTTCTTAGACTATATGGAAGCAATATATACAAAGATTTCAACTGTCTACGTGTTCCAATCATTGTTCTACTTGTCGAAATTTACAAATAATTTCCTTTAAAGGATTAACAATGGGGCTCGATGTTCACTTAAACTTGAAGAACAATAAATTGGCGAATTGTACTGTTTGGATGCTTTGCATATATGTTTCTTAGACAATATAGAAGCAATATATACAAAGATTTCAACCGTCTACCTGTTCCATTCATTGTTCTACTTGTCGAAAGTTACAAATAATTTCCGATAAAGGATTAACCATTGGGGCTCATTGTTCACTTAAACTTGAAGAACAAAAAATTGGCGAATTGTACTATTTGGATGCTTTGCATATATGTTTCTTAGACTACATAGAAGCAATATATACAAAGATTTCAACCGTCTACCTGTTCCATTCATTGTTCTACTTGTCGAAAGTTATAAATAATTTCCGATAAAGGATTAACCATTGGGGCTCATTGTTCACTTAAACTTGAAGAACATAAAATTGGCGAATTGTACTGTTTGGATGCTTTGCATATATGTTTCTTAGATTATATAGAAGCAATATATACAATGATTTCAACAGTCTACCTGTTCCATTCATTGTTCTACTTGTCGAAAGTTACAAATAATTACCGATAAAGGATTAACCATTGGGGCTCATTGTTCACTTAAACTTGAAGAACAAAAAATTGGCGAATTGTACTGTTTGGATGCTTTGCATATATGTTTCTTAGACTATATAGAAGCAATATATACAAAGATTTCAACAGTCTACCTGTTCCATTCATTGTTCTACTTGTCGAAAGTTACAAATAATTACCGATAAAGGATTAACCATTGGGGCTTATTGTTCACTTAAACTTGAAGAACAAAAAATTGGCGAATGGTACTGTTTGGATGCTTTTCGTACATGTTTCTTAGACTATATAGAAGCAATATATACAATTATTTCAACCGTCTGCCTGTTCCATTCATTGTTCTACTTGTCGAAAGTTACAAATAATTTCCGTTAAAGTATTAACAATGGGGCTAGTAGTTCACTTAAACTTGAAGAACAAAAAATTGGCGAATTGTACTGTATGGATGTTTTGCATATATGTTTCTTAGACTATGTAGAAGCAATATATACAAAGATTTCAACCGTCTACCTGTTCCATTCATTGTTCTACTTGTCGAAAGTTACAAATAATTTCCGATAAAGGATTAACAATGGGGCTCGTAGTTCACTTAAACTTGAAGAACATAAAATTGGCGAATTGTACTGTTTGGATGTTTTGCATATATGTTTCTTAGACTATATAGAAGCAATATATACAATGATTTCAACAGTCTACCTTTTCCATTCATTGTTCTACTTGTCGAAATTTACAAATAATTTCCTTTAAAGGATTAACCATTGGGGCTCATTGTTCACTTAAACTTGAAAAACAAAAAATTGGCGAATGGTACTGTCTGGATGCTTTGCGTACATGTTTCTTAGACTATATGGAAGCAATATATACAAAGATTTCAACCTTCTACGTGTTCCAATCATTGTTCTAAATGTCGAAATTTACAAATAATTTCCTTTAAAGGATTAACAATGGGACTCGCTGTTCACTTAAACTTGAAGAACAATAAATTGGCGAATTGTACTGTTTGGATGCTGTGCATATATGTTTCTTAGACTATATAGAAGCAATATATACAAAGAATTCAACCGTCTACCTGTTCCATTCATTGTTCTACTTGTCGAAATTTACAAATAATTTCCTTTAAAGGATTAACAATGGGGCTCGTAGTTCACTTAAACTTGAAGAACAATAAATTGGCGAATTGTACTGTTTGGATGCTTTGCATATATGTTTCTTAGACTATATAGACGCAATATATGCAAGGATTTCAACAGTCTACCTGTACCATTCATTGTTCTACTTGTCGAAAGTTACAAATAATTACCGATAAAGTATTAACCATTGGGGCTCATTGTTCACTTAAACTTGAAGAACAAAAAGTTGGCGAATTGTACTGTTTGGATGCTTTGCATATATGTTTCTTAGACTATATAGAAGCAATATATACAAAGATTTCAACCGTCTACCTGTTCCATTCATTGTTCTACTTGTCGAAAGTTACAAATAATTTCCGATAAAGGATTAACAATGGGTCTCATTGTTCACTTAAACTTGAAGGACATAAAATTGGCGAATGGTAATGTTTGGATGCTTTGCATAAATGTTTCTTAGAATATATGCAAGCAATATATACAAAGATTTCAACCGTCTACGTGTTCCAATCATTGTTCTACTTGTCGAAAATTACAAGTGATTTCCGATAATGGATTAACCATTGGGGCTCATTGTTCACTTAAACTTGAAGAACAAAAAATTGGCGAATGGTACTGTTTAGATGCTTTGCGTATATGTTTCTTAGACTATATAGAAGCAATATATACAATGATTTCAACAGTCTACCTGTTCTATTCATTGTTCTACTTGTCGCAAGTTACAAATAATTTCCGTTAAAGTATTAACAATGGGACTCGTAGTTCACTTAAACTTGAAGATCCAAAAATTGGCGATTGTTACTGTTTAGATGCTTTGCATATATGTTTCTTAGATTATATAGAAGCAATATATACAAAGATTTCAACCGTCTACCTGTTCCATTCATTGTTCTACTTGTCGAAAATTACAAATAATTTCCGATAAAGGATTAACCATTGGGGCTCATTGTTCACTTAAACTTGAACAACAAAAAATTGGCGAATGGTACTGTCTGGATGCTTTGCGTACATGTTTCTTAGACTATATGGAAGCAATATATACAAAGATTTCAACCGTCTACGTGTTCCAATCATTGTTCTAATTGTCGAAATTTACAAATAATTTCCTTAAAAGGATTAACAATGGGGCTCGCTGTTCACTTAAACTTGAAGAACAATAAATTGGCGAATTGTACTGTTTGGATGCTTTGCATATATGTTTCTTAAACTATATAGAAGCAATATATTCAAAGAATTCAACGGTCTACCTGTTCCATTCATTGTTCTACTTGTCGAAAGTTACAAATAATTTCCGATAAAGGATTAACCATTGTGGCTCATTGTTCACTTAAACTTGAAAAACAAAAAATTGACGAATTGTACTGTTTGGAAGCTTTGCATATATGTTTCTTAGACTATATGGAAGCAATATATACAAAGATTTCAACCGTCTACGTGTTCCAATCATTGTTCTACTTGTCGAAATTTACAAATAATTTCCTTTAAAGGATTAACAATGGGGCTCGATGTTCACTTAAACTTGAAGAACAATAAATTGGCGAATTGTACTGTTTGGATGCTTTGCATATATGTTTCATAGACTATATAGAAGCAATATATACAAAGATTTCAACCGTCTACCTGTTCCATTCATTGTTCTACTTGTCGAAAATTACAAATAATTTCCGATAAAGGATTAACCATTGGGGCTCATTGTTCACTTAAACTTGAAGACCAAAAAATTGGCGAATGGTACTGTTTGGATGCTTTGCGTACATGTTTCTTAGACTATATGGAAGCAATATATACAAAGATTTCAACTGTCTACGTGTTCCAATCATTGTTCTACTTGTCGAAATTTACAAATAATTTCCTTTAAAGGATTAACAATGGGGCTCGATGTTCACTTAAACTTGAAGAACAATAAATTGGCGAATTGTACTGTTTGGATGCTTTGCATATATGTTTCTTAGACAATATAGAAGCAATATATACAAAGATTTCAACCGTCTACCTGTTCCATTCATTGTTCTACTTGTCGAAAGTTACAAATAATTTCCGATAAAGGATTAACCATTGGGGCTCATTGTTCACTTAAACTTGAAGAACAAAAAATTGGCGAATTGTACTATTTGGATGCTTTGCATATATGTTTCTTAGACTACATAGAAGCAATATATACAAAGATTTCAACCGTCTACCTGTTCCATTCATTGTTCTACTTGTCGAAAGTTATAAATAATTTCCGATAAAGGATTAACCATTGGGGCTCATTGTTCACTTAAACTTGAAGAACATAAAATTGGCGAATTGTACTGTTTGGATGCTTTGCATATATGTTTCTTAGATTATATAGAAGCAATATATACAATGATTTCAACAGTCTACCTGTTCCATTCATTGTTCTACTTGTCGAAAGTTACAAATAATTACCGATAAAGGATTAACCATTGGGGCTCATTGTTCACTTAAACTTGAAGAACAAAAAATTGGCGAATTGTACTGTTTGGATGCTTTGCATATATGTTTCTTAGACTATATAGAAGCAATATATACAAAGATTTCAACAGTCTACCTGTTCCATTCATTGTTCTACTTGTCGAAAGTTACAAATAATTACCGATAAAGGATTAACCATTGGGGCTTATTGTTCACTTAAACTTGAAGAACAAAAAATTGGCGAATGGTACTGTTTGGATGCTTTTCGTACATGTTTCTTAGACTATATAGAAGCAATATATACAATTATTTCAACCGTCTGCCTGTTCCATTCATTGTTCTACTTGTCGAAAGTTACAAATAATTTCCGTTAAAGTATTAACAATGGGGCTAGTAGTTCACTTAAACTTGAAGAACAAAAAATTGGCGAATTGTACTGTATGGATGTTTTGCATATATGTTTCTTAGACTATGTAGAAGCAATATATACAAAGATTTCAACCGTCTACCTGTTCCATTCATTGTTCTACTTGTCGAAAGTTACAAATAATTTCCGATAAAGGATTAACAATGGGGCTCGTAGTTCACTTAAACTTGAAGAACATAAAATTGGCGAATTGTACTGTTTGGATGTTTTGCATATATGTTTCTTAGACTATATAGAAGCAATATATACAATGATTTCAACAGTCTACCTTTTCCATTCATTGTTCTACTTGTCGAAATTTACAAATAATTTCCTTTAAAGGATTAACCATTGGGGCTCATTGTTCACTTAAACTTGAAAAACAAAAAATTGGCGAATGGTACTGTCTGGATGCTTTGCGTACATGTTTCTTAGACTATATGGAAGCAATATATACAAAGATTTCAACCTTCTACGTGTTCCAATCATTGTTCTAAATGTCGAAATTTACAAATAATTTCCTTTAAAGGATTAACAATGGGACTCGCTGTTCACTTAAACTTGAAGAACAATAAATTGGCGAATTGTACTGTTTGGATGCTGTGCATATATGTTTCTTAGACTATATAGAAGCAATATATACAAAGAATTCAACCGTCTACCTGTTCCATTCATTGTTCTACTTGTCGAAATTTACAAATAATTTCCTTTAAAGGATTAACAATGGGGCTCGTAGTTCACTTAAACTTGAAGAACAATAAATTGGCGAATTGTACTGTTTGGATGCTTTGCATATATGTTTCTTAGACTATATAGACGCAATATATGCAAGGATTTCAACAGTCTACCTGTACCATTCATTGTTCTACTTGTCGAAAGTTACAAATAATTACCGATAAAGTATTAACCATTGGGGCTCATTGTTCACTTAAACTTGAAGAACAAAAAGTTGGCGAATTGTACTGTTTGGATGCTTTGCATATATGTTTCTTAGACTATATAGAAGCAATATATACAAAGATTTCAACCGTCTACCTGTTCCATTCATTGTTCTACTTGTCGAAAGTTACAAATAATTTCCGATAAAGGATTAACAATGGGTCTCATTGTTCACTTAAACTTGAAGGACAAAAAATTGGCGAATGGTAATGTTTGGATGCTTTGCATAAATGTTTCTTAGAATATATGCAAGCAATATATACAAAGATTTCAACCGTCTACGTGTTCCAATCATTGTTCTACTTGTCGAAAATTACAAGTGATTTCCGATAATGGATTAACCATTGGGGCTCATTGTTCACTTAAACTTGAAGAACAAAAAATTGGCGAATGGTACTGTTTAGTTGCTTTGCGTATATGTTTCTTAGACTATATAGAAGCAATATATACAATGATTTTAACAGTCTACCTGTTCTATTCATTGTTCTACTTGTCGCAAGTTACAAATAATTTCCGTTAAAGTATTAACAATGGGACTCGTAGTTCACTTAAACTTGAAGATCCAAAAATTGGCGATTGTTACTGTTTAGATGCTTTGCATATATGTTTCTTAGATTATATAGAAGCAATATATACAAAGATTTCAACCGTCTACCTGTTCCATTCATTGTTCTACTTGTCGAAAATTACAAATAATTTCCGATAAAGGATTAACCATTGGGGCTCATTGTTCACTTAAACTTGAACAACAAAAAATTGGCGAATGGTACTGTCTGGATGCTTTGCGTACATGTTTCTTAGACTATATGGAAGCAATATATACAAAGATTTCAACCGTCTACGTGTTCCAATCATTGTTCTAATTGTCGAAATTTACAAATAATTTCCTTAAAAGGATTAACAATGGGGCTCGCTGTTCACTTAAACTTGAAGAACAATAAATTGGCGAATTGTACTGTTTGGATGCTTTGCATATATGTTTCTTAAACTATATAGAAGCAATATATTCAAAGAATTCAACGGTCTACCTGTTCCATTCATTGTTCTACTTGTCGAAAGTTACAAATAATTTCCGATAAAGGATTAACCATTGTGGCTCATTGTTCACTTAAACTTGACAAACAAAAAATTGACGAATTGTACTGTTTGGAAGCTTTGCATATATGTTTCTTAGACTATATGGAAGCAATATATACAAAGATTTCAACCGTCTACGTGTTCCAATCATTGTTCTACTTGTCGAAATTTACAAATAATTTCCTTTAAAGGATTAACAATGGGGCTCGATGTTCACTTAAACTTGAAGAACAATAAATTGGCGAATTGTACTGTTTGGATGCTTTGCATATATGTTTCATAGACTATATAGAAGCAATATATACAAAGATTTCAACCGTCTACCTGTTCCATTCATTGTTCTACTTGTCGAAAATTACAAATAATTTCCGATAAAGGATTAACCATTGGGGCTCATTGTTCACTTAAACTTGAAGACCAAAAAATTGGCGAATGGTACTGTTTGGATGCTTTGCGTACATGTTTCTTAGACTATATGGAAGCAATATATACAAAGATTTCAACTGTCTACGTGTTCCAATCATTGTTCTACTTGTCGAAATTTACAAATAATTTCCTTTAAAGGATTAACAATGGGGCTCGATGTTCACTTAAACTTGAAGAACAATAAATTGGCGAATTGTACTGTTTGGATGCTTTGCATATATGTTTCTTAGACAATATAGAAGCAATATATACAAAGATTTCAACCGTCTACCTGTTCCATTCATTGTTCTACTTGTCGAAAGTTACAAATAATTTCCGATAAAGGATTAACCATTGGGGCTCATTGTTCACTTAAACTTGAAGAACAAAAAATTGGCGAATTGTACTATTTGGATGCTTTGCATATATGTTTCTTAGACTACATAGAAGCAATATATACAAAGATTTCAACCGTCTACCTGTTCCATTCATTGTTCTACTTGTCGAAAGTTATAAATAATTTCCGATAAAGGATTAACCATTGGGGCTCATTGTTCACTTAAACTTGAAGAACATAAAATTGGCGAATTGTACTGTTTGGATGCTTTGCATATATGTTTCTTAGATTATATAGAAGCAATATATACAATGATTTCAACAGTCTACCTGTTCCATTCATTGTTCTACTTGTCGAAAGTTACAAATAATTACCGATAAAGGATTAACCATTGGGGCTCATTGTTCACTTAAACTTGAAGAACAAAAAATTGGCGAATTGTACTGTTTGGATGCTTTGCATATATGTTTCTTAGACTATATAGAAGCAATATATACAAAGATTTCAACAGTCTACCTGTTCCATTCATTGTTCTACTTGTCGAAAGTTACAAATAATTACCGATAAAGGATTAACCATTGGGGCTCATTGTTCACTTAAACTTGAAGAACAAAAAATTGGCGAATTGTACTGTTTGGATGCTTTGCATATATGTTTCTTAGACTATATAGAAGCAATATATACAAAGATTTCAACCGTCTACCTGTTCCATTCATTGTTCTACTTGTCGAAAGTTACAAATAATTTCCGATAAAGGATTAACAATGGGGCTCATTGTTCACTTAAACTTGAAGGACAAAAAATTGGCGAATGGTAATGTTTGGATGCTTTGCATAAATGTTTCTTAGAATATATGGAAGCAACATATACAAAGATTTCAACCGTCTACGTGTTCCAATCATTGTTCTACTTGTCGAAAATTACAAGTGATTTCCGATAAAGGATTAACCATTGGGGCTCATTGTTCACTTAAACTTGAAGAACAAAAAATTGGCGAATGGTACTGTTTAGATGCTTTGCGTATATGTTTCTTAGACTATATAGAAGCAATATATACAATGATTTCAACAGTCTACCTGTTCTATTCATTGTTCTACTTGTCGCAAGTTACAAATAATTTCCGTTAAAGTATTAACAATGGGACTCGTAGTTCACTTAAACTTGAAGATCAAATAATTGGCGAATTGTACTGTTTGGATGATTTGCAGATATGTTTCTCAGACTATATAGAAGCAATATATACATTGATTTCAACCGTCTGCCTGTTCCATTCATTGTTCTACTTATCGAAAATTACAAATAATTTCCGATAAAGGATTAACCATTGGGGCTCATTGTTCACTTAAACTTGAAAAACAAAAAATTGGCGAATGGTACTGTCTGGATGCTTTGCGTACATGTTTCTTAGACTATATGGAAGCAATATATACAAAGATTTTAACCGTCTACGTGTTCCAATCATTGTTCTAATTGTCGAAATTTACAAATAATTTCCTTAAAAGGATTAACAATGGGGCTCGTAGTTCACTTAAACTTGAAGAACAATAAATTGGCGAATTGTACTGTTTGGATGCTTTGCATATATGTTTCTTAGACTATATAGACGCAATATATGCAAGGATTTCAACAGTCTACCTGTTCCATTCATTGTTCTACTTGTCGAAAGTTACAAATAATTACCGATAAAGGATTAACCATTGGGGCTCATTGTTCACTTAAACTTGAAGAACAAAAAATTGGCGAATTGTACTGTTTGGATGCTTTGCATATATGTTTCTTAGACTATATAGAAGCAATATATACAAAGATTTCAACCGTCTACCTGTTCCATTCATTGTTCTACTTGTCGAAAGTTACAAATAATTTCCGATAAAGGATTAACAATGGGTCTCATTGTTCACTTAAACTTGAAGGACAAAAAATTGGCGAATGGTAATGTTTGGATGCTTTGCATAAATGTTTCTTAGACTATATAGAAGCAATATATACAATGATTTCAACAGTCTACCTGTTCTATTCATTGTTCTACTTGTCGCAAGTTACAAATAATTTCCGTTAAAGTATTAACAATGGGACTCGTAGTTCACTTAAACTTGAAGATCAAATAATTGGCGAATTGTACTGTTTGGATGATTTGCAGATATGTTTCTCAGACTATATAGAAGCAATATGTACAATGATTTCAACCGTCTACCTGTTCCATTCATTGTTATACTTGTCGAAAGTTACAAATAATTTCCGTTAAGGGATTAACAATGAGGATCGAAGTTTACTTAAACTTGAAGAACAAGAAATTGGCGAATTGTACTGTTTGGATGCTTTGCATATATGTTTCTTAGACTATATAGAAGCAATATATACAATGATTTCAACCGTCTACCTATTCCATTCATTGTTCTACTTGCCGAAATTTACAAATAATTTCCTTTAAAGGATTAACAATGGGGCTCGTAGTTCACTTAAACTTGAAGAGCAAAAAATTGGCGAATTGTACTGTTTGGATGCTTTGCATACTTGTTTCTTAGACTATTTAGAAGCAATATATAGAAAGATTTCACCCGTCTACCTGTACTATTCATTGTTCTACTTGTAGAAAGTTAGAAATAATTTCCATTTCATGATTATCAATTGGGCTCGCTGTTCACTTAAACTTGAAGATCCAAAAATTGGCGATTGTTACTGTTTAGATGCTTTGCATATATGTTTCTTAGATTATATAGAAGCAATATATACAAAGATTTCAACCGTCTGCCTGTTCCATTCATTGTTCTACTTATCGAAAATTACAAATAATTTCCGATAAAGGATTAACCATTGGGGCTCATTGTTCACTTAAACTTGAAAAACAAAAAATTGGCGAATGGTACTGTCTGGATGCTTTGCGTACATGTTTCTTAGACTATATGGAAGCAATATATACAAAGATTTCAACCGTCTACGTGTTCCAATCATTGTTCTAATTGTCGAAATTTACAAATAATTTCCTTAAATGGATTAACAATGGGGCTCGCTGTTCACTTAAACTTGAAGAACAATAAATTGGCGAATTGTACTGTTTGGATGCTTTGCATATATGTTTCTTAAACTATATAGAAGCAATATATTCAAAGAATTCAACGGTCTACCTGTTCCATTCATTGTTCTACTTGTCGAAAGTTACAAATAATTTCCGATAAAGGATTAACCATTGTGGCTCATTGTTCACTTAAACTTGAAAAACAAAAAATTGACGAATTGTACTGTTTGGAAGCTTTGCATATATGTTTCTCAGACTATATGGAAGCAATATATACAAAGATTTCAACCGTCTACGTGTTCCAATCATTGTTCTACTTGTCGAAATTTACAAATAATTTCCTTTAAAGGATTAACAATGGGGCTCGATGTTCACTTAAACTTGAAGAACAATAAATTGGCGAATTGTACTGTTTTGATGCTTTGCGTACATGTTTCTTAGACTATATGGAAGCAATATATACAAAGATTTCAACCGTCTACGTGTTCCAATCATTGTTCTGCTTGTAGAAATTTACAAATAATTTCCTTTAAAGGATTAACAATGGGGCTCGTAGTTCACTTAAACTTGAAGAACAATAAATTGGCGAATTGTAGTGTTTGGATGCTTTGCATATATGTTTCATAGACTATTTAGAAGCAATATATAGAAAGATTTCACCCGTCTACCTTTACTATTCATTGTTCTACTTGTAGAAATATACAAATAATTTCCATTTCATGATTATCAATGGGGCTCGCTGTTCACTTAAACTTGAAGAACAAAAAATTGGCGAATGGTACTGTTTAGATGCTTTGCGTATATGTTTCTTAGACTATATAGAAGCAATATATACAATGATTTCAACAGTCTACCTGTTCTATTCATTGTTCTACTTGTCGCAAGTTACAAATAATTTCCGTTAAAGTATTAACAATGGGACTCGTAGTTCACTTAAACTTGAAGATCCAAAAATTGGCGATTGTTACTGTTTAGATGCTTTGCATATATGTTTCTTAGATTATATAGAAGCAATATATACAAAGATTTCAACCGTCTACCTGTTCCATTCATTGTTCTACTTGTCGAAAATTACAAATAATTTCCGATAAAGGATTAACCATTGGGGCTCATTGTTCAGTTAAACTTGAACAACAAAAAATTGGCGAATGGTACTGTCTGGATGCTTTGCGTACATGTTTCTTAGACTATATGGAAGCAATATATACAAAGATTTCAACCGTCTACGTGTTCCAATCATTGTTCTAATTGTCGAAATTTACAAATAATTTCCTTAAAAGGATTAACAATGGGGCTCGCTGTTCACTTAAACTTGAAGAACAATAAATTGGCGAATTGTACTGTTTGGATGCTTTGCATATATGTTTCTTAAACTATATAGAAGCAATATATTCAAAGAATTCAACGGTCTACCTGTTCCATTCATTGTTCTACTTGTCGAAAGTTACAAATAATTTCCGATAAAGGATTAACCATTGTGGCTCATTGTTCACTTAAACTTGAAAAACAAAAAATTGACGAATTGTACTGTTTGGAAGCTTTGCATATATGTTTCTTAGACTATATGGAAGCAATATATACAAAGATTTCAACCGTCTACGTGTTCCAATCATTGTTCTACTTGTCGAAATTTACAAATAATTTCCTTTAAAGGATTAACAATGGGGCTCGATGTTCACTTAAACTTGAAGAACAATAAATTGGCGAATTGTACTGTTTGGATGCTTTGCATATATGTTTCATAGACTATATAGAAGCAATATATACAAAGATTTCAACCGTCTACCTGTTCCATTCATTGTTCTACTTGTCGAAAATTACAAATAATTTCCGATAAAGGATTAACCATTGGGGCTCATTGTTCACTTAAACTTGAAGACCAAAAAATTGGCGAATGGTACTGTTTGGATGCTTTGCGTACATGTTTCTTAGACTATATGGAAGCAATATATACAAAGATTTCAACTGTCTACGTGTTCCAATCATTGTTCTACTTGTCGAAATTTACAAATAATTTCCTTTAAAGGATTAACAATGGGGCTCGATGTTCACTTAAACTTGAAGAACAATAAATTGGCGAATTGTACTGTTTGGATGCTTTGCATATATGTTTCTTAGACTATATAGAAGCAATATATACAAAGATTTCAACCGTCTACCTGTTCCATTCATTGTTCTACTTGTCGAAAGTTACAAATAATTTCCGATAAAGGATTAACCATTGGGGCTCATTGTTCACTTAAACTTGAAGAACAAAAAATTGGCGAATTGTACTATTTGGATGCTTTGCATATATGTTTCTTAGACTACATAGAAGCAATATATACAAAGATTTCAACCGTCTACCTGTTCCATTCATTGTTCTACTTGTCGAAAGTTATAAATAATTTCCGATAAAGGATGAACCATTGGGGCTCATTGTTCACTTAAACTTGAAGAACATAAAATTGGCGAATTGTACTGTTTGGATGCTTTGCATATATGTTTCTGAGATTATATAGAAGCAATATATACAATGATTTCAACAGTCTACCTGTTCCATTCATTGTTCTACTTGTCGAAAGTTACAAATAATTACCGATAAAGGATTAACCATTGGGGCTCATTGTTCACTTAAACTTGAAGAACAAAAAATTGGCGAATTGTACTGTTTGGATGCTTTGCATATATGTTTCTTAGACTATATAGAAGCAATATATACAAAGATTTCAACCGTCTACCTGTTCCATTCATTGTTCTACTTGTCGAAAGTTACAAATAATTTCCGATAAAGGATTAACAATGGGGCTCATTGTTCACTTAAACTTGAAGGACAAAAAATTGGCGAATGGTAATGTTTGGATGCTTTGCATAAATGTTTCTTAGAATATATGGAAGCAACATATACAAAGATTTCAACCGTCTACGTGTTCTAATCATTGTTCTACTTGTCGAAAATTACAAGTGATTTCCGATAAAGGATTAACCATTGGGGCTCATTGTTCACTTAAACTTGAAGAACAAAAAATTGGCGAATGGTACTGTTTAGATGCTTTGCGTATATGTTTCTTAGACTATATAGAAGCAATATATACAATGATTTCAACAGTCTACCTGTTCTATTCATTGTTCTACTTGTCGCAAGTTACAAATAATTTCCGTTAAAGTATTAACAATGGGACTCGTAGTTCACTTAAACTTGAAGATCAAATAATTGGCGAATTGTACTGTTTGGATGATTTGCAGATATGTTTCTCAGACTATATAGAAGCAATATATACATTGATTTCAACCGTCTGCCTGTTCCATTCATTGTTCTACTTATCGAAAATTACAAATAATTTCCGATAAAGGATTAACCATTGGGGCTCATTGTTCACTTAAACTTGAAAAACAAAAAATTGGCGAATTGTACTGTCTGGATGCTTTGCGTACCTGTTTCTTAGACTATATGGAAGCAATATATACAAAGATTTCAACCGTCTACGTGTTCCAATCATTGTTCTAATTGTCGAAATTTACAAATAATTTCCTTAAAAGGATTAACAATGGGGCTCGCTGTTCACTTAAACTTGAAGAACAATAAATTGGCGAATTGTACTGTTTGGATGCTTTGCATATATGTTTCTTAAACTATATAGAAGCAATATATTCAAAGAATTCAACGGTCTACCTGTTCCATTCATTGTTCTACTTGTCGAAAGTTACAAATAATTTCCGATAAAGGATTAACCATTGTGGCTCATTGTTCACTTAAACTTGAAAAACAAAAAATTGACGAATTGTACTGTTTGGAAGCTTTGCATATATGTTTCTCAGACTATATGGAAGCAATATATACAAAGATTTCAACCGTCTACGTGTTCCAATCATTGTTCTACTTGTCGAAATTTACAAATAATTTCCTTTAAAGCATTAACAATGGGGCTCGATGTTCACTTAAACTTGAAGAACAATAAATTGGCGAATTGTACTGTTTGGATGCTTTGCATATATGTTTCTTAGACTATATAGAAGCAATATATACAAAGATTTCAACCGTCTACCTGTTCCATTCATTGTTCTACTTGTCGAAAATTACAAATAATTTCCGATAAAGGATTAACCATTGGGGCTCATTGTTCACTTAAACTTGAAGACCAAAAAATTGGCGAATGGTACTGTTTGGATGCTTTGCGTACATGTTTCTTAGACTATATGGAAGCAATATATACAATGATTTCAACTGTCTACGTGTTCCAATCATTGTTCTACTTGTCGAAATTTACAAATAATTTCCTTTAAAGGATTAACAATGGGGCTCGTAGTTCACTTAAACTTGAAGAACAATAAATTGGCGAATTGTACTGTTTGGATGCTTTGCATATATGTTTCTTAGACTATATAGACGCAATATATGCAAGGATTTCAACAGTCTACCTGTTCCATTCATTGTTCTACTTGTCGAAAGTTACAAATAATTACCGATAAAGGATTAACCATTGGGGCTCATTGTTCACTTAAACTTGAAGAACAAAAAATTGGCGAATTGTACTGTTTGGATGCTTTGCATATATGTTTCTTAGACTATATAGAAGCAATATATACAAAGATTTCAACCGTCTACCTGTTCCATTCATTGTTCTACTTGTCGAAAGTTACAAATAATTTCCGATAAAGGATTAACAATGGGTCTCATTGTTCACTTAAACTTGAAGGACAAAAAATTGGCGAATGGTAATGTTTGGATGCTTTGCATAAATGTTTCTTAGACTATATAGAAGCAATATATACAATGATTTCAACAGTCTACCTGTTCTATTCATTGTTCTACTTGTCGCAAGTTACAAATAATTTCCGTTAAAGTATTAACAATGGGACTCGTAGTTCACTTAAACTTGAAGATCAAATAATTGGCGAATTGTACTGTTTGGATGATTTGCAGATATGTTTCTCAGACTATATAGAAGCAATATGTACAATGATTTCAACCGTCTACCTGTTCCATTCATTGTTATACTTGTCGAAAGTTACAAATAATTTCCGTTAAGGGATTAACAATGAGGATCGAAGTTTACTTAAACTTGAAGAACAAGAAATTGGCGAATTGTACTGTTTGGATGCTTTGCATATATGTTTCTTAGACTATATAGAAGCAATATATACAATGATTTCAACCGTCTACCTATTCCATTCATTGTTCTACTTGCCGAAATTTACAAATAATTTCCTTTAAAGGATTAACAATGGGGCTCGTAGTTCACTTAAACTTGAAGAACAAAAAATTGGCTAATGGTACTGTTTGGATGCTTTGAATATATGTTTCTTAGATTATATAGAAGCAATATATACAAAGATTTCAACCGTCTACCTGTTCCATTCATTGTTCTACTTGTCGAAAATTACAAGTAATTTCCGATAAAGGATTAACCATTGGGGCTCATTGTTTACTTAAACTTGAAGAGCAAAAAATTGGCGAATTGTACTGTTTGGATGCTTTGCATACTTGTTTCTTAGACTATTTAGAAGCAATATATAGAAAGATTTCACCCGTCTACCTGTACTATTCATTGTTCTACTTGTAGAAAGTTAGAAATAATTTCCATTTCATGATTATCAATTGGGCTCGCTGTTCACTTAAACTTGAAGATCCAAAAATTGGCGATTGTTACTGTTTAGATGCTTTGCATATATGTTTCTTAGATTATATAGAAGCAATATATACAAAGATTTCAACCGTCTGCCTGTTCCATTCATTGTTCTACTTATCGAAAATTACAAATAATTTCCGATAAAGGATTAACCATTGGGGCTCATTGTTCACTTAAACTTGAAAAACAAAAAATTGGCGAATGGTACTGTCTGGATGCTTTGCGTACATGTTTCTTAGACTATATGGAAGCAATATATACAAAGATTTCAACCGTCTACGTGTTCCAATCATTGTTCTAATTGTCGAAATTTACAAATAATTTCCTTAAAAGGATTAACAATGGGGCTCGCTGTTCACTTAAACTTGAAGAACAATAAATTGGCGAATTGTACTGTTTGGATGCTTTGCATATATGTTTCTTAAACTATATAGAAGCAATATATTCAAAGAATTCAACGGTCTACCTGTTCCATTCATTGTTCTACTTGTCGAAAGTTACAAATAATTTCCGATAAAGGATTAACCATTGTGGCTCATTGTTCACTTAAACTTGAAAAACAAAAAATTGACGAATTGTACTGTTTGGAAGCTTTGCATATATGTTTCTCAGACTATATGGAAGCAATATATACAAAGATTTCAACCGTCTACGTGTTCCAATCATTGTTCTACTTGTCGAAATTTACAAATAATTTCCTTTAAAGGATTAACAATGGGGCTCGATGTTCACTTAAACTTGAAGAACAATAAATTGGCGAATTGTACTGTTTTGATGCTTTGCGTACATGTTTCTTAGACTATATGGAAGCAATATATACAAAGATTTCAACCGTCTACGTGTTCCAATCATTGTTCTGCTTGTAGAAATTTACAAATAATTTCCTTTAAAGGATTAACAATGGGGCTCGTAGTTCACTTAAACTTGAAGAACAATAAATTGGCGAATTGTACTGTTTGGATGCTTTGCATATATGTTTCATAGACTATTTAGAAGCAATATATAGAAAGATTTCACCCGTCTACCTTTACTATTCATTGTTCTACTTGTAGAAATATACAAATAATTTCCATTTCATGATTATCAATGGGGCTCGCTGTTCACTTAAACTTGAAGATCAAAAAATTGGCGATTGTTACTGTTTAGATGCTTTGCATATATGTTTCTTAGATTATATAGAAGCAATATATACAAAGATTTCAACCGTCTACCTGTTCCATTCATTTTTCTACTTGTCGAAAATTACAAATAATTTCCGTTTCATGATTATCAATGGGGCTCGTTGTTCACTTAAACTTGAAGAACAAAAAATTGGCGAAAGGTACTGTTTGGATGCTTTGCATATATGTTTCTTAGACTATATAGAAGCAATATATACAATGATTTCAACCGTCTACCTATTCCATTCATTGTTCTACTTGCCGAAATTTACAAATAATTTCATTTAAAGGATTAACAATGGGGCTCGTAGTTCACTTAAACTTGAAGAACAAAAAATTGGCGGATTGTACTGTTTGGATGCTTTGCATAGATGTGTTCTTAAACTATTTAGAAGTAATATATAGAAAGATTTCACCCGTCTACCTGTACTATTCATTGTTGTACTTGTAGAAAGTTACAAATAATTCCTATTCCATGATTATCAATGGGGCTCGCTGTTCACTTAAACTTGAAGATCAAAAAATTGGCAATTGTTACTGTTTAGATGCTTTGCATATATGTTTCTTAGATTATATAGAAGCAATATATACAATGATTTCAACCGTCTACCAGTTCCATTCATTGTTCTACTTGTCGAAAATTACAAATAATTTCCGATAAAGGATTAACCATTGGGGCTCATTGTTTACTTAAACTTGAAGAGCAAAAAATTGGCGAATTGTACTGTTTGGACGCTATGCATAACATATATGTTTCTTAGACTATATAGAAGCAATATATACAATGATTTCAACAGTCTACCAGTTCCATTCATTGTTCTACTTGTCGAAAATTACAAATAATTTCCGATAAAGGATTAACCATTGAGGCTCATTGTTTACTTAAACTTGAAGAGCAAAAAATTGGAGAATTGTACTGTTTGGATGCTTTGCATACTTGTTTCTTAGACTATTTAGAAGCAATATATAGAAAGATTTCACCCGTCTACCTGTACTATTCATTGTTCTACTTGTCGAAATTTACAAATAATTTCCTTTAAAGGATTAACAATGGGGCTCGTTGTTCACTTAAACTTGAAAAACAATAAATTGGCGAATTGTACTGTTTGGATGCTTTGCATATATGTTTCTTAGACTATATAGACGCAATATATGCAAGGATTTCAACAGTCTACCTGTTCCATTCATTGTTCTACTTGTCGAAAGTTACAAATAATTACCGATAAAGGATTAACCATTGGGGCTCATTGTTCACTTAAACTTGAAGAACAAAAAATTGGCGAATTGTACTGTTTGGATGCTTTGCATATATGTTTCTTAGACTATATAGAAGCAATATATACAAAGATTTCAACCGTCTACCTGTTCCATTCATTGTTCTACTTGTCGAAAGTTACAAATAATTTCCGATAAAGGATTAACAATGGGTCTCATTGTTCACTTAAACTTGAAGGACAAAAAATTGGCGAATGGTAATGTTTGGATGCTTTGCATAAATGTTTCTTAGAATATATGCAAGCAATATATACAAAGATTTCAACCGTCTACGTGTTCCAATCATTGTTCTACTTGTCGAAAATTACAAGTGATTTCCGATAATGGATTAACCATTGGGGCTCATTGCTCACTTAAACTTGAAGAACAAATAATTGGCGAATTGTACTGTTTGGATGATTTGCAGATATGTTTCTCAGACTATATAGAAGCAATATGTACAATGATTTCAACCGTCTACCTGTTCCATTCATTGTTATACTTGTCGAAAGTTACAAATTATTTCCGTTAAGGGATTAACAATGAGGATCGAAGTTTACTTAAACTTGAAGAACAAGAAATTGGCGAATTGTACTGTTTGGATGCTTTGCATATATGTTTCTTAGACTATATAGAAGCAATATATACAATGATTTCAACCGTCTACCTATTCCATTCATTGTTCTACTTGCCGAAATTTACAAATAATTTCCTTTAAAGGATTAACAATGGGGCTCGTAGTTCACTTAAACTTGAAGAACAAAAAATTGGCGAATGGTACTGTTTGGATGCTTTGAATATATGTTTCTTAGATTATATAGAAGCAATATATACAAAGATTTCAACCGTCTACCTGTTCCATTCATTGTTCTACTTGTCGAAAATTACAAGTAATTTCCGATAAAGGATTAACCATTGGGGCTCATTGTTTACTTAAACTTGAAGAGCAAAAAATTGGCGAATTGTACTGTTTGGATGCTTTGCATACTTGTTTCTTAGACTATTTAGAAGCAATATATAGAAAGATTTCACCCGTCTACCTGTACTATTCATTGTTCTACTTGTAGAAAGTTAGAAATAATTTCCATTTCATGATTATCAATTGGGCTCGCTGTTCACTTAAACTTGAAGATCCAAAAATTGGCGATTGTTACTGTTTAGATGCTTTGCATATATGTTTCTTAGATTATATAGAAGCAATATATACAAAGATTTCAACCGTCTACCTGTTCCATTCATTGTTCTACTTGTCGAAAGTTACAAATAATTTCCGATAAAGGATTAACCATTGTGGCTCATCGTTCACTTAAACTTGAAAAGCAAAAAATTGACGAATTGTACTGTTTGGAAGCTTTGCATATATGTTTCTTAGACTATATGGAAGCAATATATACAAAGATTTCAACCGTCTACGTGTTCCAATCATTGTTCTACTTGTCGAAATTTACAAATAATTTCCTTTAAAGGATTAACAATGGAGCTCGATGTTCACTTAAACTTGAAGAACAATAAATTGGCGAATTGAACTGTTTGGATGCTTTGCATATATGTTTCATAGACTATATAGAAGCAATATATACAAAGATTTCAACCGTCTACCTGTTCCATTCATTGTTCTACTTGTCGAAAATTACAAATAATTTCCGATAAAGGATTAACCATTGGGGCTCATTGTTCACTTAAACTTGAAGACCAAAAAATTGGCGAATGGTACTGTTTGGATGCTTTGCGTACATGTTTCTTAGACTATATGGAAGCAATATATACAAAGATTTGAACTGTCTACGTGTTCCAATCATTGTTCTACTTGTCGAAATTTACAAATAATTTCCTTTAAAGGATTAACAATGGGGCTCGATGTTCACTTAAACTTGAAGAACAATAAATTGGCGAATTGTACTGTTTGGATGCTTTGCATATATGTTTCTTAGACTATATAGAAGCAATATATACAAAGATTTCAACCGTCTACCTGTTCCATTCATTGTTCTACTTGTCGAAAGTTACAAATAATTTCCGATAAAGGATTAACCATTGGGGCTCATTGTTCACTTAAACTTGAAGAACAAAAAATTGGCAAATTGTACTATTTGGATGCTTTGCATATATGTTTCTTAGACTACATAGAAGCAATATATACAAAGATTTCAACCGTCTACCTGTTCCATTCATTGTTCTACTTGTCGAAAGTTATAAATAATTTCCGATAAAGGATTAACCATTGGGGCTCATTGTTCACTTAAACTTGAAGAACAAAAAATTGGCGAATTGTACTGTTTGGATGCTTTGCATATATGTTTCTTAGATTATATAGAAGCAATATATACAATGATTGCAACCGTCTGCCTATTCCATTCATTGTTATACTTGTCGAAAGTTTCAAATAATTTCCGTTAAGGGATTAACAATGCGGATCGAAGTTTACTTAAACTTGAAGAACAAGAAATTGGCGAATTGTACTGTTTGGATGCTTTGCATATTTGTTTCTTAGACTATTTAGAAGCAATATATAGAAAGATTTCACCCGTCTACCTGTACTATTCATTGTTCTACTTGTAGAAAGTTACAAATAATTTCCATTTCATGATTATCAATTGGGCTCGCTGTTCACTTAAACTTGAAGATCCTAAAATTGGCGATTGTTACTGTTTAGATGCTTTGCATATATGTTTCTTAGATTATATAGAAGCAATATATACAAAGATTTCAACCGTCTACCTGTTCCATTCATTGTTCTACTTGTCGAAAATTACAAATAATTTCCGATAAAGGATTAACCATTGGGGCTCATTGTTCACTTAAACTTGAAAAACAAAAAATTGGCGAATGGTACTGTCTGGATGCTTTGCGTACATGTTTCTTAGACTATATGGAAGCAATATATACAAAGATTTCTACCGTCTACGTGTTCCAATCATTGTTCTAATTGTCGAAATTTACAAATAATTTCCTTTAAAGGATTAACAATGGGGCTCGCTGTTCACTTAAACTTGAAGAACAATAAATTGGCGAATTGTACTGTTTGGATGCTTTGCATATATGTTTCTTAAACTATATAGAAGCAATATATACAAAGAATTCAACGGTCTACCTGTTCCATTCATTGTTCTACTTGTCGAAAGTTACAAATAATTTCCGATAAAGGATTAACCATTGTGGCTCATTGTTCACTTAAACTTGAAAAACAAAAAATTGACGAATTGTACTGTTTGGAAGCTTTGCATATATGTTTCTTAGACTATATGGAAGCAATATATACAAAGATTTCAACCGTCTACGTGTTCCAATCATTGTTCTACTTGTCGCAAGTTACAAACAATTTCCGTTAAAGTATTAACAATGGGGCTCGTAGTTGACTTAAACTTGAAGATCAAATAATTGGCGAATTGTACTGTTTGGATTCTTTGCATATATGTTTCTTAGACTATACAGAAGCAATATATACAATGATTTCAACAGTCTACCTGTTCCATTCATTGTTCTACTTGTCGAAATTTACAAATAATTTCCTTTAAAGGATTAACAATGGGGCTCGTAGTTCACTTAAACTTGAAGAGCAAAAAATTCGCGAATTGTACTCTTTGGATGCTGTGCATACTTGTTTCTTAGACTATTTAGAAGCAATATATAGAAAGATTTCACCCGTCTACCTGTACTATTCATTGTTCTACTTGTAGAAAGTTACAAATAATTTCCATTTCATGATTATCAATTGGGCTCGCTGTTCACTTAAACTTGAAGATCCAAAAATTGGCGATTGTTACTGTTTAGATGCTTTGCATATATGTTTCTTAGATTATATAGAAGCAATATATACAAAGATTTCAACCGTCTACCTGTTCCATTCATTGTTCTACTTGTCGAAAATTACAAATAATTTCCGATAAAGGATTAACCATTGGGGCTCATTGTTCACTTAAACTTGAACAACAAAAAATTGGCGAATGGTACTGTCTGGATGCTTTGCGTACATGTTTCTTAGACTATATGGAAGCAATATATACAAAGATTTCAACCGTCTACGTGTTCCAATCATTGTTCTAATTGTCGAAATTTACAAATAATTTCCTTAAAAGGATTAACAATGGGGCTCGTAGTTCACTTAAACTTGAAGAACAAAAAATTGGCGAATTGTACTGTTTGGATGCTTTGCATATATGTTTCTTAGACTATATAGAAGCAATATATACAAAGATTTCAACCGTCTACCTGTTCCATTCATTGTTCTACTTGTCGAAAGTTACAAATAATTTCCGATAAAGGATTAACAATGGGTCTCATTGTTCACTTAAACTTGAAGGACAAAAAATTGGCGAATGGTAATGTTTGGATGCTTTGCATAAATGTTTCTTAGAATATATGCAAGCAATATATACAAAGATTTCAACCGTCTACGTGTTCCAATCATTGTTCTACTTGTCGAAAATTACAAGTGATTTCCGATAATGGATTAACCATTGGGGCTCATTGCTCACTTAAACTTGAAGAACAAGTAATTGGCGAATTGTACTGTTTGGATGATTTGCAGATATGTTTCTCAGACTATATAGAAGCAATATGTACAATGATTTCAACCGTCTACCTGTTCCATTCATTGTTATACTTGTCGAAAGTTACAAATAATTTCCGTTAAGGGATTAACAATGAGGATCGAAGTTTACTTAAACCTGAAGAACAAGAAATTGGCGAATTGTACTGTTTGGATGCTTTGCATATATGTTTCTTAGACTATATAGAAGCAATATATACAATGATTTCAACCGTCTACCTATTCCATTCATTGTTCTACTTGCCGAAATTTACAAATAATTTCCTTTAAAGGATTAACAATGGGGCTCGTAGTTCACTTAAACTTGAAGAACAAAAAATTGGCGAATGGTACTGTTTGGATGCTTTGAATATATGTTTCTTAGATTATATAGAAGCAATATATACAAAGATTTCAACCGTCTACCTGTTCCATTCATTGTTCTACTTGTCGAAAATTACAAGTAATTTCCGATAAAGGATTAACCATTGGGGCTCATTGTTTACTTAAACTTGAAGAGCAAAAAATTGGCGAATTGTACTCTTTGGATGCTGTGCATACTTGTTTCTTAGACTATTTAGAAGCAATATATAGAAAGATTTCACCCGTCTACCTGTACTATTCATTGTTCTACTTGTAGAAAGTTACAAATAATTTCCATTTCATGATTATCAATTGGGCTCGCTGTTCACTTAAACTTGAAGATCCAAAAATTGGCGATTGTTACTGTTTAGATGCTTTGCATATATGTTTCTTAGATTATATAGAAGCAATATATACAAAGATTTCAACCGTCTACCTGTTCCATTCATTGTTCTACTTGTCGAAAATTACAAATAATTTCCGATAAAGGATTAACCATTGGGGCTCATTGTTCACTTAAACTTGAACAACAAAAAATTGGCGAATGGTACTGTCTGGATGCTTTGCGTACATGTTTCTTAGACTATATGGAAGCAATATATACAAAGATTTCAACCGTCTACGTGTTCCAATCATTGTTCTAATTGTCGAAATTTACAAATAATTTCCTTAAAAGGATTAACAATGGGGCTCGCTGTTCACTTAAACTTGAAGAACAATAAATTGGCGAATTGTACTGTTTGGATGCTTTGCATATATGTTTCTTAAACTATATAGAAGCAATATATTCAAAGAATTCAACGGTCTACCTGTTCCATTCATTGTTCTACTTGTCGAAAGTTACAAATAATTTCCGATAAAGGATTAACCATTGTGGCTCATTGTTCACTTAAACTTGAAAAACAAAAAATTGACGAATTGTACTGTTTGGAAGCTTTGCATATATGTTTCTTAGACTATATGGAAGCAATATATACAAAGATTTCAACCGTCTACGTGTTCCAATCATTGTTCTACTTGTCGAAATTTACAAATAATTTCCTTTAAAGGATTAACAATGGGGCTCGATGTTCACTTAAACTTGAAGAACAATAAATTGGCGAATTATACTGTTTGGATGCTTTGCATATATGTTTCATAGACTATATAGAAGCAATATATACAAAGATTTCAACCGTCTACCTGTTCCATTCATTGTTCTACTTGTCGAAAATTACAAATAATTTCCGATAAAGGATTAACCATTGGGGCTCATTGTTCACTTAAACTTGAAGACCAAAAAATTGGCGAATGGTACTGTTTGGATGCTTTGCGTACATGTTTCTTAGACTATATGGAAGCAATATATACAAAGATTTCAACTGTCTACGTGTTCCAATCATTGTTCTACTTGTCGAAATTTACAAATAATTTCCTTTAAAGGGTTAACAATGGGGCTCGATGTTCACTTAAACTTGAAGAACAATAAATTGGCGAATTGTACTGTTTGGATGCTTTGCATATATGTTTCTTAGACTATATAGAAGCAATATATACAAAGATTTCAACCGTCTACCTGTTCCATTCATTGTTCTACTTGTCGAAAGTTACAAATAATTTCCGATAAAGGATTAACCATTGGGGCTCATTGTTCACTTAAACTTGAAGAACAAAAAATTGGCGAATTGTACTATTTGGATGCTTTGCATATATGTTTCTTAGACTACATAGAAGCAATATATACAAAGATTTCAACCGTCTACCTGTTCCATTCATTGTTCTACTTGTCGAAAG
The DNA here is from genome assembly GCA_963989415.1 of Cerceris ruficornis. NCBI lineage: Eukaryota > Metazoa > Arthropoda > Insecta > Hymenoptera > Crabronidae > Cerceris > Cerceris ruficornis. Next base: position 260,234 of record CAXDIW010000061.1, read on the forward strand.
TTATAAATAATTTCCGATAAAGGATGAACCATTGGGGCTCATTGTTCACTTAAACTTGAAGAACATAAAATTGGCGAATTGTACTGTTTGGATGCTTTGCATATATGTTTCTTAGATTATATAGAAGCAATATATACAATGATTTCAACAGTCTACCTGTTCCATTCATTGTTCTACTTGTCGAAAGTTACAAATAATTACCGATAAAGGATTAACCATTGGGGCTCATTGTTCACTTAAACTTGAAGAACAAAAAATTGGCGAATTGTACTGTTTGGATGCTTTGCATATATGTTTCTTAGACTATATAGAAGCAATATATACAAAGATTTCAACAGTCTACCTGTTCCATTCATTGTTCTACTTGTCGAAAGTTACAAATAATTACCGATAAAGGATTAACCATTGGGGCTCATTGTTCACTTAAACTTGAAGAACAAAAAATTGGCGAATTGTACTGTTTGGATGCTTTGCATATATGTTTCTTAGACTATATAGAAGCAATATGTACAAAGATTTCAACCGTCTACCTGTTCCATTCATTGTTCTACTTGTCGAAAGTTACAAATAATTTCCGATAAAGGATTAACAATGGGGCTCATTGTTCACTTAAACTTGAAGGACAAAAAATTGGCGAATGGTAATGTTTGGATGCTTTGCATAAATGTTTCTTAGAATATATGGAAGCAACATATACAAAGATTTCAACCGTCTACGTGTTCTAATCATTGTTCTACTTGTCGAAAATTACAAGTGATTTCCGATAAAGGATTAACCATTGGGGCTCATTGTTCACTTAAACTTGAAGAACAAAAAATTGGCGAATGGTACTGTTTAGATGCTTTGCGTATATGTTTCTTAGACTATATAGAAGCAATATATACAATGATTTCAACAGTCTACCTGTTCTATTCATTGTTCTACTTGTCGCAAGTTACAAATAATTTCCGTTAAAGTATTAACAATGGGACTCGTAGTTCACTTAAACATGAAGATCAAATAATTGGCGAATTGTACTGTTTGGATGATTTGCAGATATGTTTCTCAGACTATATAGAAGCAATATATACATTGATTTCAACCGTCTGCCTGTTCCATTCATTGTTCTACTTATCGAAAATTACAAATAATTTCCGATAAAGGATTAACCATTGGGGCTCATTGTTCACTTAAACTTGAAAAACAAAAAATTGGCGAATTGTACTGTCTGGATGCTTTGCGTACCTGTTTCTTAGACTATATGGAAGCAATATATACAAAGATTTCAACCGTCTACGTGTTCCAATCATTGTTCTAATTGTCGAAATTTACAAATAATTTCCTTAAAAGGATTAACAATGGGGCTCGCTGTTCACTTAAACATGAAGAACAATAAATTGGCGAATTGTACTGTTTGGATGCTTTGCATATATGTTTCTTAAACTATATAGAAGCAATATATTCAAAGAATTCAACGGTCTACCTGTTCCATTCATTGTTCTACTTGTCGAAAGTTACAAATAATTTCCGATAAAGGATTAACCATTGTGGCTCATTGTTCACTTAAACTTGAAAAACAAAAAATTGACGAATTGTACTGTTTGGAAGCTTTGCATATATGTTTCTCAGACTATATGGAAGCAATATATACAAAGATTTCAACCGTCTACGTGTTCCAATCATTGTTCTACTTGTCGAAATTTACAAATAATTTCCTTTAAAGCATTAACAATGGGGCTCGATGTTCACTTAAACTTGAAGAACAATAAATTGGCGAATTGTACTGTTTGGATGCTTTGCATATATGTTTCTTAGACTATATAGAAGCAATATATACAAAGATTTCAACCGTCTACCTGTTCCATTCATTGTTCTACTTGTCGAAAATTACAAATAATTTCCGATAAAGGATTAACCATTGGGGCTCATTGTTCACTTAAACTTGAAGACCAAAAAATTGGCGAATGGTACTGTTTGGATGCTTTGCGTACATGTTTCTTAGACTATATGGAAGCAATATATACAATGATTTCAACTGTCTACGTGTTCCAATCATTGTTCTACTTGTCGAAATTTACAAATAATTTCCTTTAAAGGATTAACAATGGGGCTCGTAGTTCACTTAAACTTGAAGAACAATAAATTGGCGAATTGTACTGTTTGGATGCTTTGCATATATGTTTCTTAGACTATATAGACGCAATATATGCAAGGATTTCAACAGTCTACCTGTTCCATTCATTGTTCTACTTGTCGAAAGTTACAAATAATTACCGATAAAGGATTAACCATTGGGGCTCATTGTTCACTTAAACTTGAAGAACAAAAAATTGGCGAATTGTACTGTTTGGATGCTTGGCATATATGTTTCTTAGACTATATAGAAGCAATATATACAAAGATTTCAACCGTCTACCTGTTCCATTCATTGTTCTACTTGTCGAAAGTTACAAATAATTTCCGATAAAGGATTAACAATGGGTCTCATTGTTCACTTAAACTTGAAGGACAAAAAATTGGCGAATGGTAATGTTTGGATGCTTTGCATAAATGTTTCTTAGACTATATAGAAGCAATATATACAATGATTTCAACAGTCTACCTGTTCTATTCATTGTTCTACTTGTCGCAAGTTACAAATAATTTCCGTTAAAGTATTAACAATGGGACTCGTAGTTCACTTAAACTTGAAGATCAAATAATTGGCGAATTGTACTGTTTGGATGATTTGCAGATATGTTTCTCAGACTATATAGAAGCAATATGTACAATGATTTCAACCGTCTACCTGTTCCATTCATTGTTATACTTGTCGAAAGTTACAAATAATTTCCGTTAAGGGATTAACAATGAGGATCGAAGTTTACTTAAACTTGAAGAACAAGAAATTGGCGAATTGTACTGTTTGGATGCTTTGCATATATGTTTCTTAGACTATATAGAAGCAATATATACAATGATTTCAACCGTCTACCTATTCCATTCGTTGTTCTACTTGCCGAAATTTACAAATAATTTCCTTTAAAGGATTAACAATGGGTCTCGTTGTTCACTTAAACTTGAAGTACAAAAAATAGTCGAATTGTACTATTTGGATGCTTTGCATATATGTTTCTTAGACTATATAGAAGCAATATATACAATGATTTCAACCGTCTACCTGTTCCATTCATTGTTCTACTTGTCGAAAATTACAAGTAATTTCCGATAAAGGATTAACCATTGGGGCTCATTGTTTACTTAAACTTGAAGAGCAAAAAATTGGCGAATTGTACTCTTTGGATGCTGTGCATACTTGTTTCTTAGGCTATTTAGAAGCAATATATAGAAAGATTTCACCCGTCTACCTGTACTATTCATTGTTCTACTTGTAGAAAGTTAGAAATAATTTCCATTTCATGATTATCAATTGGGCTCGCTGTTCACTTAAACTTGAAGATCCAAAAATTGGCGATTGTTACTGTTTAGATGCTTTGCATATATGTTTCTTAGATTATATAGAAGCAATATATACAAAGATTTCAACCGTCTGCCTGTTCCATTCATTGTTCTACTTATCGAAAATTACAAATAATTTCCTTAAAAGGATTAACAATGGGGCTCGCTGTTCACTTAAACTTGAAGAACAATAAATTGGCGAATTGTACTGTTTGGATGCTTTGCATATATGTTTCTTAAACTATATAGAAGCAATATATTCAAAGAATTCAACGGTCTACCTGTTCCATTCATTGTTCTACTTGTCGAAAGTTACAAATAATTTCCGATAAAGGATTAACCATTGTGGCTCATTGTTCACTTAAACTTGAAAAACAAAAAATTGACGAATTGTACTGTTTGGAAGCTTTGCATATATGTTTCTCAGACTATATGGAAGCAATATATACAAAGATTTCAACCGTCTACGTGTTCCAATCATTGTTCTACTTGTCGAAATTTACAAATAATTTCCTTTAAAGGATTAACAATGGGGCTCGATGTTCACTTAAACTTGAAGAACAATAAATTGGCGAATTGTACTGTTTTGATGCTTTGCGTACATGTTTCTTAGACTATATGGAAGCAATATATACAAAGATTTCAACCGTCTACGTGTTCCAATCATTGTTCTGCTTGTAGAAATTTACAAATAATTTCCTTTAAAGGATTAACAATGGGGCTCGTAGTTCACTTAAACTTGAAGAACAATAAATTGGCGAATTGTACTGTTTGGATGCTTTGCATATATGTTTCATAGACTATTTAGAAGCAATATATAGAAAGATTTCACCCGTCTACCTTTACTATTCATTGTTCTACTTGTAGAAAGTTACAAATAATTTCCATTTCATGATTATCAATTGGGCTCGCTGTTCACTTAAACTTGAAGATCCAAAAATTGGCGATTGTTACTGTTTAGATGCTTTACATATATGTTTCTTAGATTATATAGAAGTAATATATACAAAGATTTCAACCGTCTACCTGTTCCATTCATTGTTCTACTTGTCGAAAATTACAAATAATTTCCGATAAAGGATTAACCATTGGGGCTCGTAGTTCACTTAAACTTGAAGAACAATAAATTGGCGAATTGTACTGTTTGGATGCTTTGCATATATGTTTCATAGACTATTTAGAAGCAATATATAGAAAGATTTCACCCGTCTACCTTTACTATTCATTGTTCTACTTGTAGAAGTATACAAATAATTTCCATTTCATGATTATCAATGGGGCTCGCTGTTCACTTAAACTTGAAGATCAAAAAATTGGCGATTGTTACTGTTTAGATGCTTTGCACATATGTTCCTTAGATTATATAGAAGCAATATATACATTGATTTCAACCGGCTACCTGTTCCATTCATTGTTCTACTTGTCGCAAGTTACAAATAATTTCCGTTAAAGTATTAACAATGGGGCTCGTAGTTCACTTAAACTTGAAGAACAAAAAATTGGAGAATGGTACTGTTTGGATGCTTTGCGTACATGTTTCTTAGACTATATGGAAGCAATATATACAAAGATTTCAACCGTCTACCTGTTCCATTCATTGTTCAACCTGTCGAAATTTACAAATAATTTCCTTTAAAGGATTAACAATGGGGCTCGTTGTTCACTTAAACTTGAAGAACAATAAATTGGCGAATTGTACTGTTTGGATGCTTTGCATATATGTTTCTTAGACTATATAGAAGCAATATATACAAAGATTTCAACCGTCTACGTGTTCCAATCATTGTTCTACTTGTCGAAATTTACAAATAATTTCCTTTAAAGGATTAACAATGGGGCTCGTTGTTCACTTAAACTTGAAGAACAATAAATTCGCGAATTGTACTGTTTGGATGCTTTGCATATATGTTTCTTAGACTATATAGAAGCAATATATACATTGATTTCAACCGGCTACCTGTTCCATTCATTGTTCTACTTGTCGCAAGTTACAAATAATTTCCGTTAAAGTATTAACAATGGGGCTCGTAGTTCACTTAAACTTGAAGATCAAATAATTGACGAATTGTACTGTTTGGATTCTTTGCATATATGTTTCTTAGACTATACAGAAGCAATATATACAATGATTTCAACAGTCTACCTGTTCCATTCATTGTTCTACTTGTTGAAATTTACAAATAATTTCCTTTAAAGGATTAACAATGGGGCTCGTAGTTCACTTAAACTTGAAGATCAAAAAATTGGCGATTGTTACTGTTTAGATGCTTTGCATATATGTTTCTTAGATTATATAGAAGCAATATATACAAAGATTTCAACCGTCTACCTGTTCCATTCATTGTTCTACTTGTCGAAATTTACAAATAATTTCCTTTAAAGGATTAACAATGGGGCTCGATGTTCACTTAAACTTGAAGAACAATAAATTGGCGAATTGTACTGTTTGGATGCTTTGCATATATGTTTCATAGACTATATAGAAGCAATATATACAAAGATTTCTACCGTCTACCTGTTCCATTCATTGTTCTACTTGTCGAAAATTACAAATAATTTCCGATAAACGATTAACCATTGGGGCTCATTGTTCACTTAAACTTGAAGACCAAAAAATTGGCGAATGGTACTGTTTGGATGCTTTGCGTACATGTTTCTTAGACTATATAGAAGCAATATATACATTGATTTCAACCGGCTACCTGTTCCATTCATTGTTCTACTTGTCGCAAGTTACAAATAATTTCCGTTAAAGTATTAACAATGGGGCTCGTAGTTCACTTAAACTTGAAGATCAAATAATTGACGAATTGTACTGTTTGGATTCTTTGCATATATGTTTCTTAGACTATACAGAAGCAATATATACAATGATTTCAACAGTCTACCTGTTCCATTCATTGTTCTACTTGTCGCAAGTTACAAATAATTTCCGATAAAGGATTAACCATTGGGGCTCATTGTTCACTTAAACTTGAAGAACAAAAAATTGGCGAATTGTACTATTTGGATGCTTTGCATATATGTTTCTTATACTACATAGAAGCAATATATACAAAGATTTCAACCGTCTACCTGTTCCATTCATTGTTCTACTTGTCGAAAGTTATAAATAATTTCCGATAAAGGATTAACCATTGGGGCTCATTGTTCACTTAAACTTGAAGAACAAAAAATTGGCGAATTGTACTATTTGGATGCTTTGCATATATGTTTCTTAGACTACATAGAAGCAATATATACAAAGATTTCAACCGTCTACCTGTTCCATTCATTGTTCTACTTGTCGAAAGTTATAAATAATTTCCGATAAAGGATTAACCATTGGGGCTCATTGTTCACTTAAACTTGAAGAACAAAAAATTGGCGAATTGTACTGTTTGGATGCTTTGCATATATGTTTCTTAGATTATATAGAAGCAATATATACAATGATTGCAACCGTCTGCCTATTCCATTCATTGTTATACTTGTCGAAAGTTTCAAATAATTTCCGTTAAGGGATTAACAATGAGGATCGAAGTTTACATAAACTTGAAGAACAAGAAATTGGCGAATTGTACTGTTTGGATGCTTTGCATATTTGTTTCTTAGACTATTTAGAAGCAATATATAGAAAGATTTCACCCGTCTACCTGTACTATTCATTGTTCTACTTGTAGAAAGTTACAAATAATTTCCATTTCATGATTATCAATTGGGCTCGCTGTTCACTTAAACTTGAAGATCCAAAAATTGGCGATTGTTACTGTTTAGATGCTTTGCATATATGTTTGTTAGATTATATAGAAGCAATATATACAAAGATTTCAACCGTCTACCTGTTCCATTCATTGTTCTACTTGTCGAAAATTACAAATAATTTCCGATAAAGGATTAACCATTGGGGCTCATTGTTCACTTAAACATGAAAAACAAAAAATTGGCGAATGGTACTGTCTGGATGCTTTGCGTACATGTTTCTTAGACTATATGGAAGCAATATATACAAAGATTTCAACCGTCTACGTGTTCCAATCATTGTTCTGCTTGTCGAACATTACAAATAATTTCCTTTAAAGGATTAACAATTGGGCTCGTAGTTCACTTAAACTTGAAGAACAAAAAATTGGCGAATGGTACTGTTTGGATGCTTTGCATATATGTTTCTTAGATTATATAGAAGCAATATATACAAAGATTTCACCCGTCTACCTGTACTATTCATTGTTCTACTTGTAGAAAGTTACAAATAATTTCCTTTTCATGATTATCAATGGGGCTCGCAGTTCACTTAAACTTGAAGATCAAAAAATTGGCGATTGTTACTGTTTAGATGCTTTGCATATATGTTTCTTAGACTATATAGAAGCAATATATACCATGGTTTCAACAGCCTACCTGTTCCATTCATTGTTGTACTTGTCGAAATTTACAAATAATTTCCTTTAAAGGATTATCAAAGGGCTCGCTGTTCACTTAAACTTGAAGATCAAAAAATTGGCGATTGTTACTGTTTAGATGCTTTGCATATAGGTTTCTTAGACTATATAGAAGCAATATATACAAAGATTTCAACCGTCTTCCTGTTCCATTCATTGTTCTACTTGTCGAAATTTACAAATAATTTCCTTTAAAGGATTAACAATGGGGCTCGTAGTTCACTTAAACTTGAAGATCAAATAATTGGCGAATTGTACTGTTTGGATGCTTTGCATATATGTTTCTTAGACTATTTAGAAGCAGTATATAGAAAGATTTCACCCGTCTACCTGTACTATTCATTGTTCTACATGTAGAAAGTTACAAATAATTTCCGTTTCATGATTATCAATGGGCCTCGTTGTTCACTTAAACTTGAAGAACAAAAAATTGGCGAATGGTACTGTTTGGATGCTTTGCATATATGTTTCTTAGACTATATAGAAGCAATATATACATTGATTTCAACCGTCTACCTGTTCCATTCATTGTTCTACTTGTAGAAAGTTACAAATAATTTCCGATAAAGGATTAACAATGGGGCTCATTGTTCACTTAAACTTGAAGAACAAAAAATTGGCGAATGGTACTGTTTGGATGCTTTGCGTACATGGTTCTTAGACTATTTAGAAGCAATATATAGAAAGATTTCACCCGTCTAACTGTACTATTCATTGTTCTACTTGTAGAAAGTTACAAATAATTTCCATTTCATGATTATCAATGGGGCTCGCTGTTCACTTAAACTTGAAGATCAAAAAATTGGCGATTGTTACTGTTTAGATGCTTTGCATATATGTTTCTTAGATTATATAGAAGCAATATGTACAAAGATTTCAACCGTCTACCTGTTCCATTCATTGTTCTACTTGTCGAAAATTACAAATAATTTCCGATAAAGGATTAACCATTGGGGCTCATTGTTCACTTTAACTTGAAGAATAAAAAATTGGCGAATGGTACTGTTTGGATGCTTTGCGTACATGTTTCTTAGACTATATGGAAGCAATATATACAAAGATTTCAACCGTCTACGTGTTCCAATCATTGTTCTACTTGTCGAAATTTACAAATAATTTCCTTTAAAGGATTAACAATGGGGCTCGTTGTTCACTTAAACTTGAAGAAGAATAAATTGGCGAATTGTACTGTTTGGATGCTTTGCATATATGTATCTTAGATTATATAGAAGCAACATATACAAAGATTTCAACCGTCTACCTGTTCCATTCATTGTTCTACTTGTCGCAAGTTACAAATAATTTCCGATAAAGGATTAACCATTGGGGCTCATTGTTCACTTAAACTTGAAGAACAAAAAATTGGCGAATTGTACTATTTGGATGCTTTGCATATATGTTTCTTATACTACATAGAAGCAATATATACAAAGATTTCAACCGTCTACCTGTTCCATTCATTGTTCTACTTGTCGAAAGTTATAAATAATTTCCGATAAAGGATTAACCATTGGGGCTCATTGTTCACTTAAACTTGAAGAACAAAAAATTGGCGAATTGTACTATTTGGATGCTTTGCATATATGTTTCTTAGACTACATAGAAGCAATATATACAAAGATTTCAACCGTCTACCTGTTCCATTCATTGTTCTACTTGTCGAAAGTTATAAATAATTTCCGATAAAGGATTAACCATTGGGGCTCATTGTTCACTTAAACTTGAAGAACAAAAAATTGGCGAATTGTACTGTTTGGATGCTTTGCATATATGTTTCTTAGATTATATAGAAGCAATATATACAATGATTGCAACCGTCTGCCTATTCCATTCATTGTTATACTTGTCGAAAGTTTCAAATAATTTCCGTTAAGGGATTAACAATGAGGATCGAAGTTTACTTAAACTTGAAGAACAAGAAATTGGCGAATTGTACTGTTTGGATGCTTTGCATATTTGTTTCTTAGACTATTTAGAAGCAATATATAGAAAGATTTCACCCGTCTACCTGTACTATTCATTGTTCTACTTGTAGAAAGTTACAAATAATTTCCATTTCATGATTATCAATTGGGCTCGCTGTTCACTTAAACTTGAAGATCCAAAAATTGGCGATTGTTACTGTTTAGATGCTTTGCATATATGTTTGTTAGATTATATAGAAGCAATATATACAAAGATTTCAACCGTCTACCTGTTCCATTCATTGTTCTACTTGTCGAAAATTACAAATAATTTCCGATAAAGGATTAACCATTGGGGCTCATTGTTCACTTAAACATGAAAAACAAAAAATTGGCGAATGGTACTGTCTGGATGCTTTGCGTACATGTTTCTTAGACTATATGGAAGCAATATATACAAAGATTTCAACCGTCTACGTGTTCCAATCATTGTTCTGCTTGTCGAACATTACAAATAATTTCCTTTAAAGGATTAACAATTGGGCTCGTAGTTCACTTAAACTTGAAGAACAAAAAATTGGCGAATGGTACTGTTTGGATGCTTTGCATATATGTTTCTTAGATTATATAGAAGCAATATATACAAAGATTTCACCCGTCTACCTGTACTATTCATTGTTCTACTTGTAGAAAGTTACAAATAATTTCCTTTTCATGATTATCAATGGGGCTCGCAGTTCACTTAAACTTGAAGATCAAAAAATTGGCGATTGTTACTGTTTAGATGCTTTGCATATATGTTTCTTAGACTATATAGAAGCAATATATACCATGGTTTCAACAGCCTACCTGTTCCATTCATTGTTGTACTTGTCGAAATTTACAAATAATTTCCTTTAAAGGATTATCAAAGGGCTCGCTGTTCACTTAAACTTGAAGATCAAAAAATTGGCGATTGTTACTGTTTAGATGCTTTGCATATAGGTTTCTTAGACTATATAGAAGCAATATATACAAAGATTTCAACCGTCTTCCTGTTCCATTCATTGTTCTACTTGTCGAAATTTACAAATAATTTCCTTTAAAGGATTAACAATGGGGCTCGTAGTTCACTTAAACTTGAAGATCAAATAATTGGCGAATTGTACTGTTTGGATGCTTTGCATATATGTTTCTTAGACTATTTAGAAGCAGTATATAGAAAGATTTCACCCGTCTACCTGTACTATTCATTGTTCTACATGTAGAAAGTTACAAATAATTTCCGTTTCATGATTATCAATGGGCCTCGTTGTTCACTTAAACTTGAAGAACAAAAAATTGGCGAATGGTACTGTTTGGATGCTTTGCATATATGTTTCTTAGACTATATAGAAGCAATATATACATTGATTTCAACCGTCTACCTGTTCCATTCATTGTTCTACTTGTAGAAAGTTACAAATAATTTCCGATAAAGGATTAACAATGGGGCTCATTGTTCACTTAAACTTGAAGAACAAAAAATTGGCGAATGGTACTGTTTGGATGCTTTGCGTACATGGTTCTTAGACTATTTAGAAGCAATATATAGAAAGATTTCACCCGTCTAACTGTACTATTCATTGTTCTACTTGTAGAAAGTTACAAATAATTTCCATTTCATGATTATCAATGGGGCTCGCTGTTCACTTAAACTTGAAGATCAAAAAATTGGCGATTGTTACTGTTTAGATGCTTTGCATATATGTTTCTTAGATTATATAGAAGCAATATGTACAAAGATTTCAACCGTCTACCTGTTCCATTCATTGTTCTACTTGTCGAAAATTACAAATAATTTCCGATAAAGGATTAACCATTGGGGCTCATTGTTCACTTTAACTTGAAGAATAAAAAATTGGCGAATGGTACTGTTTGGATGCTTTGCGTACATGTTTCTTAGACTATATGGAAGCAATATATACAAAGATTTCAACCGTCTACGTGTTCCAATCATTGTTCTACTTGTCGAAATTTACAAATAATTTCCTTTAAAGGATTAACAATGGGGCTCGTTGTTCACTTAAACTTGAAGAAGAATAAATTGGCGAATTGTACTGTTTGGATGCTTTGCATATATGTATCTTAGATTATATAGAAGCAATATATACAAAGATTTCAACCGTCTACCTTTTCCATTCATTGTTCTACTTGTCGAAAGTTACAAATAATTTCCGATAAAGGATTAACCATTGGGGCTCATTGTTCACTTAAACTTGAAGAACAAAAAATTGTCGAATTGTACTATTTGGATGCTTTGCATATATGTTTCTTAGACTATATAGAAGCAATATATACAATGATTTCAACCGTCTACCTGATCCATTCATTGTTCTACTTGTGGAAATTTACAAATAATTTCCTTTAAAGGATTAACAATGGGGCTCGTAGTTCACTTAAACTTCAAGAACAAAAAAATGGCGAATTGTGCTGTTTGGATGCTTTGCATATGTGTTTCTTAGACTATTTAGAAGCAATATATAGAAAGATTTTACCCGTCTACCTGTACTATTCATCGTTCTACTTGTAGAAAGTTACAAATAATTTCCATTTCATGATTATCAATGGGGCTCGCTGTTCACTTAAACTTGAAGATCAAAAAATTGGCGATTGTTACTGTTTGGATGCTTTGCATATATGTTTCTTAGACTATACAGAAGCATTATATACAAAGATTTCAACCGTCTACCAGTTCCATTCATTGTTCTACTTGTCGAAAATTACAAATAATTTCCGATAAAGGATTAACCATTGGGACTCATTGTTCACTTAAACTTGAAGAACAAAAAATTGGCGACTGGTACTGTTTGGATGCTTTGCGTACATGTTTCTTAGACTATATGGAAGCAATATATACAAAGATTTCAACCGTCTACGTGTTCCAATCATTGTTCTACTTGTCGAAATTTACAAATAATTTCCTTTAAAGGATTAACAATGGGGCTCGTTGTTCACTTAAACTTGAAGAACAATAAATTGGCGAATTGTACTGTTTGGATGCTTTGCATATATGTTTCTTAGACTATATAGAAGCAATATATACAAAGATTTCAACCGTCTACCTGTTCCATTCATTGTACTACTTGTCGAAAGTTACAAATAATTTCCGATAAAGGATTAACAATGGGGCTCGTAGTTCAGTTCAACATGAAGATGAAATAATTGGCGAATTGTATTGTTGGGATGCTTTGTATATATGTTTCTTAGATTATATAGAAGCAATATATACAAAGATTTCAACCGTCTACCTGTTCCATTCATTGTTCTACTTGTCGAAAGTTACAAATAATTTCCGATAAAGGATTAACCATGGGGCTCATTGTTCACTTAAACTTGAAGATCAATAAATTGGCGAATTGTACTGTTTGGATGCTTTGCATATATGTTTCTTAGACTATATAGAAGCAATATATACAAAGATTTCAACCGTCTACCTGTTCCATTCATTGTTCTACTTGTCGCAAGTTACAAATAATTTCCGTTAAAGTATTAACAATGGGGCTCGTAGTTCACTTAAACTTGAAGAAGAATAAATAATTGGCGAATTGTACTGTTTGGATGCTTTGCATATATGTTTCTTAGATTATATAGAAGCAATATATACAAAGATTTCAACCGTCTACCTGTTCCATTCATTGTTCTACTTGTCGAAAGTTACAAATAATTTCCGATAAAGGATTAACCATGGGGCTCATTGTTCACTTAAACTTGAAGATCAATAAATTGGCGAATTGTACTGTTTGGATGCTTTGCATATATGTTTCTTAGACTATATAGAAGCAATATATACAAAGATTTCAACCGTCTACCTGTTCCATTCATTGTTCTACTTGTCGAAAGTTACAAATAATTTCCGTTAAAGGATTAACAATGGGGCTCATTGTTCACTTAAACATGAAGATCAATAAATTGGCGAATTGTACTGTTTGGATGCTTTGCATATATGTTTCTTAGACTATATAGAAGCAATATATACAAAGATTTCAACCGTCTACCTGCTCCATTCATTGTACTACTTGTCGAAAGTTACAAATAATTTCCGATAAAGGATTAACAATGGGGCTCGTAGTTCAGTTAAACTTGAAGATGAAATAATTGGCGAATTGTATTGTTTGGATGCTTTGCATATGTGTTTCTTAGATTATATAGAAGCAATATATACAAAGATTTCAACCGTCTACCTGTTCCATTCATTGTTCTACTTGTCGAAAGTTACAAATAATTTCCGATAAAGGATTAACCATGGGGCTCATTGTTCACTTAAACTTGAAGATCAATAAATTGGCGAATTGTACTGTTTGGATGCTTTGCATATATGTTTCTTAGACTATATAGAAGCAATATATACAAAGATTTCAACCGTCTACCTGTTCCATTCATTGTTCTACTTGTCGAAAGTTACAAATAATTTCCGATAAAGGATTAACAATGGGGCTCATTGTTCACTTAAACATGAAGATCAATAAATTGGCGAATTGTACTGTTTGGATGCTTTGCATATATGTTTCTTAGATTATATAGAAGCAATATTTACAAAGATTTCAACCGTCTACCTGTTCCATTCATTGTACTACTTGTCGAAAGTTACAAATAATTTCCGATAAAGGATTAACAATGGGGCTCATTGTTCACTTAAACTTGAAGAACAAAAAATTGGCGAATGGTACTGTTTGGATGCTTTGCATATATGTTTCTTAGACTATATAGAAGCAATATATACATTGATTTCAACCGTCTACCTGTTCCATTCATTGTTCTACTTGTCGGAAGTTACAAATAATTTCCGTTAACGGATTAACAATGGGGATCGTAGTTTACTTAAACTTGAAGAACAAAAAATTGGCGAATTGTACTGTTTGGATGCTTTGCATATATGTTTCTTAGACTATATAGAAGCAATATATACAAAGATTTCAACCGTCTACCTGTTCCATTCATTGTTCTACTTGTCGAAAGTTACAAATAATTTCCGTTAAGGGATTAACAATGGGGATCGTAGTTTACTTAAACTTGAAGAACAAAAAATTGGCGAATGGTACTGTTTGGATGCTTTGCATATATGTTTCTTAGACTCTATAGAAGCAATATATACAAAGATTTCAACCGTCTACCTGTTCCATTCAATGTTCTACTTGTCGAAATTTACAAATAATTTCCTTTAAAGGATTAACAATGGGGCTCGTAGTTCACTTAAACTTGAAGAACAAAAAATTGGCGAATGTACTGTTTGGACGCTTTGCATATATGTTTCTTGGACTATATAGAAGCAGTATATACAAAGATTTCAACCGTCTACCTGTTCCATTCAATGTCATACTTGTCGAAATTTACAAATAATTTCCTTTAAAGGATTAACAATGGGGCTCGTAGTTCACTTAAACTTGAAGAACAAAAAATTGGCGAATTGTACTGTTTGGATGCTTTGCATATAGGTTTCTTAGTCTATATAGAAGCAACATATACAAAGATTTCAACCGTCTACCTGTTCTATTCATTGTTCTTCTTGTCGAAAGTTAGAAATAATTTCCGTTTCATGATTATCAATGGGCCTTGTTGTTCACTTAAACTTGAAGAACAAAAAATTGGCAACTGGAACTGTTTGGATGCTTTGCATATATGTTTCTTAGACTATATAGAAGCAATATATAAAAAGATTTCAACCGTCTACCAGTTCCATTCATTGTTCTACTTGTCGAAAGTTACAAATAATTTCCGATAAAGGATTAACAATGGGGCTCATTGTTCACTTAAACCTGAAGAACAAAAAATTGGCGAATGGTCCTGTTTGGATGCTTTGCATATATGTTTCTTAGACTATATAGAAGCAATATATACAAAGATTTCAACCGTCTACCTGTTCCATTCATTGTTCTACTTGTCGAAAATTACAAATAATTTCCGATAAAGGATTAACCATTGTGGCTCATTGTACACTAAACTTGAAGAACAAAAAATTGTCGAATTGTACTTTTTGGATGCTTTGCATATATGTTTCTTAGACTATATAGAAGCAATATATACAATGATTTCAACCGTCTACCTGTTCCATTCATTGTTCTACTTGTCGAAAGTTACAAATAATTTCCGATAACGGATTAACCATTGGGGCTCATTGTTCACTTAAACTTGAAGAACAAAAAATTGGCGAATTGTACTGTTTGGATGCTTTGCATATATGTTTCTTAGACTATATAGAAGCAATATATACAAAGATTTCAACCGTCTACCTGTTCCATTCATTGTACTACTTGTCGAAAGTTACAAATAATTTCCGATAAAGGATTAACAATGGGGCTCGTAGTTCAGTTCAACATGAAGATGAAATAATTGGCGAATTGTATTGTTGGGATGCTTTGTATATATGTTTCTTAGATTATATAGAAGCAATATATACAAAGATTTCAACCGTCTACCTGTTCCATTCATTGTTCTACTTGTCGAAAGTTACAAATAATTTCCGATAAAGGATTAACCATGGGGCTCATTGTTCACTTAAACTTGAAGATCAATAAATTGGCGAATTGTACTGTTTGGATGCTTTGCATATATGTTTCTTAGACTATATAGAAGCAATATATACAAAGATTTCAACCGTCTACCTGTTCCATTCATTGTTCTACTTGTCGCAAGTTACAAATAATTTCCGTTAAAGTATTAACAATGGGGCTCGTAGTTCACTTAAACTTGAAGAAGAATAAATAATTGGCGAATTGTACTGTTTGGATGCTTTGCATATATGTTTCTTAGATTATATAGAAGCAATATATACAAAGATTTCAACCGTCTACCTGTTCCATTCATTGTTCTACTTGTCGAAAGTTACAAATAATTTCCGATAAAGGATTAACCATGGGGCTCATTGTTCACTTAAACTTGAAGAACAAAAAATTGGCGAATGGTACTGTTTGGATGCTTTGCGTACATGTTTCTTAGACTATATGGAAGCAATATATACAAAGATTTCAACCGTCTACGTGTTCCAATCATTGTTCTACTTGTCGAAAGTTACAAATAATTTCCGATAAAGGATTAACAATGGGGCTCATTGTTCACTTAAACATGAAGATCAATAAATTGGCGAATTGTACTGTTTGGATGCTTTGCATATATGTTTCTTAGACTATATAGAAGCAATATATATAAAGATTTCAACCGTCTACCTGTTCCATTCATTGTACTACTTGTCGAAAGTTACAAATAATTTCCGATAAAGGATTAACAATGGGGCTCGTAGTTCAGTTAAACTTGAAGATGAAATAATTGGCGAATTGTACTGTTTGGATGCTTTGCATATATGTTTCTTAGATTATATAGAAGCAATATATACAAAGATTTCAACCGTCTACCTGTTCCATTCATTGTTCTACTTGTCGAAAGTTACAAATAATTTCCGATAAAGGATTAACAATGGGGCTCATTGTTCACTTAAACTTGAAGAACAAAAAATTGGCGAATGGTACTGTTTGGATGCTTTGCATATATGTTTCTTAGACTATATAGAAGCAATATATACATTGATTTCAACCGTCTACCTGTTCCATTCATTGTTCTACTTGTCGGAAGTTACAAATAATTTCCGTTAACGGATTAACAATGGGGATCGTAGTTTACTTAAACTTGAAGAACAAAAAATTGGCGAATTGTACTGTTTGGATGCTTTGCATATATGTTTCTTAGACTATATAGAAGCAATATATACAAAGATTTCAACCGTCTACCTGTTCCATTCATTGTTCTACTTGTCGAAAGTTACAAATAATTTCCGTTAAGGGATTAACAATGGGGATCGTAGTTTACTTAAACTTGAAGAACAAAAAATTGGCGAATGGTACTGTTTGGATGCTTTGCATATATGTTTCTTAGACTCTATAGAAGCAATATATACAAAGATTTCAACCGTCTACCTGTTCCATTCAATGTTCTACTTGTCGAAATTTACAAATAATTTCCTTTAAAGGATTAACAATGGGGCTCGTAGTTCACTTAAACTTGAAGAACAAAAAATTGGCGAATGTACTGTTTGGACGCTTTGCATATATGTTTCTTGGACTATATAGAAGCAGTATATACAAAGATTTCAACCGTCTACCTGTTCCATTCAATGTTCTACTTGTCGAAATTTACAAATAATTTCCTTTAAAGGATTAACAATGGGGCTCGTAGTTCACTTAAACTTGAAGAACAAAAAATTGGCGAATTGTACTGTTTGGATGCTTTGCATATATGTTTCTTAGACTATATAGAAGTAATATATAAAATGATTTCAACCCTCTACCTGTTCCATTCATTGTTCTACTTGTCGAAAGTTAGAAATAATTTCCGTCAAAGGATTAACAATGGGGCTCGTAGTTCACTTAAACTTGAAGTACAAAAAATTGGCGAATTGTACTGTTTGGATGCTTTGCATATATGTTTCTTAGACTATATAGAAGCAATATATACAATGATTTCAACCGTCTACCTGTTCCATTAATTGTTCTACTTGTCGAAAGTTACAAATAATTTCCGATAAAGGATTAACAATGGGGCTCATTGTTCACTTAAACTTGAAGAACAAAAAATTGGCGAATGGTACTGTTTGGATGCTTTGCATATATGTTTCTTAGACTATATAGAAGCAATATATACATTGATTTCAACCGTCTACCTGTTCCATTCATTGTTCTACTTGTCGGAAGTTACAAATAATTTCCGTTAAGGGATTAACAATGGGGATCGTAGTTTACTTAAACTTGAAGAACAAAAAATTGGCGAATTGTACTGTTTGGATGCTTTGCATATATGTTTCTTAGACTATATAGAAGCAATATGTACAAGGATTTCAACCGTCTACCTGTTCCATTCATTGTTCTACTTGTCGAAAGTTACAAATAATTACCGATAAAGGATTAACCATTGGGGCTCATTGTTCACTTACACTTGAAGAACAAAAAATTGGCGAATTGTACTGTTTGGATGCTTTGCATATATGTTTCATAGACTATATAGATGCAATATATACAATGATTTCAACCGTCTACCTGTTCCATTCATTGTTCTACTTGTCGAAAGTTACAAATAAATTCCTTTAAAGTATTAACAATGGGGCTCGTAGTTCACTTAAACTTGAAGAATAAAAAATTGGCGAATGGTACTGTTTGGATGCTTTGCGTACATGTTTCTTAGACTATATGGAAGCAATATATACAAAGATTTCAACCGTCTACGTGTTCCAATCATTGTTCTACTTGTCGAAATTTACAAATAATTTCCTTTAAAGGATTAACAATGGGGCTCGTTGTTCACTTAAACTTGAAGAAGAATAAATTGGCGAATTGTACTGTTTGGATGCTTTGCATATATGTATCTTAGACTATATAGAAGCAATATATACAAAGATTTCAACCGTCTACCTTTTCCATTCATTGTTCTACTTGTCGAAAATTACAAATAATTTCCGATAAAGGATTAACCATTGGGGCTCATTGTTCACTTAAACTTGAAGAACAAAAAATTGTCGAATTGTACTATTTGGATGCTTTGCATATATGTTTCTTAGACTATATAGAAGCAATATATACAATGATTTCAACCGTCTACCTGATCCATTCATTGTTCTACTTGAGGAAATTTACAAATAATTTCCTTTAAAGGATTAACAATGGGGCTCGTAGTTCACTTAAACTTCAAGAACAAAAAAATGGCGAATTGTGCTGTTTGGATGCTTTGCATATGTGTTTCTTAGACTATTTAGAAGCAATATATAGAAAGATTTTACCCGTCTACCTGTACTATTCATCGTTCTACTTGTAGAAAGTTACAAATAATTTCCATTTCATGATTGTCAATGGCGCTCGCTGTTCACTTAAACTTGAAGATCAAAAAATTGGCGATTGTTACTGTTTGGATGCTTTGCATATATGTTTCTTAGACTATACAGAAGCATTATATACAAAGATTTCAACCGTCTACCAGTTCCATTCATTGTTCTACTTGTCGAAAATTACAAATAATTTCCGATAAAGGATTAACCATTGGGACTCATTGTTCACTTAAACTTGAAGAACAAAAAATTGGCGACTGGTACTGTTTGGATGCTTTGCGTACATGTTTCTTAGACTATATGGAAGCAATATATACAAAGATTTCAACCGTCTACGTGTTCCAATCATTGTTCTACTTGTCGAAATTTACAAATAATTTCCTTTAAAGGATTAACAATGGGGCTCGTTGTTCACTTAAACTTAAAGAACAATAAATTGGCGAATTGTACTGTTTGGATGCTTTGCATATATGTTTCTTAGACTATATAGAAGCAATATATACAAAGATTTCAACCGTCTACCTGTTCCATTCATTGTTCTACTTGTCGAAAGTTAGAAATAATTTCCGTTTCATGATTATCAATGGGCCTTGTTGTTCACTTAAACTTGAAGAACAAAAAATTGGCGACTGGAACTGTTTGGATGCTTTGCATATATGTTTCTTAGACTATATAGAAGCAATATATAAAAAGATTTCAACCGTCTACCAGTTCCATTCATTGTTCTACTTGTCGAAAGTTACAAATAATTTCCGATAAAGGATTAACAATGGGGCTCATTGTTCACTTAAACCTGAAGAACAAAAAATTGGCGAATGGTACTGTTTGGATGCTTTGCATATATGTTTCTTAGACTATATAGAAGCAATATATACAAAGATTTCAACCGTCTACCTGTTCCATTCATTGTTCTACTTGTCGAAAATTACAAATAATTTCCGATAAAGGATTAACCATTGGGGCTCATTGTACACTAAACTTGAAGAACAAAAAATTGTCGAATTGTACTTTTTGGATGCTTTGCATATATGTTTCTTAGACTATATAGAAGCAATATATACAATGATTTCAACCGTCTACCTGTTCCATTCATTGTTCTACTTGTCGAAAGTTACAAATAATTTCCGATAACGGATTAACCATTGGGGCTCATTGTTCACTTAAACTTGAAGAACAAAAAATTGGCGAATTGTACTGTTTGGATGCTTTGCATATATGTTTCTTAGACTATATAGAAGCAATATATACAAAGATTTCAACCGTCTACCTGTTCCATTCATTGTACTACTTGTCGAAAGTTACAAATAATTTCCGATAAAGGATTAACAATGGGGCTCGTAGTTCAGTTCAACATGAAGATGAAATAATTGGCGAATTGTATTGTTGGGATGCTTTGTATATATGTTTCTTAGATTATATAGAAGCAATATATACAAAGATTTCAACCGTCTACCTGTTCCATTCATTGTTCTACTTGTCGAAAGTTACAAATAATTTCCGATAAAGGATTAACCATGGGGCTCATTGTTCACTTAAACTTGAAGATCAATAAATTGGCGAATTGTACTGTTTGGATGCTTTGCATATATGTTTCTTAGACTATATAGAAGCAATATATACAAAGATTTCAACCGTCTACCTGTTCCATTCATTGTTCTACTTGTCGCAAGTTACAAATAATTTCCGTTAAAGTATTAACAATGGGGCTCGTAGTTCACTTAAACTTGAAGAAGAATAAATAATTGGCGAATTGTATTGTTTGGATGCTTTGCATATATGTTTCTTAGATTATATAGAAGCAATATATACAAAGATTTCAACCGTCTACCTGTTCCATTCATTGTTCTACTTGTCGAAAGTTACAAATAATTTCCGATAAAGGATTAACCATGGGGCTCATTGTTCACTTAAACTTGAAGATCAATAAATTGGCGAATTGTACTGTTTGGATGCTTTGCATATATGTTTCTTAGACTATATAGAAGCAATATATACAAAGATTTCAACCGTCTACCTGTTCCATTCATTGTTCTACTTGTCGAAAGTTACAAATAATTTCCGTTAAAGGATTAACAATGGGGCTCATTGTTCACTTAAACATGAAGATCAATAAATTGGCGAATTGTACTGTTTGGATGCTTTGCATATATGTTTCTTAGACTATATAGAAGCAATATATACAAAGATTTCAACCGTCTACCTGCTCCATTCATTGTACTACTTGTCGAAAGTTACAAATAATTTCCGTTAAAGGATTAACAATGGGGCTCATTGTTCACTTAAACATGAAGATCAATAAATTGGCGAATTGTACTGTTTGGATGCTTTGCGTACATGTTTCTTAGACTATATGGAAGCAATATATACAAAGATTTCAACCGTCTACGTGTTCCAATCATTGTTCTACTTGTCGAAATTTACAAATAATTTCCTTTAAAGGATTAACAATGGGGCTCGTTGTTCACTTAAACTTGAAGAAGAATAAATTGGCGAATTGTACTGTTTGGATGCTTTGCATATATGTATCTTAGACTATATAGAAGCAATATATACAAAGATTTCAACCGTCTACCTTTTCCATTCATTGTTCTACTTGTCGAAAATTACAAATAATTTCCGATAAAGGATTAACCATTGGGGCTCATTGTTCACTTAAACTTGAAGAACAAAAAATTGTCGAATTGTACTATTTGGATGCTTTGCATATATGTTTCTTAGACTATATAGAAGCAATATATACAATGATTTCAACCGTCTACCTGTTCCATTCATTGTTCTACTTGTCGAAAGTTACAAATAATTTCCGATAACGGATTAACCATTGGGGCTCATTGTTCACTTAAACTTGAAGAACAAAAAATTGGCGAATTGTACTGTTTGGATGCTTTGCATATATGTTTCTTAGACTATATAGAAGCAATATATACAAAGATTTCAACCGTCTACCTGTTCCATTCATTGTACTACTTGTCGAAAGTTACAAATAATTTCCGATAAAGGATTAACAATGGGGCTCGTAGTTCAGTTCAACATGAAGATGAAATAATTGGCGAATTGTATTGTTGGGATGCTTTGTATATATGTTTCTTAGATTATATAGAAGCAATATATACAAAGATTTCAACCGTCTACCTGTTCCATTCATTGTTCTACTTGTCGAAAGTTACAAATAATTTCCGATAAAGGATTAACCATGGGGCTCATTGTTCACTTAAACTTGAAGATCAATAAATTGGCGAATTGTACTGTTTGGATGCTTTGCATATATGTTTCTTAGACTATATAGAAGCAATATATACAAAGATTTCAACCGTCTACCTGTTCCATTCATTGTTCTACTTGTCGCAAGTTACAAATAATTTCCGTTAAAGTATTAACAATGGGGCTCGTAGTTCACTTAAACTTGAAGAAGAATAAATAATTGGCGAATTGTATTGTTTGGATGCTTTGCATATATGTTTCTTAGATTATATAGAAGCAATATATACAAAGATTTCAACCGTCTACCTGTTCCATTCATTGTTCTACTTGTCGAAAGTTACAAATAATTTCCGATAAAGGATTAACCATGGGGCTCATTGTTCACTTAAACTTGAAGATCAATAAATTGGCGAATTGTACTGTTTGGATGCTTTGCATATATGTTTCTTAGACTATATAGAAGCAATATATACAAAGATTTCAACCGTCTACCTGTTCCATTCATTGTTCTACTTGTCGAAAGTTACAAATAATTTCCGTTAAAGGATTAACAATGGGGCTCATTGTTCACTTAAACATGAAGATCAATAAATTGGCGAATTGTACTGTTTGGATGCTTTGCATATATGTTTCTTAGACTATATAGAAGCAATATATACAAAGATTTCAACCGTCTACCTGCTCCATTCATTGTACTACTTGTCGAAAGTTACAAATAATTTCCGTTAAAGGATTAACAATGGGGCTCATTGTTCACTTAAACATGAAGATCAATAAATTGGCGAATTGTACTGTTTGGATGCTTTGCGTACATGTTTCTTAGACTATATGGAAGCAATATATACAAAGATTTCAACCGTCTACGTGTTCCAATCATTGTTCTACTTGTCGAAATTTACAAATAATTTCCTTTAAAGGATTAACAATGGGGCTCGTTGTTCACTTAAACTTGAAGAAGAATAAATTGGCGAATTGTACTGTTTGGATGCTTTGCATATATGTATCTTAGACTATATAGAAGCAATATATACAAAGATTTCAACCGTCTACCTTTTCCATTCATTGTTCTACTTGTCGAAAATT
The DNA here is from genome assembly GCA_963989415.1 of Cerceris ruficornis. Lineage (NCBI taxonomy): Eukaryota > Metazoa > Arthropoda > Insecta > Hymenoptera > Crabronidae > Cerceris > Cerceris ruficornis. Next base: position 284,083 of record CAXDIW010000061.1, read on the forward strand.
ACAAATAATTTCCGATAAAGGATTAACCATTGGGGCTCATTGTTCACTTAAACTTGAAGAACAAAAAATTGTCGAATTGTACTATTTGGATGCTTTGCATATATGTTTCTTAGACTATATAGAAGCAATATATACAATGATTTCAACCGTCTACCTGATCCATTCATTGTTCTACTTGTGGAAATTTACAAATAATTTCCTTTAAAGGATTAACAATGGGGCTCGTAGTTCACTTAAACTTCAAGAACAAAAAAATGGCGAATTGTGCTGTTTGGATGCTTTGCATATGTGTTTCTTAGACTATTTAGAAGCAATATATAGAAAGATTTTACCCGTCTACCTGTACTATTCATCGTTCTACTTGTAGAAAGTTACAAATAATTTCCATTTCATGATTGTCAATGGCGCTCGCTGTTCACTTAAACTTGAAGATCAAAAAATTGGCGATTGTTACTGTTTGGATGCTTTGCATATATGTTTCTTAGACTATACAGAAGCATTATATACAAAGATTTCAACCGTCTACCAGTTCCATTCATTGTTCTACTTGTCGAAAATTACAAATAATTTCCGATAAAGGATTAACCATTGGGACTCATTGTTCACTTAAACTTGAAGAACAAAAAATTGGCGACTGGTACTGTTTGGATGCTTTGCGTACATGTTTCTTAGACTATATGGAAGCAATATATACAAAGATTTCAACCGTCTACGTGTTCCAATCATTGTTCTACTTGTCGAAATTTACAAATAATTTCCTTTAAAGGATTAACAATGGGGCTCGTTGTTCACTTAAACTTGAAGAACAATAAATTGGCGAATTGTACTGTTTGGATGCTTTGCATATATGTTTCTTAGACTATATAGAAGCAATATATACAAAGATTTCAACCGTCTACCTGTTCCATTCATTGTTCTACTTGTCGAAAGTTAGAAATAATTTCCGTTTCATGATTATCAATGGGCCTTGTTGTTCACTTAAACTTGAAGAACAAAAAATTGGCGACTGGAACTGTTTGGATGCTTTGCATATATGTTTCTTAGACTATATAGAAGCAATATATAAAAAGATTTCAACCGTCTACCAGTTCCATTCATTGTTCTACTTGTCGAAAGTTACAAATAATTTCCGATAAAGGATTAACAATGGGGCTCATTGTTCACTTAAACCTGAAGAACAAAAAATTGGCGAATGGTACTGTTTGGATGCTTTGCATATATGTTTCTTAGACTATATAGAAGCAATATATACAAAGATTTCAACCGTCTACCTGTTCCATTCATTGTTCTACTTGTCGAAAATTACAAATAATTTCCGATAAAGGATTAACCATTGGGGCTCATTGTACACTAAACTTGAAGAACAAAAAATTGTCGAATTGTACTTTTTGGATGCTTTGCATATATGTTTCTTAGACTATATAGAAGCAATATATACAATGATTTCAACCGTCTACCTGTTCCATTCATTGTTCTACTTGTCGAAAGTTACAAATAATTTCCGATAACGGATTAACCATTGGGGCTCATTGTTCACTTAAACTTGAAGAACAAAAAATTGGCGAATTGTACTGTTTGGATGCTTTGCATATATGTTTCTTAGACTATATAGAAGCAATATATACAAAGATTTCAACCGTCTACCTGTTCCATTCATTGTACTACTTGTCGAAAGTTACAAATAATTTCCGATAAAGGATTAACAATGGGGCTCGTAGTTCAGTTCAACATGAAGATGAAATAATTGGCGAATTGTATTGTTGGGATGCTTTGTATATATGTTTCTTAGATTATATAGAAGCAATATATACAAAGATTTCAACCGTCTACCTGTTCCATTCATTGTTCTACTTGTCGAAAGTTACAAATAATTTCCGATAAAGGATTAACCATGGGGCTCATTGTTCACTTAAACTTGAAGATCAATAAATTGGCGAATTGTACTGTTTGGATGCTTTGCATATATGTTTCTTAGACTATATAGAAGCAATATATACAAAGATTTCAACCGTCTACCTGTTCCATTCATTGTTCTACTTGTCGCAAGTTACAAATAATTTCCGTTAAAGTATTAACAATGGGGCTCGTAGTTCACTTAAACTTGAAGAAGAATAAATAATTGGCGAATTGTACTGTTTGGATGCTTTGCATATATGTTTCTTAGATTATATAGAAGCAATATATACAAAGATTTCAACCGTCTACCTGTTCCATTCATTGTTCTACTTGTCGAAAGTTACAAATAATTTCCGATAAAGGATTAACCATGGGGCTCATTGTTCACTTAAACTTGAAGATCAATAAATTGGCGAATTGTACTGTTTGGATGCTTTGCATATATGTTTCTTAGACTATATAGAAGCAATATATACAAAGATTTCAACCGTCTACCTGTTCCATTCATTGTTCTACTTGTCGAAAGTTACAAATAATTTCCGTTAAAGGATTAACAATGGGGCTCATTGTTCACTTAAACATGAAGATCAATAAATTGGCGAATTGTACTGTTTGGATGCTTTGCATATATGTTTCTTAGACTATATAGAAGCAATATATACAAAGATTTCAACCGTCTACCTGCTCCATTCATTGTACTACTTGTCGAAAGTTACAAATAATTTCCGATAAAGGATTAACAATGGGGCTCGTAGTTCAGTTAAACTTGAAGATGAAATAATTGGCGAATTGTATTGTTTGGATGCTTTGCATATGTGTTTCTTAGATTATATAGAAGCAATATATACAAAGATTTCAACCGTCTACCTGTTCCATTCATTGTTCTACTTGTCGAAAGTTACAAATAATTTCCGATAAAGGATTAACCATGGGGCTCATTGTTCACTTAAACTTGAAGATCAATAAATTGGCGAATTGTACTGTCTGGATGCTTTGCATATATGTTTCTTAGACTATATAGAAGCAATATATACAAAGATTTCAACCGTCTACCTGTTCCATTCATTGTTCTACTTGCCGAAAGTTACAAATAATTTCCGATAAAGGATTAACAATGGGGCTCATTGTTCACTTAAACATGAAGATCAATAAATTGGCGCATTGTACTGTTTGGATGCTTTGCATATATGTTTCTTAGACTATATAGAAGCAATATATATAAAGATTTCAACCGTCTACCTGTTCCATTCATTGTACTACTTGTCGAAAGTTACAAATAATTTCCGATAAAGGATTAACAATGGGGCTCGTAGTTCAGTTAAACTTGAAGATGAAGTAATTGGCGAATTGTACTGTTTGGATGCTTTGCATATATGTTTCTTAGATTATATAGAAGCAATATATACAAAGATTTCAACCGTCTACCTGTTCCATTCATTGTTCTACTTGTCGAAAGTTACAAATAATTTCCGATAAAGGATTAACAATGGGGCTCATTGTTCACTTAAACTTGAAGAACAAAAAATTGGCGAATGGTACTGTTTGGATGCTTTGCGTACATGTTTCTTAGACTATATGGAAGCAATATATACAAAGATTTCAACCGTCTACGTGTTCCAATCATTGTTCTACTTGTCGAAATTTACAAATAATTTCCTTTAAAGGATTAACAATGGGGCTCGTCGTTCACTTAAACTTGAAGAACAATAAATTGGCGAATTGTACTGTTTGGATGCTTTGCATATATGTTTCTTAGATTATATAGAAGCAATATATACAAAGATTTCAACCGTCTACCTGTTCCATTCATTGTTCTACTTGTCGAAAGTTACAAATAATTTCCGATAAAGGATTAACCATGGGGCTCATTGTTCACTTAAACTTGAAGATCAATAAATTGGCGAATTGTACTGTTTGGATGCTTTGCATATATGTTTCTTAGACTATATAGAAGCAATATATACAAAGATTTCAACCGTCTACCTGTTCCATTCATTGTTCTACTTGTCGAAAGTTACAAATAATTTCCTTTAAAGGATTAACAATGGGACTCGTAGTTCAGTTAAACTTGAAGATGAAATAATTGGCGAATTGTACTGTTTGGATGCTTTGCATATATGTTTCTTAGATTATATAGAAGCAATATATACAATGATTTCAACAGTCTACCTGTTCCATTCATTGTTCTACTTGTCGAAATTTACAAATAATTTCCTTTAAAGGATTAACATTGGGGCTCATTGTTCACTTAAACTTGAAGAACAAAAAATTGGCGAATTGTACAGTTTGGATGCTTTGCATATGTGTTTCTTAGACTATTTAGAAGCAATATATAGAAAGATTTCACCCGTCTACCTGTCCTATTCATTGTTCTACTTGTCGATAGTTACAAATAATTACCGTTAAGGGATTAACAATGGGGATCGTAGTTTACTTAAACTTGAAGAACAAAAAATTGGCGAATTGTACTATTTGGATGCTTTGCATATATGTTTCTTAGACTATATAGAAGCAATATATACAATGATTTCAACCGTCTACCTGTTCCATTCATTGTTCTACTTGTCGAAAATTACAAATAACTTCCGATAAAGGATTAACAATGGGGCTCATTGTTCACTTAAACTTGAAGAACAAAAAATTGGCAAATTGTACTATTTGGATGCTTTGCATATATGTTTCTTAGACTATATAGAAGCAATATATAGAAAGATTTCACCCATCTACCTGTACTATTCATTGATCTACTTGTAGAAAGTTACAAATAATGTCAATTTCATGATTATCAATGGGGTTCGTTGTTCACTTAAACTGGAATGTCAAAAAATTGGCGAATGTCACTGTTTAGATGCTTTGCATATAGGTTTCTTAGACTATATAGAAGCAATATCTACAATGATTTCAACCGTCTACCTGTTCCATTCATAGTTCTACTTGTCGACAATTACAAATAATTTCCGTTTCATGATTATCAATGGGGCTCGTTGTTCACGTAAACTTGAAGCACAAAAAATTGGCGAATGGTACTTTTTGGATGCTTTGCATATATGTTTCTTAGACTATATAGAAGCAATATATACAAAGATTTCAACCGTCTACCTGTTCCATTCATTGTTCTAATTGTCGAAAATCACAAATAATTTCCGATAAAGGATTAACCATTGGGGCTCATTGTTCACTTAATCTTGAAGAACAAAAAATTGGCGAATGGGACTGTTTGGATGCTTTGGATATATGTTTTTTAGACTATATAGAAGCAATATATGGAAAGATTTCACCTGTCTACCTGTTCTATTCATAGTTCTACTTGTAGAAAGTTACAAATAATTTCCGATAAAGGATTAACAATGGGGCTCATTGTTCACTTAATCTTGAAGAACAAAAAATTGGCGAATGGGCTGTTTGGATGCTTTGGATATATGTTTTTTAGACTATATAGAAGCAATATATAGAAAGATTTCACCTGTCTACCTGTTCTATTCATTGTTCTACTTATAGCAAGTTACAAATAATTTCCGATAAAGGATTAACAATGGGGCTCGTAGTTCACTTAAACATGAAGATGAAATTATTGGCGAATTGTACTGTTTGGATGCTTTGCATATATGTTTCTTAGATTATATAGAAGCAATATATATAAAGATTTCAACCGTCTACCTGTTCCATTCATTGTTCTACTTGTCGAAAATTACAAATAATTTCCGATAAAGGATTAACCATTGGGGCTCATTGTTCACTTAAACTTGAAGAACAAAAAATTGGCGAATGGTAATGTTTGGATGCTTTGCGTACATGTTTCTTAGACTATATGGAAGCATTATATACAAAGATTTCAACCGTCTACGTGTTCCAATCATTGTTCTACTTGTCGAAATTTACAAATAATTTCCTTTAAAGGATTAACAATGGGGCTCGTTGTTCACTTAAACTTGAAGTACAAAAAATTGTCGAATTGTACTATTTGGATGCTTTGCTTATATGTTTCTTAGACTATATAGAAGCAACATATACAAAGATTTCAACCGTCTACCTGTTCTATTCATTGTTCTTCTTGTCGAAAGTTAGAAATAATTTCCGTTTCATGATTATCAATGGGCCTCGTTGTTCACTTAAACTTGAAGAACGAAAAATTGGCGACTGGAACTGTTTGGATGCTTTCCATATATGTTTCTTAGACCATATAGAAGCAATATATAAAAAGATTTCAACCGTCTACCAGTTCCATTCATTGTTCTACTTGTCGAAAGTTACAAATAATTTCCGATAAAGGATTAACAATGGGGCTCATTGTTCACTTAAACTTGAAGATCAACAAATTGGCGAATGTTACTGTTTAGATGCTTTGCATATAGGTTTCTTAGACTATATAGAAGCAACATATACAAAGATTTCAACCGTCTACCTGTTCTATTCATTGTTCTTCTTGTCGAAAGTTAGAAATAATTTCCGTTTCATGATTATCAATGGGCCTCGTTGTTCACTTAAACTTGAAGAACAAAAAATTGGCGAATAGTACTGTTTGGATGCTTTGCATATATGTTTCTTAGACTATATAGAAGCAATATATACATTGATTTCAACCGTCTACCTGTTCCATTCATTGTTCTACTTGTCGGAATTTACAAATAATTTCCGTTAAGGTATTAACAATGGGGCTCGTAGTTCACTTAAACATGAAGATGAAATTATTGGCGAATTGTACTGTTTGGATGCTTTGCATATATGTTTCTTAGATTATACAGAAGCAATATATACAAAGATTTCACCCGTCTACCTGTTCTATTCATTGTTCTACTTGTAGAAAGTTACAAATAATTTCCGATAAAGGATTAACAATGGGGCTCATTGTTCACTTAAACTTGAAAAACAAAAAATTGGTGAATTGTACTGTTCGGATGCTTTGCATATAAGTTTCTTAGAATATATAGAAGCAATATATAGAAAGATTTCACCTGTCTACCTGTTCTATTCATTGTTCTACTTGTAGAAAGTTACAAATAATTTCCGATAAAGGATTAACAATGGGGCTCATTGTTCACTTAATCTTGAAGAACAAAAAATTGGCGAATGGGACTGTTTGGATGCTTTGGATATATGTTTTTTAGACTATATGGAAGCAATATATTCAAAGATTTCAACCGTCTACGTGTTCCAATCATTGTTCTACTTGTCGAAATTTACAAATAATTTCCTTTAAAGGATTAACAATGGGGCTCGTTGTTCACTTAAACTTGAAGAACAATAAATTGGCGAATTATACTGTTGGGATGCTTTGCATATATGTTTCTTAGACTATACAGAAGCAATATATATAAAGATTTCAACCGTCTACCTGTTCCATTCATTGTTCTACTTGTCGAAAGTTACAAATAATTTCCGATAAAGGATTAACAATGGGGCTCGTTGTTCACTTAAACTTGAAGAACAATAAATTGGCGAATTGTACTGTTTGGATGCTTTGCATATATGTTTCTTAGATTATATAGAAGCAATATATACAAAGATTTCAACCGTCTACCTGTTCCATTCATTGTTCTACTTGTCGAAAGTTACAAATAATATCCGATAAAGGATTAACAATGGGGCTCATTGTTCACTTAAACTTGAAGGACAAAAAATTGGCGAATGGTACTGTTTGGATGCTTTGCATAAATGTTTCTTAGACTATATGGAAGCAATATATACAAAGATTTCAACCGTCTACGTGTTCCAATCATTGTTCTACTTGTCGAAATTTACAAATAATTTCCTTTAAAGGATTAACAATGGGGCTCGTTGTTCACTTAAACTTGAAGAACAATATATTGGCGAATTGTACTGTTTGGATGCTTTGCATATATGTTTCTTAGACTATATAGAAGCAATATATACAATGATTTCAACCCTCTACCTGTTCCATTCATTGTTCTACTTGTCGAAAGTTACAAATAATTTCCGTCAAAGGATTAACAATGGGGCTCGTAGTTCACTTAAACTTGAAGTACAAAAAATTGGCGAATTGTACTGTTTGGATGCTTTGCATATATGTTTCTTAGACTATATAGAAGCAATGTATACAAAGATTTCAACCGTCTACCTGTTCCATTCATTGTTCTTCTTGTCGAAAGTAACAAACAATTTCCATTAACGGATTACCAGTGGGGCTCATTGTTCACTTAAACTTGAAGAACAAAAAATTGGCGAATGGTACTGCTTGGATGATTTGTATATATGTTTCATAGTCTATATATAAGCAATATATACAATGATTTCAACCGTCTACCTGTTCCATTCATTGTTCTACTTGTCGGAAGTTACAAATAATTTCCGATAAAGGATTAACAATGGGGCTCATTGTTCACTTAAACTTGAGGGACAAAAAATTGGCGAATGGTACTGTTTGGATGCTTTGCAAATATGTTTCTTAGACTATATGGAAGCATTATATACAAAGATTTCAACCGTCTACCTGTTCCATTCATTGTTCTACTTGTCGAAAGTTACAAATAATTTCCGATAAAGGATTAACAATGGGGCACGTTGTTCAGTTAAACTTGAAGATGAAATAATTGGCGAATTGTACTGTTTGGATGCTTTGCATATATGTTTCTTAGATTATATAGAAGCAATATATACAAAGATTTCAACCGTCTACCTGTTCCATTCATTGTTCTACTTGTCGAAAGTTACAAATAATATCCGATAAAGGATTAACAATGGGGCTCATTGTTCACTTAAACTTGAAGAACAAAAAATTGGCGAATGGTACTGTTTGGATGCTTTGCATATATGTTTCTTAGTCTATATAGAAGCAATATATACATTGATTTCAACCGTCTACCTGTTCCATTCATTGTTCTACTTGTCGAAAGTTACAAATAATTTCCTTTAAAGGATTAAAAATGGGGCTCGTAGTTCACTTAAACTTGAAGAACAAAAAATTGGCGAATGGTACTGTTTGGATGCGTTGCATATATGTTTCTTAGACTATATAGAAGCAATATATACAAAGATTTCAACCGTCTACCTGTTCCATTCAATGTTCTACTTGTCGAAATTTACAAATAATTTCCTTTAAAGGATTAACAATGGGGCTCGTAATTCACTTAAACTTGAAGAACAAAAAATTGGCGAATTGCACTGCTTGGATGCTTTGCATATATGTTCCTTAGACTATATAGAAGCAATATATACAATGATTTCAACCGTCTACCTGTTCCATTCATTGTTCTACTTGTCGAAAGTTACAAATAATTTCCGATAACGGATTAACCATTGGGGCTCATTGTTCACTTAAACTTGAAGAACAAAAAATTGGCGAATGGTACTGTCTGGATGCTTTGCGTACATGTTTCTTAGACTATTTAGAAGCAATATATAGAAAGATTTCACCCGTCTAACTGTACTATTCATTGTTCTACTTTTAGAAAGTTACAAATAATTTCCATTTCATGATTATCAATGGGGCTCGCTGTTCACTTAATCTTGAAGATCAAAAAATTGGCGATTGTTACTGTTTAGATGCTTTGCATATATGTTTCTTAGATTATATAGAAGCAATATGTACAAAGGTTTCAACCGTCTACCTGTTCCATTCATTGTTCTACTTGTCGAAAATTACAAATAATTTCCGATAAAGGATTAACCATTGGGGCTCATTGTTCACTTAAACTTGAAGAACAAAAAATTGGCGAATGGTACTGTTTGGATGCTTTGCGTACATGTTTCTTAGACTATATGGAAGCAATATATACAAAGATTTCAACCGTCTACGTGTTCCAATCATTGTTCTACTTGTCGAAATTTACAAATAATTTCCTTTAAAGGATTAACAATGGGGCTCGTTGTTCACTTAAACTTGAAGAACAATAAATTGGCGAATTGTACTGTTTGGATGCTTTGCATATATGTTTCTTAGATTATATAGAAGCAATATATAGAAAGATTTCAACCGTCTACCTGTTCCATTCATTGTTCTACTTGTCGAAAGTTACAAATAATTTCCGATAAAGGATTAACCATGGGGCTCATTGTTCACTTAAACTTGAAGATCAATAAATTGGCGAATTGTACTGTTTGGATGCTTTGCATATATGTTTCTTAGACTATATAGAAGCAATATATACAAAGATTTCAACCGTCTACCTGTTCCATTCATTGTTCTACTTGTCGAAAGTTACAAATAATTTCCTTTAAAGGATTAACAATGGGACTCGTAGTTCAGTTAAACTTGAAGATGAAATAATTGGCGAATTGTACTGTTTGGATGCTTTGCATATATGTTTCTTAGATTATATAGAAGCAATATATACAAAGATTTCAACCGTCTACCTGTTCCATTCATTGTTCTACTTGTCGAAAATTACAAATAATTTCCGATAAAGGATTAACCATTGGGGCTCATTGTTCACTTAAACTTGAAGAACAAAAAATTGGCGAATGGTAATGTTTGGATGCTTTGCGTACATGTTTCTTAGACTATATGGAAGCATTATATACAAAGATTTCAACCGTCTACGTGTTCCAATCATTGTTCTACTTGTCGAAATTTACAAATAATTTCCTTTAAAGGATTAACAATGGGGCTCGTTGTTCACTTAAACTTGAAGTACAAAAAATTGTCGAATTGTACTATTTGGATGCTTTGAATATATGTTTCTTAGACTATATAGAAGCAATATATACAATGATTTCAACCGTCTACCTGTTCCATTCATTGTTCTACTTGTCGAAAATTACAAATAATTTCCGATAAAGGATTAACCATTGGGGCTCATTGTTCACTTAAACTTGAAGAACAAAAAATTGGCGAATGGTAATGTTTGGATGCTTTGCGTACATGTTTCTTAGACTATATGGAAGCATTATATACAAAGATTTCAACCGTCTACCTGTTCCATTCATTGTTCTACTTGTCGAAAGTTACAAATAATATCCGATAAAGGATTAACAATGGGGCACGTTGTTCAGTTAAACTTGAAGATGAAATAATTGGCGAATTGTACTGTTTGGATGCTTTGCATATATGTTTCTTAGATTATATAGAAGCAATATATACAAAGATTTCAACCGTCTACCTGTTCCATTCATTGTTCTACTTGTCGAAAGTTACAAATAATTTCCTTTAAAGGATTAACAATGGGGCTCGTAGTTCACTTAAACTTGAAGAACAAAAAATTGGCGAATGGTACTGTTTGGATGCGTTGCATATATGTTTCTTAGACTATATAGAAGCAATATATACAAAGATTTCAACCGTCTACCTGTTCCATTCAATGTTCTACTTGTCGAAATTTACAAATAATTTCCTTTAAAGGATTAACAATGGGGCTCGTAATTCACTTAAACTTGAAGAACAAAAAATTGGCGAATTGCACTGCTTGGATGCTTTGCATATGTGCTTCTTAGACTATTTAGAAGCAATATATAGAAAGATTTCACCCGTCTACCTGTACTATTCATTGTTCTACTTGTAGAAAGTTACAAATAATTTCCGTTTCATGATTATGAATGGGCCTCGTTGTTCACTTAAACTTGAAGAACAAAAAATTGGCGACTGGTACTGTTTGGATGCTTTGCATATATGTTTCTTAGACTATATAGAAGCAATATATAAAAAGATTTCACCTGTCTACCTGTTCTATTCATTGTTCTACTTGTAGAAAGTTACAAATAATTTCCGATAAAGGATTAACAATGGGGCTCATTGTTCACTTAATCTTGAAGAACAAAAAATTGGCGAATTGTACTATTTGGATGCTTTGAATATATGTTTCTTAGACTATATAGAAGCAATATATACAATGATTTCAACCGTCTACCTGTTCCATTCATTGTTCTACTTGTCGAAAATTACAAATAATTTCCGATAAAGGATTAACCATTGGGGCTCATTGTTCACTTAAACTTGAAGAACAAAAAATTGGCGAATGGTAATGTTTGGATGCTTTGCGTACATGTTTCTTAGACTATATGGAAGCATTATATACAAAGATTTCAACCGTCTACCTGTTCCATTCATTGTTCTACTTGTCGAAAGTTACAAATAATTTCCGATAAAGGATTAACAATGGGGCACGTTGTTCAGTTAAACTTGAAGATGAAATAATTGGCGAATTGTACTGTTTGGATGCTTTGCATATATGTTTCTTAGATTATATAGAAGCAATATATACAAAGATTTCAACCGTCTACCTGTTCCATTCATTGTTCTACTTGTCGAAAGTTACAAATAATTTCCTTTAAAGGATTAACAATGGGGCTCGTAGTTCACTTAAACTTGAAGAACAAAAAATTGGCGAATGGTACTGTTTGGATGCGTTGCATATATGTTTCTTAGACTATATAGAAGCAATATATACAAAGATTTCAACCGTCTACCTGTTCCATTCAATGTTCTACTTGTCGAAATTTACAAATAATTTCCTTTAAAGGATTAACAATGGGGCTCGTAATTCACTTAAACTTGAAGAACAAAAAATTGGCGAATTGCACTGCTTGGATGCTTTGCATATGTGCTTCTTAGACTATTTAGAAGCAATATATAGAAAGATTTCACCCGTCTACCTGTACTATTCATTGTTCTACTTGTAGAAAGTTACAAATAATTTCCGTTTCATGATTATGAATGGGCCTCGTTGTTCACTTAAACTTGAAGAACAAAAAATTGGCGACTGGTACTGTTTGGATGCTTTGCATATATGTTTCTTAGACTATATAGAAGCAATATATAAAAAGATTTCACCTGTCTACCTGTTCTATTCATTGTTCTACTTGTAGAAAGTTACAAATAATTTCCGATAAAGGATTAACAATGGGGCTCATTGTTCACTTAATCTTGAAGAACAAAAAATTGGCGAATGGGACTGATTGGATGCTTTGGATATATGTTTTTTAGACTATATGGAAGCAATATATTCAAAGATTTCAACCGTCTACGTGTTCCAATCATTGTTCTACTTGTCGAAATTTACAAATAATTTCCTTTAAAGGATTAACAATGGGGCTCGTAGTTCACTTAAACTTGAAGAACAAAAAATTGGCGAATTGCACTGCTTGGATGCTTTGCATATGTGTTTCTTAGACTATTTAGAAGCAATATATAGAAAGATTTCACCCGTCTACCTGTACTATTCATTGTTCTACTTGTAGAAAGTTACAAATAATTTCCGTTTCATGATTATCAATGGGCCTCGTTGTTCACTTAAACTTGAAGAACAAAAAATTGGCGACTGGTACTGTTTGGATGCTTTGCATATATGTTTCTTAGACTATATAGAAGCAATATATAAAAAGATTTCAACCGTCTACCAGTTCCATTCATTGTTCTACTTGTCGAAAGTTACAAATAATTTCCGATAAAGGATTAACAATGGGGCACGTTGTTCAGTTAAACTTGAAGATGAAATAATTGGCGAATTGTACTGTTTGGATGCTTTGCATATATGTTTCTTAGATTATATAGAAGCAATATATTAAAAGATTTCAACCGTCTACCTGTTCCATTCATTGTTCTACTTGTCGAAAGTTACAAATAATTTCCGATAAAGGATTAACAATGGGGCACGTTGTTCAGTTAAACTTGAAGATGAAATAATTGGCGAATTGTACTGTTTGGATGCTTTGCATATATGTTTCTTAGATTATATAGAAGCAATATATTAAAAGATTTCAACCGTCTACCTGTTCCATTCATTGTTCTACTTGTCGAAAGTTACAAATAATTTCCGATAAAGGATTAACAATGGGGCACGTTGTTCAGTTAAACTTGAAGATGAAATAATTGGCGAATTGTACTGTTTGGATGCTTTGCATATATGTTTCTTAGACTATATAGAAGCAATATATACAAAGATTTCAACCGTCTACCTGTTCCATTCAATGTTCTACTTGTCGAAATTTACAAATAATTTCCTTTAAAGGATTAACAATGGGGCTCGTAATTCACTTAAACTTGAAGAACAAAAAATTGGCGAATTGCACTGCTTGGATGCTTTGCATATGTGTTTCTTAGACTATTTAGAAGCAATATATAGAAAGATTTCACCCGTCTACCTGTACTATTAATTGTTCTACTTGTAGAAAGTTACAAATAATTTCCGTTTCATGATTATCAATGGGCCTCGTTGTTCACTTAAACTTGAAGAACAAAAAATTGGCGACTGGTACTGTTTGGATGCTTTGCATATATGTTTCTTAGACTATATAGAAGCAATATATAAAAAGATTTCACCTGTCTACCTGTTCTGTTCATTGTTCTACTTGTAGAAAGTTACAAATAATTTCCGATAAAGGATTAACAATGGGGCTCATTGTTCACTTAATCTTGAAGAACAAAAAATTGGCGAATGGGACTGCTTGGATGCTTTGGATATATGTTTTTTAGACTATATGGAAGCAATATATTCAAAGATTTCAACCGTCTACGTGTTCCAATCATTGTTCTACTTGTCGAAATTTACAAATAATTTCCTTTAAAGGATTAACAATGGGGCTCGTTGTTCACTTAAACTTGAAGAACAATAAATTGGCGAATTATACTGTTGGGATGCTTTGCATATATGTTTCTTAGACTATACAGAAGCAATATATATAAAGATTTCAACCGTCTACCTGTTACATTCATTGTTATACTTGTCGAAAGTTACAAATAATTTCCGATAAAGGATTAACAATGGGGCACGTTGTTCAGTTAAACTTGAAGATGAAATAATTGGCGAATTGTACTGTTTGGATGCTTTGCATATATGTTTCTTAGATTATATAGAAGCAATATATACAAAGATTTCAACCGTCTACCTGTTCCATTCATTGTTCTACTTTTCGAAAGTTACAAATAATATCCGATAAAGGATTAACAATGGGGCTCATTGTTCACTTAAACTTGAAGAACAAAAAATTGGCGAATGGTACTGTTTGGATGCTTTGCATATATGTTTCTTAGTCTATATAGAAGCAATATATACATTGATTTCAACCGTCTACCTGTTCCATTCATTGTTCTACTTGTCGAAAGTTACAAATAATTTCCTTTAAAGGATTAACAATGGGGCTCGTAGTTCACTTAAACTTGAAGAACAAAAAATTGGCGAATGGTACTTTTTGGATGCGTTGCATATATGTTTCTTAGACTATATAGAAGCAATATATACAAAGATTTCAACCGTCTACCTGTTCCATTCAATGTTCTACTTGTCGAATTTTACAAATAATTTCCTTTAAAGGATTAACAATGGGGCTCGTAATTCACTTAAACTTGAAGAACAAAAAATTGGCGAATTGCACTGCTTGGATGCTTTGCATATGTGTTTCTTAGACTATTTAGAAGCAATATATAGAAAGATTTCACCCGTCTACCTGTACTATTCATTGTTCTACTTGTAGAAAGTTACAAATAATTTCCGTTTCATGATTATCAATGGGCCTCGTAGTTCACTTAAACTTGAAGAACAAAAAATTGGCGAATTGTACTGTTTGGATGCTTTGCATATATGTTTCTTAGACTATATAGAAGCAATATATACAATGATTTCAACCCTCTACCTGTTCCATTCATTGTTCTACTTGTCGAAAGTTAGAATTAATTTCCGTCAAAGGATTAACAATGGGGCTCGTAGTTCACTTAAACTTGAAGTACAAAAAATTGGCGAATTGTACTGTTTGGATGCTTTGCATATATGTTTCTTAGACTATATAGAAGCAATATATACAATGATTTCAACCGTCTACCTGTTCCATTCATTGTTCTACTTCTCGAAAGTTACAAATAATTTCCGTCAAAGGATTAACAATGGGGCTCGTAGTTCACTTAAACTTGAAGTACAAAAAATTGGCGAATTGTACTGTTTGGATGATTTGCATATATGTTTCTTAGACTATATAGAAGCAATATATACAATGATTTAAACCGTCTACCTGTTCCATTCTTTGTTCTACTTGTCGAAAATTACAAATAATTTCCATTTAATGATTATCAATTTAGCTCGCTGTTCACTTAAACTTGAAGATCAAAAAATTGGCGAATGTTACTGTTTAGATGCTTTGCATATAGGTTTCTTAGACTATACAGAAGCAACATATACAAAGATTTCTACCGTCTACACGTTCTATTCATTGTTCTACTTGTAGAAACTTACAAATAATTTCCGTTTCATGATTATCAATGGGGCTCGTAGTTCACTTAAACTTGAAGAACAAAAAATTGGCGAATTGTACTGTTTGGATTCTTTGCATATATGTTTCTTAGACTATATAGAAGCAATATATAGAAAGATTTCACCCGTCTACCTGTACTATTCATTGATCTACTTGTAGAAAGTTACAAATAATTTCCATTTCATGATTATCAATGGAGCTCATTGTTCACTTAAACTTGAAGAACAAAAAATTGGCGAATGGTAATGTTTGGATGCTTTGCGTACATGTTTCTTAGACTATATGGAAGCATTATATACAAAGATTTCAACCGTCTACGTGTTCCAATCATTGTTCTACTTGTCGAAATTTACAAATAATTTCCTTTAAAGGATTAACAATGGGGCTCGTTGTTCACTTAAACTTGAAGAACAATATATTGGCGAATTGTACTGTTTGGATGCTTTGCATATATGTTTCTTAGACTATATAGAAGCAATATATACAATGATTTCAACCCTCTACCTGTTCCATTCATTGTTCTACTTGTCGAAAGTTACAAGTAATTTCCGTTTCATGATTATCAATGGGCCTCGTTGTTCACTTAAACTTGAAGAACAAAAAATTGGCGACTGGTACTGTTTGGATGCTTTGCATATATGTTTCTTAGACTATATAGAAGCAATATATAAAAAGATTTCAACCGTCTACCAGTTCCATTCATTGTTCTACTTGTCGAAAGTTACAAATAATTTCCGATAAAGGATTAACAATGGGGCTCGTAGTTCACTTAAACTTGAAGAACAAAAAATTGGCGAATGGTACTGTTTGGATGCGTTGCATATATGTTTCTTAGACTATATAGAAGCAATATATACAAAGATTTCAACCGTCTACCTGTTCCATTCAATGTTCTACTTGTCGAAATTTACAAATAATTTCCTTTAAAGGATTAACAATGGGGCTCGTAATTCACTTAAACTTGAAGAACAAAAAATTGGCGAATTGCACTGCTTGGATGCTTTGCATATGTGCTTCTTAGACTATTTAGAAGCAATATATAGAAAGATTTCACCCGTCTACCTGTACTATTCATTGTTCTACTTGTAGAAAGTTACAAATAATTTCCGTTTCATGATTATGAATGGGCCTCGTTGTTCACTTAAACTTGAAGAACAAAAAATTGGCGACTGGTACTGTTTGGATGCTTTGCATATATGTTTCTTAGACTATATAGAAGCAATATATAAAAAGATTTCACCTGTCTACCTGTTCTATTCATTGTTCTACTTGTAGAAAGTTACAAATAATTTCCGATAAAGGATTAACAATGGGGCTCATTGTTCACTTAATCTTGAAGAACAAAAAATTGGCGAATGGGACTGATTGGATGCTTTGGATATATGTTTTTTAGACTATATGGAAGCAATATATTCAAAGATTTCAACCGTCTACGTGTTCCAATCATTGTTCTACTTGTCGAAATTTACAAATAATTTCCTTTAAAGGATTAACAATGGGGCTCGTAGTTCACTTAAACTTGAAGAACAAAAAATTGGCGAATTGCACTGCTTGGATGCTTTGCATATGTGTTTCTTAGACTATTTAGAAGCAATATATAGAAAGATTTCACCCGTCTACCTGTACTATTCATTGTTCTACTTGTAGAAAGTTACAAATAATTTCCGTTTCATGATTATCAATGGGCCTCGTTGTTCACTTAAACTTGAAGAACAAAAAATTGGCGACTGGTACTGTTTGGATGCTTTGCATATATGTTTCTTAGACTATATAGAAGCAATATATAAAAAGATTTCAACCGTCTACCAGTTCCATTCATTGTTCTACTTGTCGAAAGTTACAAATAATTTCCGATAAAGGATTAACAATGGGGCTCATTGTTCACTTAAACTTGAAGAACAAAAAATTGGCGAATGGTACTGTTTGGATGCTTTGCATACATGTTTCTTAGACTATATAGAAGCAACATATACATTGATTTCAACCGACTACCTGTTCCACTCATTGTTCTACTTGTCGCAAGTTACAAATAGTTTCCGTTAAAGTATTAACAATGGGGCTCGTAGTTCACTTAAACTTGAAGATGAAATAATTGGCGAATTGTACTGTTTGGATGCTTTGCATATATGTTTCTTAGATTATATAGAAGCAATATATTAAAAGATTTCAACCGTCTACCTGTTCCATTCATTGTTCTACTTGTCGAAAATTACAAATAATTTCCGATAAAGGATTAACCATTGGGGCTCATTGTTCACTTAAACCTGAAGAACAAAAAATTGGCGAATGGTACTGTTTGGATGCTTTGCGTACATGTTTCTTAGACTATATGGAAGCCATATATACAAAGATTTCAACCGTCTACGTGTTCCAATCATTGTTCTACTTGTCGAAAGTTACAAATAATCACCGATAAAGGATTAACCATTGGGGCTCATTGTTCACTTAAACTTGAAGATCATAAAATTGGCGAATTGTACTGTTTGGATGCTTTGCATATATGTTTCTTAGACTATTTAGAAGCAATATATAGAAAGATTACACTCGTCTACCTGTACTATTCATTGTTCTACTTGTAGAAAGTTACAAATAATTTCCATTTCATGATTATCAATGGGGCTCGCTGTTCACTTAAACTTGAAGAACAAAAAATTGGCGAATGGTACTGTTTGGATGCTTTGCATATATGTTTCTTAGATTATATAGAAGAAATATATACAAAGATTTCAACCGTCTACCTGTTCCATTCATTGTTCTACTTGTCGAAAATTACAAATAATTTCCGATAAAGGATTAACCATTGGGGCTCATTGTTCACTTAAACTTGAAGAACAAAAAATTGGCGAATGGTAATGTTTGGATGCTTTGCGTACATGTTTCTTAGACTATATGGAAGCATTATATACAAAGATTTCAACCGTCTACGTGTTCCAATCATTGTTCTACTTGTCGAAATTTACAAATAATTTCCTTTAAAGGATTAACAATGGGTCTCGTTGTTCACTTAAACTTGAAGTACAAAAAATAGTCGAATTGTACTATTTGGATGCTTTGCATATATGTTTCTTAGACTATATAGAAGCAATATATACAATGATTTCAACCGTCTACCTGTTCCATTCATTGTTCTACTTGTCGAAAATTACAAATAATTTCCGATAAAGGATTAACCATTGGGGCTCATTGTTCACTTAAACTTGAAGAACAAAAAATTGGCGAATGGTAATGTTTGGATGCTTTGCGTACATGTTTCTTAGACTATATGGAAGCATTATATACAAAGATTTCAACCGTCTACCTGTTCCATTCATTGTTCTACTTGTCGAAAGTTACAAATAATTTCCGATAAAGGATTAACAATGGGGCACGTTGTTCAGTTAAACTTGAAGATGAAATAATTGGCGAATTGTACTGTTTGGATGCTTTGCATATATGTTTCTTAGACTATATAGAAGCAATATATACAAAGATTTCAACCGTCTACCTGTTCCATTCAATGTTCTACTTGTCGAAATTTACAAATAATTTCCTTTAAAGGATTAACAATGGGGCTCGTAATTCACTTAAACTTGAAGAACAAAAAATTGGCGAATTGCACTGCTTGGATGCTTTGCATATGTGTTTCTTAGACTATTTAGAAGCAATATATAGAAAGATTTCACCCGTCTACCTGTACTATTCATTGTTCTACTTGTAGAAAGTTACAAATAATTTCCGTTTCATGATTATCAATGGGCCTCGTTGTTCACTTAAACTTGAAGAACAAAAAATTGGCGACTGGTACTGTTTGGATGCTTTGCATATATGTTTCTTAGACTATATAGAAGCAATATATAAAAAGATTTCACCTGTCTACCTGTTCTGTTCATTGTTCTACTTGTAGAAAGTTACAAATAATTTCCGATAAAGGATTAACAATGGGGCTCATTGTTCACTTAATCTTGAAGAACAAAAAATTGGCGAATGGGACTGTTTGGATGCTTTGGATATATGTTTTTTAGACTATATGGAAGCAATATATTCAAAGATATCAACCGTCTACGTGTTCCAATCATTGTTCTACTTGTCGAAATTTACAAATAATTTCCTTTAAAGGATTAACAATGGGGCTCGTTGTTCACTTAAACTTGAAGAACAATAAATTGGCGAATTGTACTGTTTGGATGCTTTGCGTACATGTTTCTTAGACTATATGGAAGCAATATATACAAAGATTTCAACCGTCTACGTGTTCCAATCATTGTTCTACTTGTCGAAATTTACAAATAATTTCCTTTAAAGGATTAACAATGGGGCTCGTTGTTCACTTAAACTTGAAGAACAATAAATTGGCGAATTGTACTGTTTGGATGCTTTGCATATATGTTTCTTAGATTATATAGAAGCAATATATAGAAAGATTTCAACCGTCTACCTGTTCCATTCATTGTTCTACTTGTCGAAAGTTACAAATAATTTCCGATAAAGGATTAACCATGGGGCTCATTGTTCACTTAAACTTGAAGATCAATAAATTGGCGAATTGTACTGTTTGGATGCTTTGCATATATGTTTCTTAGACTATATAGAAGCAATATATACAAAGATTTCAACCGTCTACCTGTTCCATTCATTGTTCTACTTGTCGAAAGTTACAAATAATTTCCTTTAAAGGATTAACAATGGGACTCGTAGTTCAGTTAAACTTGAAGATGAAATAATTGGCGAATTGTACTGTTTGGATGCTTTGCATATATGTTTCTTAGATTATATAGAAGCAATATATACAAAGATTTCAACCGTCTACCTGTTCCATTCATTGTTCTACTTGTCGAAAATTACAAATAATTTCCGATAAAGGATTAACCATTGGGGCTCATTGTTCACTTAAACTTGAAGAACAAAAAATTGGCGAATGGTAATGTTTGGATGCTTTGCGTACATGTTTCTTAGACTATATGGAAGCATTATATACAAAGATTTCAACCGTCTACGTGTTCCAATCATTGTTCTACTTGTCGAAATTTACAAATAATTTCCTTTAAAGGATTAACAATGGGGCTCGTTGTTCACTTAAACTTGAAGTACAAAAAATTGTCGAATTGTACTATTTGGATGCTTTGAATATATGTTTCTTAGACTATATAGAAGCAATATATACAATGATTTCAACCGTCTACCTGTTCCATTCATTGTTCTACTTGTCGAAAATTACAAATAATTTCCGATAAAGGATTAACCATTGGGGCTCATTGTTCACTTAAACTTGAAGAACAAAAAATTGGCGAATGGTAATGTTTGGATGCTTTGCGTACATGTTTCTTAGACTATATGGAAGCATTATATACAAAGATTTCAACCGTCTACCTGTTCCATTCATTGTTCTACTTGTCGAAAGTTACAAATAATTTCCGATAAAGGATTAACAATGGGGCACGTTGTTCAGTTAAACTTGAAGATGAAATAATTGGCGAATTGTACTGTTTGGATGCTTTGCATATATGTTTCTTAGATTATATAGAAGCAATATATACAAAGATTTCAACCGTCTACCTGTTCCATTCATTGTTCTACTTGTCGAAAGTTACAAATAATTTCCTTTAAAGGATTAACAATGGGGCTCGTAGTTCACTTAAACTTGAAGAACAAAAAATTGGCGAATGGTACTGTTTGGATGCGTTGCATATATGTTTCTTAGACTATATAGAAGCAATATATACAAAGATTTCAACCGTCTACCTGTTCCATTCAATGTTCTACTTGTCGAAATTTACAAATAATTTCCTTTAAAGGATTAACAATGGGGCTCGTAATTCACTTAAACTTGAAGAACAAAAAATTGGCGAATTGCACTGCTTGGATGCTTTGCATATGTGCTTCTTAGACTATTTAGAAGCAATATATAGAAAGATTTCACCCGTCTACCTGTACTATTCATTGTTCTACTTGTAGAAAGTTACAAATAATTTCCGTTTCATGATTATGAATGGGCCTCGTTGTTCACTTAAACTTGAAGAACAAAAAATTGGCGACTGGTACTGTTTGGATGCTTTGCATATATGTTTCTTAGACTATATAGAAGCAATATATAAAAAGATTTCACCTGTCTACCTGTTCTATTCATTGTTCTACTTGTAGAAAGTTACAAATAATTTCCGATAAAGGATTAACAATGGGGCTCATTGTTCACTTAATCTTGAAGAACAAAAAATTGGCGAATTGTACTATTTGGATGCTTTGAATATATGTTTCTTAGACTATATAGAAGCAATATATACAATGATTTCAACCGTCTACCTGTTCCATTCATTGTTCTACTTGTCGAAAATTACAAATAATTTCCGATAAAGGATTAACCATTGGGGCTCATTGTTCACTTAAACTTGAAGAACAAAAAATTGGCGAATGGTAATGTTTGGATGCTTTGCGTACATGTTTCTTAGACTATATGGAAGCATTATATACAAAGATTTCAACCGTCTACCTGTTCCATTCATTGTTCTACTTGTCGAAAGTTACAAATAATTTCCGATAAAGGATTAACAATGGGGCACGTTGTTCAGTTAAACTTGAAGATGAAATAATTGGCGAATTGTACTGTTTGGATGCTTTGCATATATGTTTCTTAGATTATATAGAAGCAATATATACAAAGATTTCAACCGTCTACCTGTTCCATTCATTGTTCTACTTGTCGAAAGTTACAAATAATTTCCTTTAAAGGATTAACAATGGGGCTCGTAGTTCACTTAAACTTGAAGAACAAAAAATTGGCGAATGGTACTGTTTGGATGCGTTGCATATATGTTTCTTAGACTATATAGAAGCAATATATACAAAGATTTCAACCGTCTACCTGTTCCATTCAATGTTCTACTTGTCGAAATTTACAAATAATTTCCTTTAAAGGATTAACAATGGGGCTCGTAATTCACTTAAACTTGAAGAACAAAAAATTGGCGAATTGCACTGCTTGGATGCTTTGCATATGTGCTTCTTAGACTATTTAGAAGCAATATATAGAAAGATTTCACCCGTCTACCTGTACTATTCATTGTTCTACTTGTAGAAAGTTACAAATAATTTCCGTTTCATGATTATGAATGGGCCTCGTTGTTCACTTAAACTTGAAGAACAAAAAATTGGCGACTGGTACTGTTTGGATGCTTTGCATATATGTTTCTTAGACTATATAGAAGCAATATATAAAAAGATTTCACCTGTCTACCTGTTCTATTCATTGTTCTACTTGTAGAAAGTTACAAATAATTTCCGATAAAGGATTAACAATGGGGCTCATTGTTCACTTAATCTTGAAGAACAAAAAATTGGCGAATGGGACTGTTTGGATGCTTTGGATATATGTTTTTTAGACTATATGGAAGCAATATATTCAAAGATTTCAACCGTCTACGTGTTCCAATCATTGTTCTACTTGTCGAAATTTACAAATAATTTCCTTTAAAGGATTAACAATGGGGCTCGTAGTTCACTTAAACTTGAAGAACAAAAAATTGGCGAATTGCACTGCTTGGATGCTTTGCATGTGTGTTTCTTAGACTATTTAGAAGCAATATATAGAAAGATTTCACCCGTCTACCTGTACTATTCATTGTTCTACTTGTAGAAAGTTACAAATAATTTCCGTTTCATGATTATCAATGGGCCTCGTTGTTCACTTAAACTTGAAGAACAAAAAATTGGCGACTGGTACTGTTTGGATGCTTTGCATACATGTTTCTTAGACTATATAGAAGCAACATATACATTGATTTCAACCGACTACCTGTTCCACTCATTGTTCTACTTGTCGCAAGTTACAAATAGTTTCCGTTAAAGTATTAACAATGGGGCTCGTAGTTCACTTAAACTTGAAGATGAAATAATTGGCGAATTGTACTGTTTGGATGCTTTGCATATATGTTTCTTAGATTATATAGAAGCAATATATTAAAAGATTTCAACCGTCTACCTGTTCCATTCATTGTTCTACTTGTCGAAAATTACAAATAATTTCCGATAAAGGATTAACCATTGGGGCTCATTGTACACTAAACTTGAAGAACAAAAAATTGTCGAATTGTACTATTTGGATGCTTTGCATATATGTTTCTTAGACTATATAGAAGCAATATATACAATGATTTCAACCGTCTACCTGTTCCATTCATTGTTCTACTTGTCGAAAGTTACAAATAATTTCCGATAACGGATTAACCATTGGGGCTCATTGTTCACTTAAACTTGAAGAACAAAAAATTGGCGAATGGTACTGTTTGGATGCTTTGCGTACATGTTTCTTAGACTATTTAGAAGCAATATATAGAAAGATTTCACCCGTCTAACTGTACTATTCATTGTTCTACTTTTAGAAAGTTACAAATAATTTCCATTTCATGATTATCAATGGGGCTCGCTGTTCACTTAAACTTGAAGATCAAAAAATTGGCGATTGTTACTGTTTAGATGCTTTGCATATATGTTTCTTAGATTATATAGAAGTAATATGTACAAAGGTTTCAACCGTCTACCTGTTCCATTCATTGTTCTACTTGTCGAAAATTACAAATAATTTCCGATAAAGGATTAACCATTGGGGCTCATTGTTCACTTAAACTTGAAGAACAAAAAATTGGCGAATGGTACTGTTTGGATGCTTTGCGTACATGTTTCTTAGACTATATGGAAGCAATATATACAAAGATTTCAACCGTCTACGTGTTCCAATCATTGTTCTACTTGTCGAAATTTACAAATAATTTCCTTTAAAGGATTAACAATGGGGCTCGTTGTTCACTTAAACTTGAAGAACAATAAATTGGCGAATTGTACTGTTTGGATGCTTTGCATATATGTTTCTTAGATTATATAGAAGCAATATATACAAAGATTTCAACCGTCTACCTGTTCCATTCATTGTTCTACTTGTCGAAAGTTACAAATAATTTCCGATAAAGGATTAACCATGGGGCTCATTGTTCACTTAAACTTGAAGATCAATAAATTGGCGAATTGTACTGTTTGGATGCTTTGCATATATGTTTCTTAGACTATATAGAAGCAATATATACAAAGATTTCAACCGTCTACCTGTTCCATTCATTGTTCTACTTGTCGAAAGTTACAAATAATTTCCTTTAAAGGATTAACAATGGGACTCGTAGTTCAGTTAAACTTGAAGATGAAATAATTGGCGAATTGTACTGTTTGGATGCTTTGCATATATGTTTCTTAGATTATATAGAAGCAATATATACAAAGATTTCAACCGTCTACCTGTTCCATTCATTGTTCTACTTGTCGAAAATTACAAATAATTTCCGATAAAGGATTAACCATTGGGGCTCATTGTTCACTTAAACTTGAAGAACAAAAAATTGGCGAATGGTAATGTTTGGATGCTTTGCGTACATGTTTCTTAGACTATATGGAAGCATTATATACAAAGATTTCAACCGTCTACGTGTTCCAATCATTGTTCTACTTGTCGAAATTTACAAATAATTTCCTTTAAAGGATTAACAATGGGGCTCGTTGTTCACTTAAACTTGAAGTACAAAAAATTGTCAAATTGTACTATTTGGATGCTTTGCATATATGTTTCTTAGACTATATAGAAGCAATATATACAATGATTTCAACCGTCTACCTGTTCCATTCATTGTTCTACTTGTCGAAAATTACAAATAATTTCCGATAAAGGATTAACCATTGGGGCTCATTGTTCACTTAAACTTGAAGAACAAAAAATTGGCGAATGGTAATGTTTGGATGCTTTGCGTACATGTTTCTTAGACTATATGGAAGCATTATATACAAAGATTTCAACCGTCTACCTGTTCCATTCATTGTTCTACTTGTCGAAAGTTACAAATAATTTCCGATAAAGGATTAACAATGGGGCACGTTGTTCAGTTAAACTTGAAGATGAAATAATTGGCGAATTGTACTGTTTGGATGCTTTGCATATATGTTTCTTAGACTATATAGAAGCAATATATACAAAGATTTCAACCGTCTACCTGTTCCATTCAATGTTCTACTTGTCGAAATTTACAAATAATTTCCTTTAAAGGATTAACAATGGGGCTCGTAATTCACTTAAACTTGAAGAACAAAAAATTGGCGAATTGCACTGCTTGGATGCTTTGCATATGTGTTTCTTAGACTATTTAGAAGCAATATATAGAAAGATTTCACCCGTCTACCTGTACTATTCATTGTTCTACTTGTAGAAAGTTACAAATAATTTCCGTTTCATGATTATCAATGGGCCTCGTTGTTCACTTAAACTTGAAGAACAAAAAATTGGCGACTGGTACTGTTTGGATGCTTTGCATATATGTTTCTTAGACTATATAGAAGCAATATATAAAAAGATTTCACCTGTCTACCTGTTCTGTTCATTGTTCTACTTGTAGAAAGTTACAAATAATTTCCGATAAAGGATTAACAATGGGGCTCATTGTTCACTTAATCTTGAAGAACAAAAAATTGGCGAATGGGACTGCTTGGATGCTTTGGATATATGTTTTTTAGACTATATGGAAGCAATATATTCAAAGATTTCAACCGTCTACGTGTTCCAATCATTGTTCTACTTGTCGAAATTTACAAATAATTTCCTTTAAAGGATTAACAATGGGGCTCGTTGTTCACTTAAACTTGAAGAACAATAAATTGGCGAATTATACTGTTGGGATGCTTTGCATATATGTTTCTTAGACTATACAGAAGCAATATATATAAAGATTTCAACCGTCTACCTGTTCCATTCATTGTTCTACTTGTCGAAAGTTACAAATAATTTCCGATAAAGGATTAACAATGGGGCACGTTGTTCAGTTAAACTTGAAGATGAAATAATTGGCGAATTGTACTGTTTGGATGCTTTGCATATATGTTTCTTAGATTATATAGAAGCAATATATACAAAGATTTCAACCGTCTACCTGTTCCATTCATTGTTCTACTTGTCGAAAGTTACAAATAATTTCCGATAAAGGATTAACAATGGGGCACGTTGTTCAGTTAAACTTGAAGATGAAATAATTGGCGAATTGTACTGTTTGGATGCTTTGCATATATGTTTCTTAGACTATATAGAAGCAATATATACAAAGATTTCAACCGTCTACCTGTTCCATTCAATGTTCTACTTGTCGAAATTTACAAATAATTTCCTTTAAAGGATTAACAATGGGGCTCGTAATTCACTTAAACTTGAAGAACAAAAAATTGGCGAATGGTAATGTTTGGATGCTTTGCGTACATGTTTCTTAGACTATATGGAAGCATTATATACAAAGATTTCAACCGTCTACCTGTTCCATTCATTGTTCTACTTGTCGAAAGTTACAAATAATTTCCGATAAAGGATTAACAATGGGGCACGTTGTTCAGTTAAACTTGAAGATGAAATAATTGGCGAATTGTACTGTTTGGATGCTTTGCATATATGTTTCTTAGACTATATAGAAGCAATATATACAAAGATTTCAACCGTCTACCTGTTCCATTCAATGTTCTACTTGTCGAAATTTACAAATAATTTCCTTTAAAGGATTAACAATGGGGCTCGTAATTCACTTAAACTTGAAGAACAAAAAATTGGCGAATTGCACTGCTTGGATGCTTTGCATATGTGTTTCTTAGACTATTTAGAAGCAATATATAGAAAGATTTCACCCGTCTACCTGTTCTGTTCATTGTTCTACTTGTAGAAAGTTACAAATAATTTCCGATAAAGGATTAACAATGGGGCTCATTGTTCACTTAATCTTGAAGAACAAAAAATTGGCGAATGGGACTGCTTGGATGCTTTGGATATATGTTTTTTAGACTATATGGAAGCAATATATTCAAAGATTTCAACCGTCTACGTGTTCCAATCATTGTTCTACTTGTCGAAATTTACAAATAATTTCCTTTAAAGGATTAACAATGGGGCTCGTAGTTCACTTAAACTTGAAGAACAAAAAATTGGCGAATTGCACTGCTTGGATGCTTTGCATGTGTGTTTCTTAGACTATTTAGAAGCAATATATAGAAAGATTTCACCCGTCTACCTGTACTATTCATTGTTCTACTTGTAGAAAGTTACAAATAATTTCCGTTTCATGATTATCAATGGGCCTCGTTGTTCACTTAAACTTGAAGAACAAAAAATTGGCGACTGGTACTGTTTGGATGCTTTGCATATATGTTTCTTAGACTATATAGAAGCAATATATAAAAAGATTTCAACCGTCTACCAGTTCCATTCATTGTTCTACTTGTCGAAAGTTACAAATAATTTCCGATAAAGGATTAACAATGGGGCTCATTGTTCACTTAAACTTGAAGAACAAAAAATTGGCGAATGGTACTGTTTGGATGCTTTGCATACATGTTTCTTAGACTATATAGAAGCAACATATACATTGATTTCAACCGACTACCTGTTCCACTCATTGTTCTACTTGTCGCAAGTTACAAATAGTTTCCGTTAAAGTATTAACAATGGGGCTCGTAGTTCACTTAAACTTGAAGATGAAATAATTGGCGAATTGTACTGTTTGGATGCTTTGCATATATGTTTCTTAGACTATTTAGAAGCAATATATAGAAAGATTTCACCCGTCTAACTGTACTATTCATTGTTCTACTTTTAGAAAGTTACAAATAATTTCCATTTCATGATTATCAATGGGGCTCGCTGTTCACTTAAACTTGAAGATCAAAAAATTGGCGATTGTTACTGTTTAGATGCTTTGCATATATGTTTCTTAGATTATATAGAAGCAATATGTACAAAGGTTTCAACCGTCTACCTGTTCCATTCATTGTTCTACTTGTCGAAAATTACAAATAATTTCCGATAAAGGATTAACCATTGGGGCTCATTGTTCACTTAAACTTGAAGAACAAAAAATTGGCGAATGGTACTGTTTGGATGCTTTGCGTACATGTTTCTTAGACTATATGGAAGCAATATATACAAAGATTTCAACCGTCTACGTGTTCCAATCATTGTTCTACTTGTCGAAATTTACAAATAATTTCCTTTAAAGGATTAACAATGGGGCTCGTTGTTCACTTAAACTTGAAGAACAATAAATTGGCGAATTGTACTGTTTGGATGCTTTGCATATATGTTTCTTAGATTATATAGAAGCAATATATACAAAGATTTCAACCGTCTACCTGTTCCATTCATTGTTCTACTTGTCGAAAGTTACAAATAATTTCCGATAAAGGATTAACCATGGGGCTCATTGTTCACTTAAACTTGAAGATCAATAAATTGGCGAATTGTACTGTTTGGATGCTTTGCATATATGTTTCTTAGACTATATAGAAGCAATATATACAAAGATTTCAACCGTCTACCTGTTCCATTCATTGTTCTACTTGTCGAAAGTTACAAATAATTTCCTTTAAAGGATTAACAATGGGACTCGTAGTTCAGTTAAACTTGAAGATGAAATAATTGGCGAATTGTACTGTTTGGATGCTTTGCATATATGTTTCTTAGATTATATAGAAGCAATATATACAAAGATTTCAACCGTCTACCTGTTCCATTCATTGTTCTACTTGTCGAAAATTACAAATAATTTCCGATAAAGGATTAACCATTGGGGCTCATTGTTCACTTAAACTTGAAGAACAAAAAATTGGCGAATGGTAATGTTTGGATGCTTTGCGTACATGTTTCTTAGACTATATGGAAGCATTATATACAAAGATTTCAACCGTCTACGTGTTCCAATCATTGTTCTACTTGTCGAAATTTACAAATAATTTCCTTTAAAGGATTAACAATGGGGCTCGTTGTTCACTTAAACTTGAAGTACAAAAAATTGTCAAATTGTACTATTTGGATGCTTTGCATATATGTTTCTTAGACTATATAGAAGCAATATATACAATGATTTCAACCGTCTACCTGTTCCATTCATTGTTCTACTTGTCGAAAATTACAAATAATTTCCGATAAAGGATTAACCATTGGGGCTCATTGTTCACTTAAACTTGAAGAACAAAAAATTGGCGAATGGTAATGTTTGGATGCTTTGCGTACATGTTTCTTAGACTATATGGAAGCATTATATACAAAGATTTCAACCGTCTACCTGTTCCATTCATTGTTCTACTTGTCGAAAGTTACAAATAATTTCCGATAAAGGATTAACAATGGGGCACGTTGTTCAGTTAAACTTGAAGATGAAATAATTGGCGAATTGTACTGTTTGGATGCTTTGCATATATGTTTCTTAGACTATATAGAAGCAATATATACAAAGATTTCAACCGTCTACCTGTTCCATTCAATGTTCTACTTGTCGAAATTTACAAATAATTTCCTTTAAAGGATTAACAATGGGGCTCGTAATTCACTTAAACTTGAAGAACAAAAAATTGGCGAATTGCACTGCTTGGATGCTTTGCATATGTGTTTCTTAGACTATTTAGAAGCAATATATAGAAAGATTTCACCCGTCTACCTGTACTATTCATTGTTCTACTTGTAGAAAGTTACAAATAATTTCCGTTTCATGATTATCAATGGGCCTCGTTGTTCACTTAAACTTGAAGAACAAAAAATTGGCGACTGGTACTGTTTGGATGCTTTGCATATATGTTTCTTAGACTATATAGAAGCAATATATAAAAAGATTTCACCTGTCTACCTGTTCTGTTCATTGTTCTACTTGTAGAAAGTTACAAATAATTTCCGATAAAGGATTAACAATGGGGCTCATTGTTCACTTAATCTTGAAGAACAAAAAATTGGCGAATGGGACTGCTTGGATGCTTTGGATATATGTTTTTTAGACTATATGGAAGCAATATATTCAAAGATTTCAACCGTCTACGTGTTCCAATCATTGTTCTACTTGTCGAAATTTACAAATAATTTCCTTTAAAGGATTAACAATGGGGCTCGTTGTTCACTTAAACTTGAAGAACAATAAATTGGCGAATTATACTGTTAAGATGCTTTGCATATATGTTTCTTAGACTATACAGAAGCAATATATATAAAGATTTCAACCGTCTACCTGTTCCATTCATTGTTCTACTTGTCGAAAGTTACAAATAATTTCCGATAAAGGATTAACAATGGGGCACGTTGTTCAGTTAAACTTGAAGATGAAATAATTGGCGAATTGTACTGTTTGGATGCTTTGCATATATGTTTCTTAGATTATATAGAAGCAATATATACAAAGATTTCAACCGTCTACCTGTTCCATTCATTGTTCTACTTGTCGAAAGTTACAAATAATTTCCGATAAAGGATTAACAATGGGGCACGTTGTTCAGTTAAACTTGAAGATGAAATAATTGGCGAATTGTACTGTTTGGATGCTTTGCATATATGTTTCTTAGACTATATAGAAGCAATATATACAAAGATTTCAACCGTCTACCTGTTCCATTCAATGTTCTACTTGTCGAAATTTACAAATAATTTCCTTTAAAGGATTAACAATGGGGCTCGTAATTCACTTAAACTTGAAGAACAAAAAATTGGCGAATGGTAATGTTTGGATGCTTTGCGTACATGTTTCTTAGACTATATGGAAGCATTATATACAAAGATTTCAACCGTCTACCTGTTCCATTCATTGTTCTACTTGTCGAAAGTTACAAATAATTTCCGATAAAGGATTAACAATGGGGCACGTTGTTCAGTTAAACTTGAAGATGAAATAATTGGCGAATTGTACTGTTTGGATGCTTTGCATATATGTTTCTTAGACTATATAGAAGCAATATATACAAAGATTTCAACCGTCTACCTGTTCCATTCAATGTTCTACTTGTCGAAATTTACAAATAATTTCCTTTAAAGGATTAACAATGGGGCTCGTAATTCACTTAAACTTGAAGAACAAAAAATTGGCGAATTGCACTGCTTGGATGCTTTGCATATGTGTTTCTTAGACTATTTAGAAGCAATATATAGAAAGATTTCACCCGTCTACCTGTACTATTCATTGTTCTACTTGTAGAAAGTTACAAATAATTTCCGTTTCATGATTATCAATGGGCCTCGTTGTTCACTTAAACTTGAAGAACAAAAAATTGGCGACTGGTACTGTTTGGATGCTTTGCATATATGTTTCTTAGACTATATAGAAGCAATATATAAAAAGATTTCACCTGTCTACCTGTTCTGTTCATTGTTCTACTTGTAGAAAGTTACAAATAATTTCCGATAAAGGATTAACAATGGGGCTCATTGTTCACTTAATCTTGAAGAACAAAAAATTGGCGAATGGGACTGTTTGGATGCTTTGGATATATGTTTTTTAGACTATATGGAAGCAATATATTCAAAGATATCAACCGTCTACGTGTTCCAATCATTGTTCTACTTGTCGAAATTTACAAATAATTTCCTTTAAAGGATTAACAATGGGGCTCGTTGTTCACTTAAACTTGAAGAACAATAAATTGGCGAATTATACTGTTGGGATGCTTTGCATATATGTTTCTTAGACTATACAGAAGCAATATATATAAAGATTTCAACCGTCTACCTGTTCCATTCATTGTTCTACTTGTCGAAAGTTACAAATAATTTCCGATAAAGGATTAACAATGGGGCACGTTGTTCAGTTAAACTTGAAGATGAAATAATTGGCGAATTGTACTGTTTGGATGCTTTGCATATATGTTTCTTAGATTATATAGAAGCAATATATACAAAGATTTCAACCGTCTACCTGTTCCATTCATTGTTCTACTTGTCGAAAGTTACAAATAATATCCGATAAAGGATTAACAATGGGGCTCATTGTTCACTTAAACTTGAAGAACAAAAAATTGGCGAATGGTACTGTTTGGATGCTTTGCATATATGTTTCTTAGTCTATATAGAAGCAATATATACATTGATTTCAACCGTCTACCTGTTCCATTCATTGTTCTACTTGTCGAAAGTTACAAATAATTTCCTTTAAAGGATTAACAATGGGGCTCGTAGTTCACTTAAACTTGAAGAACAAAAAATTGGCGAATGGTACTTTTTGGATGCGTTGCATATATGTTTCTTAGACTATATAGAAGCAATATATACAAAGATTTCAACCGTCTACCTGTTCCATTCAATGTTCTACTTGTCGAAATTTACAAATAATTTCCTTTAAAGGATTAACAATGGGGCTCGTAATTCACTTAAACTTGAGGAACAAAAAATTGGCGAATTGCACTGCTTGGATGCTTTGCATATGTGTTTCTTAGACTATATAGAAGCAATATATACAATGATTTCAACCCTCTACCTGTTCCATTCATTGTTCTACTTGTCGAAAGTTAGAATTAATTTCCGTCAAAGGATTAACAATGGGGCTCGTAGTTCACTTAAACTTGAAGTACAAAAAATTGGCGAATTGTACTGTTTGGATGCTTTGCATATATGTTTCTTAGACTATATAGAAGCAATATATACAATGATTTCAACCGTCTACCTGTTCCATTCATTGTTCTACTTCTCGAAAGTTACAAATAATTTCCGTCAAAGGATTAACAATGGGGCTCGTAGTTCACTTAAACTTGAAGTACAAAAAATTGGCGAATTGTACTGTTTGGATGATTTGCATATATGTTTCTTAGACTATATAGAAGCAATATATACAATGATTTAAACCGTCTACCTGTTCCATTCTTTGTTCTACTTGTCGAAATTTACAAATAATTTCCTTTAAAGGATTAACAATGGGGCTCGTTGTTCACTTCAACTTGAAGAACAAAAAATTGGCGAATGGTACTGTTTGGATGCTTTGCATATATGTTTCTTAGACTATATGGAAGCAATATATACAAAGATTTCAACCGTCTGTGTGTTCCAATCATTGTTCTACGTGTAGAAAGTTACAATTAATTTCCGTTAAAGATTAACAATGGGGCTCGTAGTTCACTTAAACTTGAAGAACAAAAAATTGGCGAATTGTACTGTTTGGATGCTTTGCATATATGTTTCGTAGGCTATATAGAAGCAACATATACAATGATTTCAACCGTCTACATGATCCATTCATTGTTCTACTTGTCGAAATTTACAAATAATCACCGATAAAGGATTAACCATTGGGGCTCATTGTTCACTTAAACTTGAAGATCATAAAATTGGCGAATTGTACTGTTTGGATGCTTTGCATATATGTTTCTTAGACAATTTAGAAGCAATATATAGAAAGATTACACTCGTCTACCTGTACTATTCATTGTTCTACTTGTCGAAATTTACAAATAATTTCCGATAAAGGATTAACAATGGGGCTCGTTGTTCACTTAAACTTGAAGAACAAAAAAATTGCGAATGGTACTGTTCGGATGCTTTGCATATATGTTTCTTAGACTATATAGAAGCAATATATACATTGATTTCAACCGGCTACCTGTTCCATTCATTGTTCTACTTGTCGCAAGTTACAAATAATTTCCGTTAAAGTATTAACAATGGGGCTCGTAGTTCACTTAAACTTGAAGATCAAATAATTGGCGAATTGTACTGTTTGGATGCTTTGCATTAATGTTTCTTAGACTATTTAGAAGCAATATATAGAAAGATTACACTCGTCTACCTGTACTATTCATTGTTCTACTTGTCGAAAATTACAAATAATTTCCGATAAAGGATTAACCATTGGGGCTCATTGTTCACTTAAACCTGAAGAACAAAAAATTGGCGAATGGTACTGTTTGGATGCTTTGCGTATATGTTTCTTAGACTATATGGAAGCAATATATACAAAGATTTCAACCGTCTACGTGTTCCAATCATTGTTCTACTTGTCGAAATTTACAAATAATTTCCTTTAAAGGATTAACAATGGGGCTCGTTGTTCACTTAAACTTGAAGAACAAAAAAATTGCGAATGGTACTGTTTGGATGCTTTGTATATATGTTTCT